>OZ030022.1:6150000-6507500 GCA_964023405.1 Apodemus agrarius | reverse complement strand
CTTTCATGTCGTTCAGTCAGGCTCCAAGTTGCTATTCTCCTGCCTCCGTCTCCTGAGTGCTGGAAATAGACACACAGCCCTACCTTCTGCAGAAATGTTTTAAACTTGTAAATATATTACTTCATGAATAAAACCCCAAGATTTAGATCACTAATCCTCCCATGTAATTATCAGTTTTTTATATTTTAACATTTCAATTTGTCTCTAAAAAGAGAATATAGGAAAAAAAAAAAAAAGGAAACCAAAGTTGGTCACTCTGGTGGTTTGAATATGTTTGGCCCAGGGGTGTGGCCTTGTTGTAGAAGTGTGTCACTGTGGGTGTGGGCTTTAGGACCCTCATCCTAGCTGCCTGGGAGCCCGTCTCTCCCAGCGGCCTTCAGATGAAGATGTAGAACTCTCGGCTCCTCGTGCCCCATGCCTGCCTGGATGCTGCCATGTTCCCGCCTTGATGATAATGGACTGATCCTCTGAATCTGTAAGCCGGCCCCAATTAAATGTTGTCCTTATGAGAGTTGCCTTGGTCATGGTGTGTGTTCACAGCAAGAAAAACCCAACAAAGACAGTCACTCAGAGCACATTGAAGGAAAATATTGAGCGAGCATCACAGTCAAGGGGAGAGATGTAGCCCGCGGCCGCAGGCCAGGCCCGATGTCCAGGTGCACGGCATGAAGTCTCCAGGCAGCCTGTCTCCAGCCACATCCTAAAACCAAACCCAAGAAGAGCAAACAGAAGCCCAGCTGACTCCAGCAGAAGCCTCCGGTACCCTTTGAGTGGAGCCATGGTGGGTTCGGGCACTGGCGGAGAATTCGCACTAACCACCCCGTGCTCCGAGGCACTGCCCGTCCCATTCTCCCAAGGAAGACAAGGCTTATAGAGCCAAACTGAGAAGCCTGACAAGTCAGTGTTTTCCATGCTGACTCCACCCTGACTGGGCTGTGTGTGCTCAGGAAAGTGACTTCACGCTCCTGCGGGCTATAAATGTCAGTACACGCCACACAGTGTTATCCTCCAGCTTCGGCTAACAAACGGGGCATGTTCAGGGCAGTGCCTGCCCCATCGTCAGAGCTCAGTCACTCCTGGCCATATTTTGTTGTTGTTGTTGTTGTTATCACTTTTTAATATGAGTCTGTGCTGTGGCCTCTGCTCCCTGCGTAGCTTCTACCCATACCTCCTCCAAGTCCTCAGAGCTTCTGGCTTCTTTGAACTCAACCCCCACTGGTCCCCGAGGCCCACAGCCTCTGTTGCTCTTCGCCATCTCCACTTCCAGCCCTTCATCTGTGCTTCCTTCCCAGAGCAGCTCTCTGCCGGGGCCCCTGGGGTGGGGTTGTTCCAGTCCCATTTGCTTCCATTTCACTGTACTTAGGAAACTGCAATGCAGCCACTGTCTAAAGTCCCAGACAGCCTCCACCCACCCGCCGGCTTCTGTTTTCCTTCCTTCCTCTCTATGTGCATATGTGCGCCGAGGATGCATTTATATTTGCACAAAGGGTCAGCAGTCAATGTCAGGTGTCCTCCTTATTTCTTGAGATGAGGCTTCTCTCTGACCCCAGAGCTCATCCCTTCAGGAGCTCCCAGCATGCCCTGGCCTCCATCTCCCCAGCTCTGAGCTACAGGCTGGTGCCATGACCCCTGGCTTTCTTAGGTGGGTGATGAGGATCCAAACTCCGCCCTGGAGCTGACACAGCAGGCCCTTCATCTGCGGAGTCGTCAGCCTGTGTCGTCTCCAAGTCTCTCCAGTGCTTAGCTCGCAACCTGAGGATACACATTGGTTACATTAACTACATGGTCACAAAGAAGGGGAAGCTCCCATGGCTTGTGGACCATTCCCAGAGCCTCCCTTTTGGGAGCTGGGATACAAGCTAGTCAAATGAAATTCTTCATTATTATTATTTGCTCATGTTATACCAGGTGCTAAGAAAGCTATAGTTCAAAAGACAAAATTATAGAAAATTATTTTTAGAAAGCTAACTGGCTGGGAGCATAAGAGATGTCTCCGTGGAAAGAAGCACTTGTTCTTGCAGAGGTCCTGGGTTTGGTTCCCAGCATTCACATCAGAACCTATACTGGGCTGCTTACAACTCCAGTTCAAGGTGATCTGACGCCCCCTTCTGGTGCTCACCAGCACTGCATACATATAGTACACTTACCACATACACTGCACATAAGTCTTTAACATTTAATTGGCTTTTCTTTGGCGATTCTAGAGTTGGGCAGCCTCTCACGTAACAACATGGAGTATGTTTTCTGATGAGGTAAGAAGAGAAACCTCTCGAAGCTTCCAGCCAGTCGGAATTCCGCTTCCCGTCTGACATTGGTGTCTTTGCTAAGGGTCACATTGAAGTCACGCTGCTCTGGGACTGTCTTTAGGAGTCAGAACCGCTGAAGACATCAAGAACTGCAAAACCGCCCCCTTTGACAGCCGCTGAGTGAGAACCGCTGGCAGGGCGACCCGGATATCCACTGCTGTGAGAAGGCAATGACGGCCAAGGGGGGTGATGTCTCCGTGTGGGAGTGGTACAGGCGTGTACAAGTCCCTCTGCCCGGTGTCATGGGTCTCAGCCTGGGATGACCGCACAGCAGAAGGCACATTTCCTGGGAAGATCTGACCTGGCTCCACCCACCTCTCCTCTGTTTGTCTTTCTCCCCAGATAGAAAAGGGAGACCTCTGTATATGATTGCCCCTGTCCTGGGACCGTGAATCATGATGCAACTACTAATAAAACTTATTGGAAAAGTTTGAACAAAAAAAAAAAAAAAAGGAGAGAGAGAGAGAGAGAGAGAGAGAGAGAGAGAGAGAGAGAAGGCTGGGGGACTGGAGAGATGGCTCAGCACTTAAGAGCACTGACTACTTTTCCCAAGATCCTGAGTTCAAATCCCAGCAACCATCTGTAATGAGATCAGATGCCCTCTTCTGGACTGTCTGAAGACAGCTACATGTATTCACATATAATAAATTATTTTTTTAAAAGTATTTTCAGATGAGAAGGTTGGCTTCATTATAGGCAAAAATAAAAACAAGGGGCAAGGGGGACTGAAGAAAGCAAAACACAAAGTAGCCCGGCCGCGTTGAAGCCACTCCCCTTCTAGGATTAAAGCAGAGGCCCCGCCTCTTCACGCTGGTCCAGGTCAGCCCGTCCTAGGATCCTGTGAACTATCTGCTTCTCCTTGTTTTCTGGCGTACAATTCCTGAAAATCTGGGCGTCTCCAGGATGTCGTGAGCTGACGAACAGCTCAACTTCAGTCCTAGGTAGCTCCAGGGGCACCTGAAAGACAAAGGCAGAGCTTCCCGCCCAAACCTCTGGACGTCAAGAGTTGCTAAAGGGCAACTCGATAAACTGTCCATGATTTAATCAAGCAGGCGTGTGTGTGTGTGTGTGTGTGTGTGTGTGTGTGTGTGTGTGTGTGTGGTGAGGCCTCTCCAGTGCATTGTCTGTCTTCACGGAGCACCCCGAGCCCAGGACAACATGGCTCCGGGAGGGAGCCTCGCCTCTCAGGGAGGCGCCACGCCCCTTCTGTCAGTACTGCTTGGTACTCGCATCTGTGTCCTTTGCAACTTAGTGGTATACATGAGTGTTTTCAGGATTCCTGTGAGCCCCTCAAGCAAATTAATTGGACCCAAGTTCAATTAAATTCCTCAATTAAAAAAAATTTGGGGGGAGGGGGTTGAGACAGGGTTTCTCTTGTAGCCCTGGCTGTCCTGGAACTCACTCTGTAGACCAGGCTGGCCTTGAACTCAGAAATCTGCCTCCCTCTGCCTCCCAAGTGTTGGGATTAAAGGCCAACACTGCCTGGCGAGGAAACTCAATTTATAGTGTGTTTTCGAGAAGCTCCAGTACAATAGCCAGAGGCTTGTGACTCATATCTCCAGTGGGTCGAATGGGAAACGTGTTAGACCTCAGCCTGTGGGATTCACCTTCAGGTAGTGTCAGGAACGAACTGGGAGCCCCAGCCGGTGCCTGCCGCAGAGAGAACTTCTCTGCTGGTGAGAAATTCCACAAATGAACTCTCTTGTGTTTGGCAGGAAAAACTAAATCTGATTTTTTTTCCCCCTCTACTAATAGGCTGCTAGGACTCTCCTGACTTTTGATTTTAATTTTAAACCGTGGCATTGCAGCTTTTAGATGATTATGTGATAGCAGACAGGAGCGACTCCATGCTTGTCTGCGCTGTTGGGCCTCTGCAGAAGCTTGGTTTATAGCAGAGCTGCCACGGACCACCCCAGTCGGGTACGGGGGTCCCTGGGATGAGGGTCCTCGAAGTCCAGGTGGGTAAGGATTCAGCGGTGACAAACAGAAACAAAGACAGAGGCAGTTTGAATCTGAGTATGTTTTGCAGCTCTCAAGCAGGGGATTTTATACATTAAAAAAAACCCCAAATATTACAATTCTTAGTTGTTCAACTATGTTCAGTGAAGCAACCACAATTACCATCATTATTATTTGGCACAGTATAACACAAAAAACACCCAAGCATTACATCTCTGAAAAGATGTACTCGGTAGATCACAAACAGAACAGGTAACATCATGATTAATAAAAATCATCCAAGGGTAACAACTCTGAAAAGGTGTATTCAGTGGGGCAGTCATCCAAGGCTAGTGGCATATTTCCAAAAGCAGGTTAATAAAGTTTTATGGACAATTATTGTTTAACATCTAATACCTGATTTTTTTAAAAATAAATCTTCGATGCATAAATTTAAACTATTTTAATTCTTTTTATTTTAGACTTTCTTTGTACCATATACCAAAGCCCACCTTCCATGACACACTTGCAACCATACGAAATTTTATTGTTGAGAAAATTTTTATCTATCATAATACTATTATTTTTTATAAATTATTTATAAAGTAAAGTGTTGGTTATCCCCACAGATAAGGTCATGTTAGTGACCCCATCTCAAGGGATGGTTTCTTACCCATTGTTCTTGCTTAAGATCTTGGCCTAGGCTACCAGGAACATGTAAATAAGAAATGGAGCCGGGCAGTGGTGGCGCATGCCTTTAATCCCAGCACTTGGGAGGCAGAGACAGGCAGATTTCTGAGTTCGAGGCCAACCTGGTCTACACAGTGAGTTCCAGGACAGCCAGGGCTACACAGAGAAACCCTGTCTGGAAAAACCAAAAAAAAAAAAAAAAAAAAAAAAAAAGAAAGAAATGGAATAAAAGAAAACAAAACAGATAAATTGTCATGAGAACCCCAACTCAATATTTTTGCTCCGGCCGAGAGCTCCACATCGGTTCCAGGAGACCGCCTCCTTTTGAAGTCTAGAGCTGAAGTCTGTGGAACCTGCCACACAGATTCTCCTGGGGTTGGTGCCCCACAGAGCCACCCACAGGCTTTGTTTTAAACAAAACCAAGAGTGCTTTGTCTTTCTACTGGTTGCAGTTTTAGAAGCTGTCAGAAAGATACTTAATGACACAATGACTTCTAGAACAAATGGAAAACAAAGGCAAAGAGAGAGCACTATGGCCATGGGAAAGGCCTCTGTGGGGAAGTGACCTCAGGCTGGAATCCAAATGATAGTGAAGACCAAACTCTGTGGTCTGTGTCTGTGTCTGTGTCTGTGTCTGGGGGGGGGGGGGCGGTCAGAGAGCAGAGCTACTTGAAAGGCCCCGGTGGGGATGAAGATGCCTTTTCAAGTTGGAAGGGTCAGAGGCCTGGATCCTGTGCCTCTCTGAGGAGGTCAGACGAATCCATCTAGTACAGACTCTAAGATCACAATAAGATATCTTTATTTTTGTTCTGCCCACAACAGGAAGCCACTGAAAAGCTCACTAAAGGGAAGCTGATGGCCTGACTCCACCCACGTGGGTCACTGTGTGGCCTTCATCCAGAGAGCAGCGGGTCATCACAGCGGTGCAGTGAGATGGGGCAGCACAGCGGGGGTGAGCAGGTTTCCCATGCCTTGGAGAAGAGACCTCACTTGTTGAGGAAGGCGGTAGGTAGCTAGGGACTGGAGGAGTCCCACTTGGAGTGGAGAACAGATGCAGATGCTGGAGCCGCATCGCTGCTGGGTGAAGGCCTGGAGGGGAAGCTGGCCAGGGGGACAGAGTGGAAGGAGCTAGAAGCCCTGTTTGTGTCTCATGAGGTTGAAGGTGCTTCTGGATTTTTAAGAAGGAAGTAAAGGCTACGATGTCACCTGTATCCTGGGGCTTGTAGACCGGTGGGGCTGGTACCCCAGATCTGCCAGCCACCTGCTGAAGACGTGGGGGTGGGAGGGCGCGGCAAGCGTGGGCTGAGAGAAGACAGGAAGGAAGGGGAAGCGCGTTGTAGGCGAAGAGGGAGACCGTGAGAAAAGCTCTCAGCTCAGGTGTGGCTGTACCGAGGGGAGGAGGGGCTACAAGCGTGGAGCTCCGCGAGCTGGTGCACACTTACAATCTCAGTGCCAAGGAAGCTGAGGCCAGCCTGAGCTACGTATGTAGTGAAAACCAAAAAGAGGAGGGGAGATGTAGCTCGGTTGGGAGAGGTTGGCTGAGTATCCCCAAAACTCCGGGCTCGATCCCAGCACTGTCTAAACAAGTAATGGCGGGGTCAGCCTTTAAGCTTAGCATGTAGGAGACCGGGGATCAGACGGGGTCACCTTAAGCTACATAATGAGACCCGGCCTCAAATGAACACAACAAGATAGGAAGTGGCTCAAAAGGAAATCCACGGAGGAAAGGGCGTGCAGCAGAAGCTGAGGGAAGAAAGTCAGAAATGGAAGGAAGGGCTGGGGGGAGGTCAAATGAGGAAAGTTTAAACGCAGCGAGTTAACGTGAAGGCCAAAGTTAGGTTTAAAATGAACGAGAGAGCGGTAGAACAAAAAAAGCCTCTAACCTGAAAGCCCCAAAACAGATAAGCTCGTGTAATAACCTCATGTAATAACCTCGTGTGATAACCTCGTGTGATAACCTCGTCTAATGTTGTTCACGGTAGATACCCAGCCACAAGCTCTCACTCCTGTAAACAAGGCTGGTTGCCCCACCTGCTTGAAGGGCTGGATCCCAGGCCGGCAGGAGGTGCACAGGCAGTTTGTAGACAGGCTGTATGCTTGATTCTAGTTGCAAGAAGGCATGAAGTAAGTATAGGGCCATGGGGGTTTCGCCTTTATAAGCACCGGACTCATGTAATCCTCAGAATAATATAACTTGCAACCACGGCCTCTCTCTGGGGATCTTGGACCTGGCTAGTGTCCACCATCCTGGCCAGTACTTCATAAAACTTATTTCATAGTTAGCTCAGACATGGTGGTAATGCTCTCGTTCTCTCCCAGTGGGATTAACCTTAGGAAGAAGGACAGGAGATGGTATTCTTCCGGTTCTGGGAAGCCCCTGTCTCTGGCAGAGTTGGAGACAGAGCTGGCTCTTGCCCTGGGCTGAGAGCAGAGCTGGGGCGTTGGCTGCGGTCGGATGAAGGCAGCGTGTGTGCACAGAGATGCTGGGGGGAATACTGAGTCCCGTGGTGTCCATTTCCACGGGGAACTTTAAGAGAAGGATATTAAGGACGCGCAGGGAAGCAAGTGTTGGTGCTTTGAGGACCGAGAAACCAAAATGCTTTCTGAGGGGATTTCAGGGGAACAGGAAGAGGAGGAGGAGGAGGAGGAGGAGGAGGAGGAGGACGAGGACGAGGACGAGGATGAGGACGAGGACGAGGAGGACAAGGAGGACGAGGAAGACGAGGAGGAGGTAGGTCTCAGGCACCCAAGAGAGCCTCTGGGTTTGCGGCAGTGCATTAAAGTGGCACTAATTTCTACATTCCTATTTTGTCACCTTTTGCTGAGTAGGGAGGGTGGGTACCATGCTGATCATCATGAAATATTGTCCCATCAAGTACTTTCCGGACCGAGCCGGCCCGCAGCAAAGGTGCCGAATAAGGGAAAGGGTTTTGCCGCACCCACCCTAACTCTCCCTCAACATCTTTCCTTCCCCTTCTCCCCGCCGTTCCCGCAGCCCACGAGCAACGTGGGACTGGAAACCGAATTCATCTCCAAGCCCAGGAAAGGACGCCAACGGCGGAACCGATCCATTCTTGCATTTCTTTTCATGGTACTGCGAAAGTCTCCCTCCACAGTGCACACAGGGCTAACGGGGACCCGCTGGACAGAAAGGAAGGATGGCCTCTCTGGTGGCACCTCCTGTCTCTCTCTTCAACTGGGTGGGGGAAAGGAGGGGTGTCAGCCCCCCCCCCTTGGTGCTGTTGCCTCAAGATGAAGCAGATGCCGAGAAAGAGTTGGGAGATGAAAAGCGGAAGAGGTTCAGAAACGCTGCAAACCCAGCTCCGCCAGCCTCGAAGACAGGATGGGAAATGGGACGAAATGGAAGGGCGCCTGTGCTTCTAGGTAGAGCGGAGGATTATTGGAGATGAAACGGAGAGAGCAGGGTCCTCTGGTGGTGTTAGCCTTTCGTCTAGGCTCCACCCACGGTTACCTGGCAACAGCCAGACGTGCCTGACTCACTATAAAAGGGTCTGCCTGCCCCCCTCCCCGCAGCTCTCTCTTGCCTTCTTGCTCTCACTCCGTCCTCTTGTCTTGCTCCTCCTCTCTTCCCATTACCCTCCCTCCTCTCTCTCCTCTCTCTCTCTGCCCTTCTCTGCCTCTGCTACCCTCTCAACTCCCCTCCCTGGCCGCAGGTTTGTTCTTACACTAAAGCTGCTGTGTTTGCCTCCTGGCGACCCACCGCCACAGGTATGTTTGCCCACGGGCCAGTTTCACCAGTTGTTGCTCTCCGTTTTTGCCTTAACAAGGTCAGGCCTAGGAGGCTGGAGAGAAGTGGTAGCTGGGACTTGAACTCAGGACCTCTAGAAGAGCAGCAGTCAGTGCTCTTAACCTCTGAGCCATCTCTCCAGCCCTGCTCCCTTTCTTGCTATGACCAGGACAGCCATTTGATAGGCCTGGATCCCCACTATGGTGAGCCAGTGGTCACAAGGAACAACAGGCCTGTCCCACCCAGCAGACCGCTTTCGAGAATGTCGAGCAGGCCTGTGTCTGTCTGCACAGTGGCTTATTTTAGGTGAGTTTCTGAGCCTTCTCCTCCAATTACAAAGAAAATCCATAACCATTGCCCCGAGACAAGGCGGGTTAACACAAAGGGTAGGGAGAAAAATAAGCTAGACTCCTTAGAAAGGCAATGTGTTCTATAGGCATCCAGACACTAGGCCCATTGTTTTTAAGATAGTTGTCACAGAGTAACTTCATGAGACACAATATGACCTTTCAGTATACACAGACGAGATGTCATGATTAGCAAAGCCCGCTGCCACAGCCGCTACTTCAAAACCTACCAGTGCTCCAGCTATTAAAAAAAAAAAAAAAAGTGGCGCTGGGCAGTGGTAGGTGTTGGGCACTTTTTAATCCCAGCACTTGGGAGGCAGAGGCAGGCGGATATCGGAGTTCGAGGCCAGGCTGGTCTATAGAGTGAGTTCCAGGACAGCCAGGGCTAGACAGAGAAACCCTGTCTCGAAAAAAAAAAAGTGGCTAAGATGAAGTCACTTCCTCTTGTGACATCATTTCCTCTTCCTCCCTAAGGAGCCTAGGCATTTGTAGTTTAACTACTTTTGGTCTTAAATCTTTCATTCTGACACCGGAAGCTTGCAGTGCAATAGTGTTTCAGCGGCATGTTCGCGCTGTCACACGGCCACTGTCCCGAGCTATTTTATCTAGCAAAACTGGTGTCTGCGTTCTCTGTAAGCCACCTCTCCTCTTCCTCTGCCCAGAAAAATGCAGGAAACCATCCAGGACCTCTTGAAGTACCAGTGTGGCTCTAAGGCACCTATCTGAAAGTCCACCAGTATTGTGTGCCACATCTGAAGTAATTCTTGTCGGGGAAAAATACCGAATCAGGTCTTGCGTTTGGCAAGTCCTTCACTGTGAGTCATAAGCTTAGGGGGAAAAAATCTCTTAGAACTAAAGGGCTTTGTGCCTACCCGGCTCCTGGGTGGAGGAGGTGGGGCCGGGAATGCTCAGGGAGAGGTGCGGAGGATGGTCATTGGCTACCGGGCAGAGCGAATAGAAGCAGGAGCGAATAGAAGCAGGAGCAGGATTCGGGAGCACTTCCGGAGACCAGACACTCTTCCAACAAGGCCGTACCATTCCAGCAAGGCCATGCCTCCGAATAGTATATAAGGGCTCCTAGGGATGTGGGTGGAAAGGATCTGATTGGTCATAACTCAGCACCTAATTATCATACCGGCGGAAAGCCAGAGCGGGCCTTGTATGCTGAGTCCTGCACAGGACTGTCTTAGATAAGGTCAGGCTTCTGTGCTCAGGGTCACTCCACAATTAAGATTAGGCAGAGAAAGGAAAGCCCTGCTGAGCAAGGGTTTCCTCCAGACTGCTATCTTAATAGCAGGGTTCTCCAACATGGGGCCGCAAATTCACCCAGGGGAATAGAATCCAATCCTTTTGACCCGGAAGAGGCATAGCTTTCTTTCAGTTCTTCCAGAGCTCAGCTTGCCCTTAGAAGCCCGAGGTTAGTGGTTTTCCCAACTCTAAGCCGTCACAGGTTTTCTTTAGCCATTTCCTTGTTTATTTTAAGATGAAGCCTCTCATGGTCCAAGCTTGCCTGAGGATAGATTGGGTTGGATTGCCTTGAACTCTGTATATTTCTGCCTCTCATGTGCAGGAATTACCAGCATGCACACCTCCCCCCCCCTTCGTGATCCTATGTAACTACAAATGCATCCCTTATTGAAGCACGTCTGGGCTCACAACCCCTCTCCCGTGTGTTCTCACCGCCCTGTGAGGGGCAGAGGCAGGGGCAGCGCATCTGCCTCTGGGATGTGGAAGTAGGAGCTAAGTGTGCAGCCAGCCAGCCGAAGAGCCAGGCCGGAGGGGATTCACAGCCTTCTGATGCTCTGACCCTTCCGTCACACCTTGTAGGACAGCCACCTAGGGGGATGCCAAAGCCACAGCGTCTGCATACAATCACTTCAAGGAGGCAGAATGAAAGGAACAGATTGATCTTTCTAATAACTTCTGTTTCTAACTTAGCACAACACAAAGACACGAAGAAACGATTTGCGGGCGCGAGAGATGGCTCAGTGGGCAAGGGTTCTAACTGCTTTTCCAGAGGTCCTGAGTTCAATTCTCAGCGACCACATGGTAGCTCACAACCGTCTGTAATGGTATGCAAGGCTCTCTTCTGGTGGGCTTGAAGGGAGTGACAGTGTACTCATATACATTAAATAAATAAATCTTTAAAAAGTAAAAATAAAGGGCTGGAGAGATGGCTCAGCAGTTAAGAGCACTGACTGCTCTTCCAGAGGTCCTGAGTTCAAATCCCAGTAACTACATGGTGGCTCACAACCATCTGTAATGAGATCGGATGCCCTTTTCTGGTGTGTCTGAAAACAGCTACAGTGTACTTGCATATAATAAATAAATAAATCTAAAATAAATAAAATAAGAAAGAAAGGAAACTACGTGCATGAGCTTATGTGTACCGAAGGGGGAGAAAGCGGGAGGAAAAAGGAAAGCCAGTGTTGCAAGCTGTTGTGAACTAGTGCAGGTCTCGGAGAGAATTAAATTAGCAAGTGGCCCCACCTTAGATGCTCTCCTGAAGAGTTTAAACGAGGAAATATGTTTAAAGTATTAGCAAACCAGAGCTCATTTCTGCTGTCTAAGATGATGCATCCACCCAGAGGAAGAAACTCATCACCTGCACTGGGCTTTCGTCCTCGCTATTAGGACGGGTTCCTGCTGTGAGAAAAATGTAATTGCGGGAGCTCTGCCGAGGTGACCTTTCAGAATCCCTTTGGAACTGAAGAGTGTGAAAAAGGTTAGTGGCATCACTGAGATGCCAGCTGCTCTTTGTTTCTGTTTGCTCCAGTCATTACAACTAATGACCCCTGTGCAAACTAGTGGCAGAGTATCCCGGCCCTTCAGATAGTTTATCGAAGTCTCAATTGAACACATTCTTATGTTCCTCTCCCAGAGCTTTTAGACTAACGCAGTAAAGTGTGTGTGTGTGTGTACTGGTTTTATTTGAACTTGGCACAAGCTAGAATTATCTAAGAGTAGGAAACTTGAGCAGATGTCTCCATAAGTTCCAGCTGTAAGGTATTTTCTTTTTCAATTATTTATTGCCTTTAAAATGCATGAAGGAGCCGTTTCCATGGGCTCCTGGAGCTGACCCTGTACCACAGCTCTCCTTAACTAAATTCTGCCCAGAGAAAGCTGGTCTCCCAGGAATACTGACACACAGACTTGCAGGAGGCATAAGCCATAGTCAGAGACAGCAAGACCAGCCAACACCACAGATAACAAGATGGCGAGAGGCAAGGGCAACAACATAAACTACAGAAACCAAGGCTACTTGGCATCATCAGAACCCAGTTCTCCCAAGGTATTGTTATTTATTTATTTATTTATTTATTTATTTACTTATTTTTGGTTTTTCATGACAGGGTTTCTCAGTATAGTCCTGGTTGTCCTGGAACTCACTCTATAGACCAGATTGGCCTCGAACTCAGAAACCTGCCTGCCTCTGCCTCCCAAGTGCAGGGATTACAGGCATGCGAAACCACTGCCCGGCCCAAGGTATTTTCTTTCTTTCTTTTTTTTTTTTTTTGGTGTTTTTTTTTTTTGTTTGTTTGTTTTGTTTTGTTTTTCGAGACAGGGTTTCTCTGTGTAGTCCTGGCTGTCCTGGAACTCACTCTGTAGACCAGGCTGGCCTCAAACTCAGAGATCTGCCTGCCTCTGTCTCCCAAGTGCTGGGATTAAAGGCGTGCGCCACCACCGCCCGGCTTCCAAGGTATTTTAATTAGCAGTTGATGGCTGGAGAGGGCCCAGCCCATTGTGGGTGGTGGTATACCTGGGTTGGTGGTTCTGGGTTCTATAAAAAAGAAAAAAGAAAAAGAGAAAGAAGAAAAGGAAAAAGAAAAAGAGAAAGAGAAAGAAGAAAAAGAAAAAGAAAAAGAGAAAGAAAAAAAGGCTGAGCAAGCCAGGAGTAAGCCAATAAGCAGTATTCCCCTCCCCCCCTTCCTCCCTCTAGGTTCCTTCCCTGTTTAGGCTCCTGCTCTGACTTATCTCAGTGCTCAAATGTTACCTTAAGAGGTAAGCTGAAGCCTGGGCGGTGGTGGAGCACGCCTTTAATCCCAGCTCTTGGGAAGCAGAGGCAGGCGGATTTCTGAGTTTAAGGTTAGCTTGGTCTATAGAGTGAGTTCCAGGACAGCCAAGGCTACAAGTTGCTTTGGTCTTGGTGTTTTATTGTAGGAATCGTACCCCGAACTAAGACAGAAGTGGATAGCAGGATAGTGGGGGCATTGCTGTGACAGCCCTCACCATGTTGTTTGAACTTTGGGACTTTGGGCTAGAAAAGCCATCGAGTACTGAGAGCTTAGTGAGTTGTTCTGTGGGAGCTTGAAAGGGCAGACTGCCGAGAGCCGTGCAGACGCTGGAGGCCTGGCTCATGGTGTTCCAGAGGGAAGCAAAGGCTCTACCAGGCCTTTTGTGTGAAGATTCTGTGCTCTCTGATCAGTTGGGACTGAAGAATCAGCTGTGGTTAACAAGATACCAGAACCACTGAAGGGAAAACTTTGCTTTGCTGGGACAATGGGTGCTGCGGGATTGAGCTGGGATTCAGAAGAGCCCAGCATCATGGAGGCGAAGTCTTCCAGGAAGTGAGCCTCGGGTTCGCACACAGGAGCTGTGTTCTCCCGGTGGCCAAGGTTGCACCTCCTGCTGGCGGCTGAACTTGAGAGTGTAAGGAGTCACCCGGGTGGAACTCGTTTTAAAGGCAAGGAGGAGTCATGGAGAGCAGCTGAGCCTGGCACAGGGCTGGAGTCCCTGAAGACAGCCCGGGAGAGGCTATTGGTGAGAATGCAGCCCAGTTGCAGCAAGGGACCTCAGCAGCTCGGGAGATGCGGGCACCACGCAGTGACCCAGTGACTGCCAAGAGCAGCAGCAGCAGCGGTGGAGTACAGGCAACCCAGCTTAGGAAACAGGCTGCGTGCACCGCAGAGGGCAGAGCCACAGAAGCGGTCCAAGCCCAGAGGATGGCAGTGAACCCCAGCCTTGGACACTGAGTTAGTTAGTCCCACTGTGCACATAAACCAAACTGGAATCTACACCCATTTGCGTTTGCCTTGCCCAGACTGTGGTTGTGACCTGGTTCCTCACTCTTGAAATAAGAAAGTATTTATTCTTGATCTGACGGGATTTCACTGTTGAGAGACTTCGAATTTTAAGAGTCTTTGGATCTTTGAAGAGACTGCTGGTTTTAAAGAAACTCAATTCCTTTAAGTGTTTAAATTTTTAAAACCTCCAGGGAATCTTAACCTTTGGAACCTTCATATTGTGATATTGATATTAATGTGTGATCTTGGGAAGGTCACAGCTTGGCAGACATTTGTGTGTCAACTGGGTAAAGGGTCGGTTGTGATGGCTATTTTTACGTCAACTTGACACATAAGCTAGAGTTATCTGAGAAGAGGGAACCTCAGTTGAGAAAATGCCCCCATAAGTTCTGGCTGGACGGCATTTTCTTTCTTTCTTTCTTTCTTTCTTTCTTTCTTTCTTTCTTTCTGTCTTTCTTTCTTTCTTCCTACCTTCCTTCCTTTCTTTCTCTCTCTTTCTTTCTTTCTTTTTCTTTTCTTTTTTCTTTCTTTCTTTCTTTCTTTCTTTCTTTCTTTTTTTTTGGTTTTTCAAGACAGGGTTTCTCTGTGTAGCCCTGGCTGTCCTGGAACTCACTCTGTAGACCAGGCTGGCCTCTGAACTCAGAAATCTGCCTGCCTCTGCCTCCCAAGTGCTGGGATTACAGGTGCGTGCCACCACAGCCCGGCTCTTTTTTTTTTTTTTTTTTTTTAAAGATTTATTTATATGTGAGTACACTGTTTCTGTCTTCAGACACACCAGAAGAGGGCATTAGATCTCATTACAGATGGTTTTGAGCCACCATGTGGTTGGTGGGATTTGAACTCAGGGCCTCTGGAAGAGCAGTCAGTGCTCTTAACCGCTGAGCCATCTCTCCAGCCCAGTAGGACATTTTCTTAATTAGTGATTGATGGGGGAGGGCCTAACCTATGTGGGTGGAGCCATCCCTTGTCTGGTCCTGGGTTCTATAAGAAAGCAGACTAGACAAGCCATGATGAGCAAGACAGTAAGTAGCACTCCTCCATGGCCTCTGTACCAGTCCCTGCCTCCAGGTTCCTGCTCTGCTTGAATTTCTGTCCTGACTCCCTTCAGTGATGAACAGCAATGTAGAAGTGTAAGCCAAATAAATCCTTTCCTCCCCAAGCTGTTTTGGTCATGGTGTTTCCTCATAGCAAGAGTAATCCAAGCTAAGTGTGTATGGGCATGCAAGTGTGTGTGTGTGTGTGTGTGTGTGTGTGAGAGAGAGAGAGAGAGAGAGAGAGAGAGAGAGAGAGCGCATGTGTGTGATGTGGGTTTATAACTGCTTAAGTTGGATGTTAGTTTTCCTCTCTGCATCACCAATAGTTTCACCACTGGCCAAAGAGGAGATAGCTGTATGCAGTGGATGCCTGTTGTGAAGGCTCCTGTGGTAGCTCATAAATAGATACAATGTTTATGTTCTATATATTATCTAAAAAAAATTAAATTAAGAGAGAAAAAAGTATGTAGTCAATAAGTATGTTCAACTATAAGACTTTTTAAAGAAGGGTGGGTTAGAGGGTTGGAGGCACTTAACACCCAGGCCTGACAACCTGAGTCTGATCCCCAGATTCCTGAAGGTGGAAGGAGAAAACGGACTCCTACGACTGTTTCCTGACCTCCACACATGCAGTGTGCTAAATCAACACACACACACACACACACACACACACACACATCAGTCAATCAATCAATCAGGTCAAGACCGTTAGCATGATAGTTGGAACATTGGTGAAGATTATGAAATGATTAACTTGGTCTGGTATTTGTCCCAAAGAAGTTACACAGTAAACAGTTGTTGGTTCAAGTGTCTTCTCTTTCCAGTAGGGTTCATTCAGACTCCCATCGATGCCTGAGACCTCATGTAAAACCAGCTCCTCACATATTCCATTTTCCTATGTATACGTGGTTGAGGTTTGGTCTTTTGCTGTGTATTGTAATGCTAAATACTGGCTCCCAGGGCCTGGCTGCCCTCAGGGATGAGAGAATCTGCACTTATACAAGTGATACAATGTAACTTTGCCCCCATCTTATCCCTGATTGGTGAATAAATGTGCCTACAGTCTATAGCCAAATAGAAGACAAATAGCCAGAGTTCCCAGGCTTGGGATCTGAGGAGAGACCATGAGGAGAGAGAGAAGGTGAAGACTGGAGAAGATGCCATGAGAGAGGTAAGTCATGAAAACAAGGCCATGAGGGCTGGCCAATTGGATATAAGAAATGGAATATGGCAAATTACAATTCAGGGCTATTGATAGGTTATTATAAATATAAAGATTGTGTGTCTTTTATCTGGAAACTGAATGATCAAAGGTGGGGTAGAAACCCTCAACTGAGATTAAATATTTACTACAACAGTGGAATAACTTGGCACAGATGTTTATGGATTTCAGGCCTAAACTCTCTGTAGGATTCTGGCTTGGGGATACAGTCAGCTCCTGAGTCTTGTCTGTGGCCCTGATTGATCAGTACTGGGTGGAATGTCCAATATAAACTATCCCAGTCTGACTGAGACTGGTGTATGTGTGATTTGTGGGCAACTCCTGGGCCCCAAAATGGGGGGACTGTGACTTTAATAGCAGGTTTCTCCAGCATTCTATAAGTTCTAAAAAACCCTGATTAATACACTGCTTTTAGGAAGAGACTAAGTAAAAATAAAGGAAATTACTAGAACACAATGACCACAGATAAAGTCTGTTCTGTCTACAAAGTAAAAATATGTAAGCTTAGGAAGCCATGAAGCTGTCCCGAAGAAGCGATTGAATTGAGCTCAAGTGGCTGTCCCTCAGCCAGAACTGAAAAGCTGAGACAGATGGGAAGAAGCCACTTCTGAAGAGCCTTCTATTATTTTTCAAAGGAGTTTGAAATGTCACATTAGAAAAGTACCCCAAAAAAAAGAAAGAAAGAAAGAAAGAGAGAGAAAGAGAGAGAGAGAGAGAGAGAGAGAGAGAGAAAGAAAAAAAAAAGAAAAGTACCAAAAATTCTGACCTTTTCATGCTTATTTTGTTCCCCTTCAAGAGGGATCTGGGTTTCTCTTTTCCTTTCATAATGCCGCTTGTCTTCATATTGTCTGTTTCTGGAGTAGTCGTCCTCTGCCTTGGTTAATATTCTGTTGTAATAGAGATACCTCGACCACAGCAGCTCTTATAAAGGAGAGCATTTAATTGGAGCTGACGTACAGTTCAAGGCTTTGTCCTTTGTCATCATGAAGAGAAGCCTGGCAGCATGCAGGCAGACATGGCGCTGGAGAGTTCTACATCTGGATCCATAAGCAGCAGGAAGAGAGAGAGTGACACTGGGCCTGGCCCGAGCTTCTGAAACCACAAAGCCCACCCCCCAGTGACACTTCCTCCAACAAGGCCACACCCACTCCAACAAGGCCACACCTCCCTAATCCCTGTCAAGTATCCCACTCCCTAGTGACCAAGTATCCAAATATGGGAGCCTATGGGGGCCGTTCCTTTTCACACAGCCTCCCCCTCTCTGTGCACTTCCGACATCTGAGAAGCTCACTGAGGCCTTGGGTTCCTGCTTCTGGTGCTTCTGCCAAATTTGCATGAAAAATGTGCATGTCTGGCTTCTTAATTCAATATGTAATTCCATGGCATTCAAAATTCAAATATAATTCCATGGCCAAAAAGACACTCATTTCTCATGAAAAAAAAATCAATTTACACAAATACCTTTGAGGCCCTTTTGCTTTTTTTATTTTATTTTTAATTTTTTTGACATTTTAGCATATTTGCTATTGTTCTGCCAATTTCTCAGTTTGGCCATTCATTTGATCAAGCTAACTTTCCTAATAACTTGGTAAATGTAATTTTAATGCAATATAGTTGCTTCTACAGTTTCTGCTCAGTCTCACTGACTTTGCTGGATTTTTTTTAAAGAATTTGGAGACTATTGTAAAATCAAACCCAAGTCTTGATCATTTTGTACTTATAGTTAGTGAACATCAGTAAAGGATTTGGAGACTATTGTAAAATCAACAAACCCAAGTCTTGATCATTTTGTATTTATAGTTAGTGGACATCAATTCTGAAGCCTTAGCCCTAGAAAGGTGTCTGATAAATCTTTTGGGCATCCTTGTTTCTGTTTAGTTGTTAGGATTGGAGAATGGCATCACTTATTAGAAGTTGGTATGAGTTATACTGCCATTTTATTGCTTTTTGATTTAAGGTTTAAATCTTAATTAAACAAACAAACAAACAAACAAACCCCAACAAAACCCAGCTTCATTAGTTGTTTTTAACCCTGAAATCCCCAGTTAAAACTTCATCCCATTATCTTGAGCCTGTCCCATTCCCATTGGACTCAAATAACACAATTCAATTGGAAGTTTAAATTCCACAAGTTCAAAACTATAACTGATAGTCCATTTGTTGAATTTTCAAAAAAATATTGAGGACTGGAACAGAAAATGATATTCAAATCATTAAAAAAGAAATAAGCTTTTGAATACTATTAAAATTTAGCAGTTAGATAAATTAGTCATTAGGACATGGGCTGTCTTCTTGTGCTTCCTATTGCTGTGATAAAGACCATGACCAAAAGCAACCTGGGGAGGAAAGGGTCATTTGGCTTATCTATCCCAAGTCACAGTCCATTGAGGAGAGCACAAGTGGGAACTCAAGACAGGAACCCAAGGCAGGAACTGAAGCAGAGACCATGGAAGAATGCTCCTTACTAACTTGCTCTCCAGGCTCACATTCAGTTAACCTTTCCTATACCCCCCAGGATCTCCTGCTCAGGGATGACCCCACCCACAATGGTCTGGGCCCTCCCACGCCAATCATCAACCAAGAAAATGCCCCCACAGACTTGCCTACGAGCCAGCTTGATTAATGACATTTTCTCAATGCGGATTCCCTTTTCCTAGATGACACTAGCTGTGTCAAGTGTACAGAAGGCAAATGCACACATGGATGCACAGCAAACTGATTTAAGCTGTGTCTTAGTCAGGGTTTCTATTCCTACACAAACATCAAGACCAAGAAGCAAGTTGGGGAGGAAAGGGTTTATTCAGCTTACACTTCCACACTGCTGTTCATCACCCAAGGACGTCAGGACTGGACCTCAACCAGGTCATGGAGGGATGTTCCTTACTGGCTTGCTTCCCCTGGCTTGCTCAGCTTGCTTTCTTATAGAACCCAAGACTACCAGCCCAGGGATGGCACCGCCCACAATGGGCCCTCCCATCCTTGATCACTAATTGAGAAAATGCCCCAGAACTGGATCTCATGGAGGCATTTCCTCAACTGAAGCTCCTTTTTCTGTGATAACTCCAGCCTGTGTTCAAGTTGACACACAAAACCAGCCAGTACAAGCCTGTTCAGTCCATCCTGGCATTACTTCCATTCTCAATCCACCGGTTTATGATCCTCCTGCTGGTGACAAAGACAGCATTTTATGACAGACTGAATAATACCAGGTGTTGCCACCGTACTTGTCCAGCAAGAAACAATGCAACACTGAGGATCCTTCTTAACAGCACTTTATTCAGGAATCCCTTGATGATGATAAAACGGAGAGCCCCGAGACAAAGAATGATCTGCCTTATATCTCTAAGCAGTCGCTGCCTAGGTCTCTGTGCCTAGTTCTTGCCTCAGGATAGGCTACACGAGGAATCACCTTATTAGCATATGACTGAGCAAGAAATAGCTGAGTCATTATGCTTATTAATACGCATGTACCAAGTTGTTTACCAGGATTAGGGCCGGAAACCAGCACCATCTTGTAATGGCGAAACATTCTGGCTTGCTACAGCCAGGATTAGTTACTTTTCCTTCTCCCGTGAGAAACAACTCTGAGAATAGCAATTTCAGGGAGAAGAGGCTTCTTCTGTGTCAGGATCCAATGGTAGGGTTCATGATGCGTCAGGAGCTTGAGGAAGTTGGGCCCATGGTGTCTGTAGTGGCTATTCCTGGTTGTCAACTTGACTATATGTGGAATGAACTACAATCTAGAATTGGAAGGCTCACCTATGATCCTAATCTGGAGGCTCAGAGATATAAGTTTCTGACCTGGACTTAGCATGGAGATCTTGAAGCATGGATTCCAGTTCAAGGTCATCTGGGATTAAAGGTGTAGAGACATACACCTTTAATCCCAGATTATGGCTATGGATTCTAGTTCAAGTTCATCTGGGATTAAAGGCATGGATATACATACCTTTAATCTGGGCTACACCTTCTACTGGAGACATATATATATAAGGACATTGAAAGAAGGAAGACTCATTCTTCCTTGCCGGCTTGCTTTGTGGGACTGAGCAACTGCAAGATCCTTGGACTTCCATCCACAGCTGCTGCTGACTACTGTTGGGGAGTTGGACTACAGACTGTAAGTCATCGACAAATTCCCTAACTACATAGAGACTGCCCATACGTTCTGTAACTCTAGAGAACCCAGACTAATACAGAAGTTGGTACCAGGAGTGGGGTATTCCTGTGACAACTTGACCATGTTTTGGGGAGGACTGTGGAAGGACTTTGGAACTTTGGGCTAGATGGTCCATTCAGTGTTGAGACCTTTGTGAGACGTTGTGTAGGAACTTGGAAGATAATGTTGAGAACAGTGCAGAAGATGGAGGCCTGGCTTGTGAAATTTCAGAGGGAAGATTAAAGACTCTTATCAGGGCCATGAAGATTCTGTGGTTTTGGTTAGCTGGGGCTGAAAAATCAGCTGTAATTAACAAGATACCAAAACCATTAAATTCAACCTTTGTGTTACTGGGACTATTGATGCTGGTTAGCTGGAGCTAAGAAATTAGCGGTGATTAAGTAGAAACCAGCATCACTGAGGTGAAATCTTCTGGGAAGTGTTTTCTGACAGCACATAGAATGTGTTCCAGATAACCAAGGTTGTGTCTCGTGCTGTAGCAGGACTTGGTACTGTGTAAGAGTCACCCAGGTGGTACTGCTTTTGAAGGCATGAAGGCATCATGAAGAACAGCTGAGGCTTGGTATGCTGAGAGGCCATAGAAGGCCATTGGTGAAAGTGTACCCTCAGTTGTAATTGGTGGCCCAGGACTGAAGGGGTCATGCAAAAGAGTTGAGGCTTGGAGATGCCAGTACCATGCAATGACCACCAAGGACAGCAGCAGCAGTGGAGTACAGGCAGCTGGAGCCTAGAAGACAAGGTGTGTGCTACAAAGGGCAGAGATGGAGAAGTGACCCAAGCCCTTGGAGGAGCCCAGAAGATCGTGAGTTGGATCCCAGACATTGAACCATTGGAGTTTGAGTTTTGCTTTTTTGATTGTGACTGTGCCCTGATATTTTTCCCTCTTGAAAAAAGGTATTTTAGTGGAGCCCACAGTTAAGAGACTTTGAATTTTTAAAAGACTTGGAATTTTAAGATATTGGACATTTTAAAGGGGTTGAACTTTTAATATGTACAGACTGTGGGACTTTTTACGTTACTTACATCTTGGGGATGAATAAGAAAGTAAGGGTTGAGGCTTAATAGTGATATGTTGGTGTGTCAAGTTGACAAGGGGTCAATTGTACTGGCTAGTTTTGTGTGTCAACTTGACACAGGCTGGAGTTATCATAGGAAAAGGAGCTTCAGTTGGGGAAGTGCCTCCATGAGATCCAGCTGTGGGGCATTTTCTCAATTAGTGATCAAGTGGGGGAGAGCCCCTTGTGGGTGGTACCATCTCTGGGCTGGTATTCTTGGGTTCTATAAGAGAGCAGGCTGAGCAAGCCAGGGGAAGCAAGCCAGTACAGAACATCCCTCCATGGCCTCTGCATCAGCTCCTGCTTCTGACCTGCTTGAGTTCCAGTCCTGACTTCCTTTGGTGATGAACAGCTGTGTGGAAGTGTAAGCTCAATAAACCCTTTCCTCCCCAACTTGCTTCTTGGTCATGATGTTTGTGCAGGAATAGAAACCCTGACTAAGATAGTGTCCACTGTCAGGAAACAAAACGATGAATGCTGGCACTCAGTTTCATTTCTATTTTTACTCTGTTCAAAACCATATCCCGTGGAGGGGTGCCACATACATACTGTCCAGGTCTTCCCGTGTCAGGTAACCTCATCTAGATAATCCTTCATATTCGTGGACTGAGGCTTGTTTCCTAGGTTACTTAGATACTAGGTTGATGATTGATTTTGTCTATCACGATGCCCTTCCAAATAGGCATACATCTTGCCCCTGAAACCTACAAATGGTGCCTTCCATGGGCTTTACAGATGCAATTAAATTAACTGGGATGGAGAGATTAGCCTGGATTTTCCCAGCTAGCCCCAATGTCATTATCACAAGGTCTTTAAAATGGGACACAGAAGGGCCAGAATCAGGGCAGATGATATGATAATGGTAGCATAATTGGAGTGGTCCGAGCCAAGGTTGCAGGAGGGAGCGTGAAAGTCAAGAAGTATATTCTTCCTGCCGAGCTTTGAGGAGCCACTCCTATGGACACCGTGACTTCTGCCCAGCAAAACCAACTGAGGACTCTTGTCACTTCCCAAACAGTGAGACGAGTGTGTGTGTGTGTGTGTGTGTGTGTGTGTGTGTGTGAAGTTTAACACTATCGTGTGTGCTGTGGCACATCAAGAGCCTGAGATAAAACTCTGTCTTCTGGCGGGGTCTCTAGCTTTGCACAAGAGACTCGGAACTGGGGAGGAGCTCCCTGATGAAACAGGTCATTCCAGGGCTGTTGTTGCTAGAAGAAATGCAATGCCCCCTGCTGGTTCTACCCTGAGATGCCCTGCAAGAACTAAGATATTAAAGTACTAGTAGGGTATGGTGAGGTTACCTCTCACACCCCCAGAAAGTCTTGAGAGAAATCTCAGAGCAGCACACTACCACTGTCTCTGACCACCATGTCTCCCTACCCAACCCCCACCCCACCTCTGTCAGGAGGCCGCAGCACTCCTGTGAACTGTTGCACTTTTTCTTCCCAAGGCTTCTGGAAAACTCCAAGTTCAAAGACAATGCGGATGCAGGACCGTGCTCCAGAAGGTTGTAGCAGATTCCTTTAAACTCACTAGGAAAAGCCTTTTAAAAGACAGTAATGGGCCCAGCACGGAGATGCATACCTGTGGCCACAGCTCTCAGAGAGGGAGAGGAGAAAGATCAAGAGGTCCAGGCCAGCCTGGGGTTCACAAGATTCATCTCACAAACAACAACAACAACAACGACAACAACACAAAGAACAACAAAACAAGCAAAACCAAAAATAAAGAACAAAAAAGAAAATCTGAGAAATCCCTTTGGGGGGGGTTGTATTTCCTTTCTTACATATGCAATTTCATTAAGTACTGATCAATGAGAGGAAAACTTTCTGTGCAAAGATTCTTGCACATGTCTGACACAAGAGATGAGTCTTATAATAAAAGAAAACATGCAGATGTTAAAAGACAAACTTAGGTGCATGAAAATTCTAAGGAGCTTACAGAACCACAAGGTGATTCCTGGGTTGGGCAGCACCCAACTCCAGGGAGAGCTGTGCTCCAGCTGGCCTAAGAGAGAAGAGTTTTAGTAGATATTCTTAGAAGCAAGGAAAGGAAAGTATGATTGCCAGAGTGGAAAGTTCCCAGAGCAATGGGTCCCAACCTGTAGGTCATGACCCCTTTGCCAAACCTCTATCTCCAAAAATATTCACATTATGATTCATAACTGTAGTTATGAAGTAGCAACTAAAATATGTGTGTATGTGATATATATGTGTATATGTGGTATGGTATGTATGTGTGTAAGTATAGGATGCTTATAATTTATGTATAGTGTGTATGTATATAAGAATAGGGTATTTACAGTGTGTGTGTGTGTATGGTGTGTTAACAGTATATGTGTGTGTACTATGTATGTGTATTGTGTAGTGTATGCATGTAAGTATAGGGTGCTTACAATTTGTGTGTGGTGTGTATATGAGTGAGTATAGGTATTTACAGTGTGCGTGCGTGTGTGTGTGTGTGTGTGTGTGTGTGTGTAAGTATAGGGTGCTTACAATTTGTGTGTGGTGTGTATATGAGTGAGTATAGGTATTTACAGTGTGTGTGTGTGTGTGTGTGTGTGTGCATGTTTGTGCACATCTGTAGGTGTGTGTTGCTTCCTGAAGAAAAGACAGCTATGTTGCCCACGCCTTTATCATCAGGAATCAGCTTGTTGTGGTTTCTGTCAACATGCCAATCAGTTATGCTGGCAGAATTTATAATTTCTTTTACCGCGCCTCGTTTCAGGGTCTTTCCCCTAAGGACATGTGAAAAGACAGTCAAAGAAGAAGAGGAGGAAGAGCCAACAGGTGGGTGGGGGCAGAGCACAACTCAGGGTGAACCAAAGAGATGGGAAGGAGAACAAAGAGGAGGAAGTGGCCAAAGGGTGGAAGGCAGCCAAGTTTGAGTCAGGATTCGGCCTCACAGGGAGGCTGTATGCCTGTACATCAGCCATTCCGTTAGCATTCCCATTTAGCCTAAAGACAACGATGCACATTTCACCCCACCTTTTATTTACATTTTTATTATATTTATTCTTTTTTTAAGATGTATTTATTTATTTCATGTATGTGGATACACTGTCACTGTGTTTAGACACACCAGAAGAGGGTGTCAGATCTCATTACAGATGGTCGTAATGTGATTGCTGGGAATTGAACTCAGGACCTCTGGAAGAGCAGTCAGTGCTCTTAACTGCTGAGCCATTTATATTTATTCATGTTATGTTATGTATGGTTATTTAGCCTGCATCTATGTATGCACAGACATGCTGGGTGCCCGTGGAGGTCAGAAGGGCATCGTAGTTCCAGCCACGGAGTGGTTGTGAGCTGTGATGTAGGTGGCTGAGAGTGGAGCCTGGATCTTCTGCAAGAGCTCTGGGCACTCCTTGCCACTGACTCGTCTTTCCAAGTAAAAGACTCCATCTTTTATTTTGTTTGTGGTTTAATTCTGAGAATTATTAGGCATGGCAGCTGAGTGCCCATCCCCTGAAGCGCTGCATCTGTTGTAGGTTGGAGATAAATGAATTAACTGCCAAACATCTGAGTGGGTGATACATGTGTGTCCTTCACGTGAGCCACCATGGACTCCTTCCATCATCCTCTCTTGGTTGGAAGCCAAGTATTCACCAGAGAGAGGTGCCAATACTTAACAACAAAGAGGGTTTAATCTGAAAGTATTCCTTACCTACACACAGACTCAATTGCTTCAGCAGTCTGGTCTGACTGCTTCTGTCAAACAGACCAGCAG
Organism: Apodemus agrarius; assembly: GCA_964023405.1. Taxonomy (NCBI): domain Eukaryota; kingdom Metazoa; phylum Chordata; class Mammalia; order Rodentia; family Muridae; genus Apodemus; species Apodemus agrarius. The sequence goes on along the minus strand of OZ030022.1, from coordinate 6,482,227 downwards.
ACAGAAGCCATGAGGTTATTCCCCATGTCATGCTTTCCTACGTGACCAGGTCAACACTATTCACCGTACAGCCAAGCTGTAAGTTGGTTATACCATCCAGGGCTATGGTATTGTGTGTTGTTAGTCTACAAGGACTAGCTTGCCTAAAGACACATCTCAAAATGGTCTCTGTCCCCTTGTCCATGAGGGTATCTGTGAAGATTCCATGCAGACCTGAGGACAGGGAACATGGGAAAAATGCAAGACAGGCCTTTCCTTCTAACTGCTGGACATGGGCTCAGACTGGCAGCAGCTCCAGACCCTGCTGCAAGACATGGAGGTGAGGAAGCCTAGAGTGACAACTCCTAGATGTGGCTTAGCTAGAAGCCACTTTCAGCTATCCTGAAGTAGATTCCTCTCCTGTCTTAGTCAGTGTTCTATTGCTGTGAAGAGATACCATGGCCACAGCAGCTTTTATAAAAGAAAACATTTAACTGAGGCTTGCTTACATTCAGAGTCAGTCCATTACTGTCATGGTGGGAAGCATGGCAGCACGGAGGCAGACATACTGCTGGAGAGGCAGCTGAGAGTTCTACATCTGGATCTTCAGACAATGGGAAGAGCAAGTGAGCCTCTGGGTCTGGTTTGAGCATCTGAAACCCCAAACTCCACCCCTACTTCCTCCAACAAGGCCACACCTACTCCAATAAGGCCACACCTCCTAATCCCTCTCAAGTAGTGCCACTTCCTAATGTCCAAGCATTCAAATATACAAGACTATGGGGGCTATTTCTACTCAAACCACTACACCTCCTATCCTCTCTGTCATATTAACACACACACACACACACACACACACACACACACACATTATACTTAGAGATTCAAGGGAAGCCTGAGGGAAGGGGGATCAAGGGTGACTCTCCTGTTCTTTGTTTGGAAACTAGGCTGCTCCTCCTTTCAGGGGTGACTACAGAAGAGCAGGACTCCTCTTCTCAGAATGGGTGGGGATATTCAGGTTCTCTGTTTTAGCCACTGGGGGCTGGGCAGGGCTAAATGTCCTGGTATGGTTGAAACTGAATCCCACGTGTAAACTACTTTCTGCCTGAGTTGAGAGATCTTTCTGGAATGCTAATGTTGCTGATGCTGGAGACAGAGAAAATAATGAAATAATTTATACTTCATATTACATCATAAACATGGAAGGGTATATCTATGTTTTCTCACAATGTTAACAAATGTGAGAATTTGTTAACAATAAATTCACAAGGTACCATGTTCACCTCTTTGCAGGGTTCAGGTGAGTGAATTATACGTCTTCCTTGAACTGGTGTATTTGAAAAGCTCTCAGGCCTCATCTGGTTTCCTTCCTTCCTTCCTTCCTTCCTTCCTTCCTTCCTTCCTTCTTCCTTTCAATTTACTTACTGAGACTAGGTCTCACTCTGTGACCCTGGCTACCTTGGAGCTCACTGTGTAAACCAGGCTGATCTTGAATTTATAGAGATACACCTATCTCTACCTTTCAAGTGCTGGGATTAAAGGTACAGCCACCACACCCTACCTTTCTTTCTCATTTCATCATGTCTGCATACCACATTTTCTTTTTTCATTCAATGATTGACCTTGATGTTGATTCTTCCCACCTTTGTGGAGGCTGAGGAAGCCCTGAGGGAATGTATAAAGGGGAGATGAAGTCTTGAGTGTGTCGTGTTTGATATTGGCCTACTGATGTCAAGGACCCAATGCCTCAGAACATCATGATGGCCAGTAGAAAACCACTTTCTTCATGACAGACAAGGATGGGACATTAGTGACAAATAGGCAGGTAGATCAACAAATAGACAGAGGTAGATGATAGATAGATAGACAGACAGACAGACAGATGATAGACACATTAATGATAGACAGATAGGTAATAGATAAGATAGATGATAGATGATAGATAGATAGGTAGATAGATAGATAGATAGATAGATAGATAGATAGATAGAGACATACATACATACATACACACACACATAGGCACATACATAGTTAGATACATATATGATAGACAGATGGACAGATAGGTAGATGATAGACAGACAGACGAAGAGAATAGAGAACTAGATACAAAATTTGTACCTGCTATGATCCTACTTCCTCCAACTAGGCTCCATCTCCCAAAGTTTCCACCTTTCTAAAATGGCTCCACCACTGGGGACCAACCTAACAACTTATGAACCCATGGAGGACATTTCGTGTAGAAACCACAATGCTCCTCCCACTCATACAGATGTCTCACCACAGCTCAGTGACGCTCTTCTTTGTCTGACTCTCTACCCATGTTTGCTCAATGCATCTTTTCTGCACCGTGCTCCATGCACATCCAGACTTAATCTCTCTTTAGCATAAATTCGATCATATGCCTCTCCCGATAATTCTGATGAAGAGCCCCAGCACCCCGGCTTGTGTCTTTATCTTCATCACTCCCCTGAAGCTGCCCCCTGCTCCCATCCTTAATGTCTAAGACATTCTGAAGTACTCTGTTGTCAAATATCTTGCTGTTTCTTTCGTGATTTTGGACTTGCCACTGTCCCTACCTGGTGTCCTTTCCCCATTTGATCCACGAAACTCTGGCCTCTCCTCAGATCTCATTTGAGATACTTCTTTCTGGAACTGGAGCCTTCCTGGGGTCTGCACAAGGTAGGCTGCAGGGGTTCCTCCTTGGCGCCTCAGAGACATCTCACCTTAGTCAAAACATCCATCGCACAGCACAGCACACTAGCCATTCCTAGGTCTATAGCCTCTAGAAGCAAAAGGTCCTGACAACCAAAGAAGGCTCTCCTCACCAGTGCCTGCCCTTTAGACTGGACAGGCTCTTTCCTAAATAAATGCTGCTGATTGTCATACAAAGACACATATTATGTCCATATGAGCAAGACTTGGGAAGGAAAGTTTGGGACAATGATATGTCAAAAAGCCATCTAGGAAGGGGTAAGGCAAATGAATTTTCTGGAGACAACTAATTGTTTTGCATGACTGTGATGGGTGAGCTCCGAGAAATGCAGGGTCCTTGCAGACTTCATCCCAGGATTGCTTCTTGCTACAGATATGCATTCTCTGTCATTATTACATAGCCTAATGAATCCAGGGCATCAGCCCATTCTATTGAGCACATTTCCTGTAGATCAGCATGAAGCTGCACTCTTGCATTCTGTGTAGACAAATTGATGATTTCACAATTTCTGATCAAGGTTTTATAGAACTCTTACATTGATAGAAATAATCTCAACCCCCCCCCCCTATAGAATAAAGCTTCAGTTAGAGCTCTGTAACCCTTCCTGTGTAGTGGGCCAATTGCACTAGGAGGAACAAATTTGTGAAAAACATTCATTCCGGGTTAGTTCCAAGGATAAAGCCATAGGTGTGTACTATGATAAAGTAAGGCCATGGGAAACTGTAGCTGCGAACTTATAATGAGCTTACAGAGTGAAACTCTGCTTTGAACTTACCGTCAACATCCTTTCAGAACTCCCTTTTTATGTCACATCTTATCTATGATGTGATTTTATAAAGAACTTTTGTCTAAGAAGGTATAAATTGACAGAGAGAAGAAATAAAGTGAGGCTTTGTGGGCTCTCATATATACACTCACCAAATGTATATATGTCTGTCTATATGTATGTACATACATATGCATGTAGGTATGTGTGAATGTATGTAACTATGCATGAACACTTGTGGAATTGTTGAGACAGGTAGTTGGGCTTGCCTAAACCGTGTGTGTGTGTGTGTGTGTGTGTGTGTGTGTGTGTGTGGTGTGTGTGTGTGTGTGTGTGTGTGGTTTGTGTGTGTGTGTGTGTGTGTGTGTGTGTGTGTGGTGTGTGTGTGTGTGTGTGTGTGTGTTGGTGTGTCTTGAATTCTCCCTTTCTTCCTCTCCTTTTCTCCCTGTCTCACAAAGAGTTAACAGACTCCAAGCCTCTCACCTGGCCAGCAAGAGGCTCTTCAGCCAGAGAGAAAAGAGCCCTTGCAATTAAGCCTCATTTTTTTGTAATCTCCTGCTGCTAACAGCAGGGGTTAAATACCAGAAGTTAACAGTGTTGTCTTAGAATGGCAAGGAATTAAAGAAAGAGAAAACTTACCAAAAATAAGCTACAGGATTAGCCCCCACAATCACAACTTTTGACTCTGCCATCACCAACACCACCCATCTCTGCCTGCCTCAGTCTACCTGAATGCTGGGCTGGTCACTGGCAATGAGCTACCTTTGTCTGCTTCTTTAACAATGTGAACGTTTAGGTGAACACACGCAGAGACACGTGCTGCTCAGAAGGCTGGTGGTAACTGGGATGGCGGCTGTTTGGACCATCACGGGCTGCGTGGGCCCTGCCAATCAAGGTGTGGGAGGCTGTGTGACTGACTCCGCCTTTCTGTCTGTGCTTGTGGAGCCTCAGGTATGCTAAGCACATATTCTGCTGGTGCACCTCATGTGTCCACTGCTGTGCTATGAAACAGGCCCAGGGGCTGTTTTTCTTGGTCATGACTGGATGTGTCTAGTAGCCAATGCAGCAGAATATTTCCATTACAAAATGCTACATAAATATAAAGAATTGCTGTGGACTGTATTTCATTTACTGTCTTTTTCATTCCTCCTGCCTGTTATAGCCTTGGCAATTCTAAAGTTACACACACAATTGTTTTACTATTTAGAAAAAAATTATAGTAATAACTACTCACATACCCTACAGAGTCTCTTTAATGTATTTGCAGGACTACTATCTCATTGGAGGTTTGTATTGTTTGTTTGTTTGGTGTGTGTGTGTGTGTGTGTGTGTGTGTGTATGTGTGTGTGTTGGTTTTTCAAGACAAGAGTTTTTCTGTGTAGCCCTGGCTGTCCTGGAACTCACTTTGAAGACCAGGCTGGCCTCGAACTCAGAAATCTGCCTGCCTCTGCCTCCCAAGTGCTGGGATTAAAGGCGTGCGCCACCACCGCCCAGCTAGCTCATTGGAGCTTTGTAAGATAGGATTGTGATTGGAATTAAGATGGTCCCTGCACGCTCATGCGTTGGGCTCCGTGGTTCCCAGCTGGTGGCGCTGTTTTGGAAGGTTGGGGAGCCTTTAAGAGGTGGAGCCTTGCGGAAGGAAGTGGGTCCCCATGGGAAGGCCTTGAGGTTTTATGTCCCAGCTGGCTCCATTTTCTGTCTGCTCTCAGCTTCCATGCAATATAACCAATTACGTTTGTCACGTCACAGTTGTCTCCATCCCTTCCCGATATGGTGGATGGCGCCCCCTTAAATGCTAAGCCAAAATGAATTCTCCTCCTCTTACATTCATTCCTTCTCGGCAAGTGTTTCATTGCGGCAGTTTGCCCGTTTTTTTAAATTAGTGGGACTGAAATACAGAGGTCACGGGATGCGCCCAAGGTCACGGGATGCGCCCAAGGTCACACAGCTTCATCGAGGCTGTGGCTCGGAGAGAGGCCGCAGGGCTTCAATTCCCGGGGTCGGCTTTAGGCTACCAGACCGCTGTTCAGGTTTCAGCTCTAGACTGGTCCATCTCCTGTAACCCCAAACACAACACAAACACCCCAGAACACTTTCAACTTCAGAGAAAATTCTATCCAAGAAAATGCGCGTACTACAAAGGTTTGGAAACACAGCCCGGGCTCTTCCATGAGCACCGAGCCACCAGGCAGAGCACAGAATTTAGCGCTATATAAAGCCAAACCTCGCATTTCAGAAGCCAACTGGGAAAAAAGTCAACTGAAATTCTGCATGGAGGTAATAAAAATATCTTTTATTATCCTCTACAGACAGATTGTAGATGCGCTCCAATGTTAATTGACTGTCAATTTATTCATTTTTATATAATGTCCTCCAGTCAAGGTAGATTGAATTCCATTTTTGTCTTGTGTACTTCCTTTCAAGGCTTCGTAATTTCTTTTCTATTCTTATCCATTCCACTTTTGCTTCCTGTCAATTTTTATATCAAAATCTGCTTCAGCTCCCTTTGGCAAGGTGCAGTAATAAAAATACTCCTCATGCCTGAACGTTTAAATTTGCCATTGCACTTTAAAATGGTTTTCTCTCTGTGCCAACCAACGGCGTCACGTTAACTCCTCATCCAACGGGCATGGCTCCCAGACTCGCAGAAGACAGAAACCTGATTTCTATCATCGCCGCCTAAAATGATCTTTCCCCAACTAACTGACCCTGCACTAAGCACCTACTATGTGCTAGGCATTTTGACAGGAATACAACTCAGTAGATGTTGTCGGTATATGATAGAAGCACATGTGTTCTTGGGAGGGGACCCCTGTTGTCACGTGTGTGTGTGGGGGGGTAAGGGGGCAGTAGGAAGAAGCAGGAGAGACATTAGTCATCTGAAGCCACCTGCTGCTTCTCTAAGCTAGGAGACTGTCTCTCTCTCACACACACATAGTCTGTCACACACTGGGGCCTTTCTGTAGCTCCAAGTCCAAAGGACACGGAGCCATGGGACCTAGAAGCCCAGGCCAGCAGTGGACAGTGCTGGCATACCCTTTACTTGTAAAGAAGTTCGTGTTGTTGTTTTGTTTTTGTTCTGAGTTAATCCAGTGAGTGCTGCTCAGAACAGTGCCTGGCACGCACCAAGCGTTCTGTATTCGCCATGTCTTGGTCCCTGGCTTTGTACTTTGACGAAGCAGAGCATGGGTCCCGTGGTCAGGCCGCCATTGCTGCCATGTTCCTGTGACTGCGTGTGGTGGCTTCAGGCACCACGGGTGGGATGAAGCTGCAGAGTGAGGCTGGTACCTCACCCAGCTGCACCTCCTTAAAGCTGCCTCCTGTACCAGAGTCTATCTCCAGGGCGGGATTTCCCACACGGGAGGAAAAGCTCAAAACATGGTCATTTTCTTCATGAGAACTTTGTGAGATCAGGGTGACTGACTTTCAAACAACCAGTTGACACAAGTCAGAAGAGGGCTCTGAATGTAGATCTGTCCAACTTCAGATGTCTGTTTTCCCCACGTTCTTCCATACTTCTAGATGACAGAAAGATACATATATACCGTATGTTGTATATTTAGTCATGGTTCTCAAGAGGAACAGAAGATAAATGTGTGTGTGTGTGTGTGTGTGTGTGTGTGTGTGTGAGGGGGGAGGGAGAGAGAGAGACAAAGAGAGAGAGGAGGGAGACATAAGGAAGGAGATAAAAAAGATGTATTAGAGATGCGATGCTTACAGGCTGTGGTCCTGCTGGTCCAATACCTGCCATCTATCAACGGAGAGTCCAAGAGTCCAGTAGTCATTCAGTCCATGAGGTTGAATGCCTCAGCTGGTCTTCAGTATATGCTGGAATCCTGAAGAAGTAGGCTCTAATGCCAGTGGAGGAATGGACTTACCAGAGGGAGCAGGAGCAAGCAGGCAAAGACCAAAGCTTCCTTCTTCCATATCTTTTATTTAGGGTATACCAGAAGATGTGGCTCAGACCAAAATAGGGTCTTCCCACTTCAAATGATCTGGATCAAAGGTGGGTCTTCCCACTTCAAACTATTTCATTAAGAAAAAATAACTCACAGGTATACCCAGATGCTTGAGTTTTGTTTTGTTTTGTTTTGTTTTTTCGAGACAGGGTTTCTCTTGTAGTCCTGGCTGTCCTGGAACTCACTCTGTAGACCAGGCTGGCCTCGAACTCAGAAATCCGCCTGCCTCTGCCTCCCAAGTGCTGGGATTACAGGCATGCACCACCACGCCCGGCCAGATGCTTGAGTTTTACTTAGTTCTAGATGTAGTCAAGTTAACAACCAAGAGTAACCATCACAATGTATTATGATATGTAATATATAAATACAATAAATAATCAACATTATTTACATACATACATACTATATTTATATTATTATTCACACATATACTGTATTTATTACTATTAAAGTATTTAATATATACTATATATTATGTGTAAGTTAAACATTTAAATATATTGTACAATTATATATTTACATTTTAGCATATTATCACAATATAGTTATAGAGAGAGACACATGTCTCTTGAAGATGCATATTATCTTGAAGCAAGGTGGAAGACAGGGAAAGCAGACATTGGCCTCCAGGAATTGACTTGGAATCCATTGTCCTTACATCATACCTGTGTAGAGTACGAGGCACCGAGGGCTATTCAGGGAACCATGTGGTCTCTTTGCCCTGGGTATATCTAAAAAAGAATTGTCAATTTTTTATTTACCAGTCTCTCTCTCTCTCTCTCTCTCTCTCTCTCTCTCTCTCTCTCTCTCTCTTTTTTCAGAGACAGTGGTTCTCTGTATAGCCCTGGCTGTCCTGGAACTCACTCTGTAGACCAGGCTGGCCTCGAACTCAGAGATCCGCCTGCCTCTGCCTCCCAAGTGCTGGGATTAAAGGCGTGTGCCACCACCGCCCGGCTTATTTACCAGTCTTATTGTTTGCTACTTCATCACTTTCTCACAACACAGATGCCCCTGACGGGGTTTATTAAAATGGAATGAATCCACTAATTCATCCTACAAAGGATTTTTAGCAGCCATGAGTGGCCAGGCTCTGTCTCAGGCACTTGGGTATAAAGCAGTGAGCAAAACAACTAAAAGGTAAAACCAACACGTTAGAAGTTTACATTCTGCTGCTGTGTGAGAGGGCAGTAGTGAGTAGACTGGCTCCAGCTGTGATGGATGCTGTTGGTGAAAGTGGGTGTGGGACTATTCCACACCCAGCTCCACACCTGTCAGTGCCTTATGTATCATGACGCTGCCTATGTCCTTATGGGTCATGCACTGTGCTCATCCGACTTCATTCCAACTTCAGCTGCTAACACCCATCCCCCACTTCAGTCATCAGCAGCCTTTCCATCCCTCATTACATAATCCTCTCTGAAGGATGTTCTCCCCGTTGGCTTCTCCCACAGGTTTTTGAATGACCCCTTCAGTCTCATTGTTCCCACTACAGCATTCACCTATAAGGAGTTTTCACTGCAAATTCTATAGCCCATCATCATCCAGTCTCTTCCCCTTTATTTTTCTAACCTTTCTCTTTGCAACACTGATCCTTATCTGAAAGTATCTGACTTACTTGTATATTCTGTAGTGACTCTCTCTCTTGCCATGCAGATTGTGCAGGCTACAGGAACAGGATCTCTATCCTGCTCTCAGTCACACCCCAGTCCCCAGAACCCCATTGAATGACAAATCTTCCTTGGCCATGTGTAAGGGACAGAAATGACATGGTCCCCCCCTCCCCCTGCCGCCAGATCCTCCTGAAACAGAGCCAACAGGGCATGGGCCTTGATGAATGTTGATGATTGCTATGGGCTTAAAGCTTGTTTGTATAATAGTAAATATTTTCACTTTCCTCCTTTGAGGAATGTCCTTTCTGCCAAGGTTAATGACTACATGATATCAGAGCCAGCATGAGACCAGAAGGCAAGGGTGTGTCTATGTGTCAGCAATATGGTAGAATGCTGTGATCTTCTGGACAGCCAGCCCTTAAGGCTGTGGGAAAAAACCCTGAAAGCATGAGTTTGAAAATACATGATTTCTCAACTGTGCAAAATATAAAGATGCAATATGAATTGTATAAGAAAGTTCACAGGTCAAAAGGAACAGCGGCAGCTGCACCGTGAGCCAGCCTGTCAGAACGATACAGAGGCAGATACAAACGTAGGCAGATTTCTGAGCTCAAGGTCAGTCAACAGAGGAAGTCTAGGTCCAGGTAGGAAAGATAATTTCGGCCAGGTGGTGGTGGTGCACGCCTTTAATTCTGACACTTGGGAGGCAGAGGCAGGTGGATCTCTGAGTTTGAGGCCAGCCTGGTCTACAGAGTGAGTTCCAGGACAGCCAGGGCTACACAGAGAAACCCTGTCTCGAAAACCCAAAAACAAACAAAAAAAGAATGCAGACAATCAGCAAATGAGATATGCTCCAATTCCAAATGACTGTCCTTCAAACACCCAAAGTTGACTCAGTCATAAGTGCAGAAAACCAGAAATGTTAGTGATTGAAGAACAGGTGATAACACAGACATGAATTTATATTTAGATTTCAGACTCCAAAGGCTCTGAACCTGGAGCTGACTTGGAAATCCAGGGTCACAGAGTTTACAAACTCGGGGAAACTATACCTCCATCTGAACACCAAAAAGTAACTGGCACTTTGGGGACCCAGCTCACACATCTGCTAGATGTTAAAGTAAACCCAAGGCAGCATAAAAAGCCGGCAATTGCTTTTTTCTTTTTTCTTTCTTTCTTTTCTTTTCTTTTTTTTTTTTCTGGCACAACTTATATTCATTTCTCTACCTGGAACACAATATAATGTGAAAATATGTAATTGAAAATTCAAAGGATCCTTGAATTTTGAGAAGCATCAAAGGACCCTGGAGATGAAAGAATTTTTTCATGTATATTTTTTAGTAGTACAGCCTTTGTTCAAACATGCTCTCATGCAGAACACACAACTATGTATAAGAGAGAAGGCTCAGGTGATATAGTTGGATTCAGGGATTCCCCTTCCCCCAAAGCTGGTCATTTCCCCTGGACTTCCACACAGGACACAGTGGAACCTGGCCTGGCCCTGTTATTTTAGATGAGAAGGCAGCTTTACCGTAAAGGTGAGCAGGGAAAGCGCTCACCTGGCATGTCCCGGGCCCTAAGGTCAAGCCCTAGCATCTTTCTTTTTGGTTTGGTGATGCAGCTCAGTAGTTCTGTTGGAATCAGGTGGGAACAATGGTGCATTCTGGGAAATTCCTGGAGGAACTGTGAGAGAGGGGCTCCAGGAAAGAAGTCAGGAGGTCTTGTGCTTCAAGGGCATGCTGTGCATTGGATCGTTCTTGGATGTGACTTCACACCTCCTGGAACCGACATTTACATTTAACTTACAAGACACATTTATTCTTGTTGGGTGTCAGATCACGGCTATAGAACCCAATCTGGTCAGTGAGCCCTGAATCTGGACATGGCCTTCTGCCTGCTTTCGTAATTTCCCAGATATAATCTACAATGCAGTATATGGTAGGCAATTGGGTTTAAATTGGTCTGTCCTGAGAATGTTCAGAGATAGACCTACTCTGATAATATTTAGTATGTGCTTACTGGTGTTTATTTACATGTTTTTCTGAACTCAAACAATGGCGTTCTCTGTTTCATTTGTGTATAAACATACATTGAAACCCAAGTAAATTTGTCTGCAGCATTAGACTGTAGTCTGTCTCATTCTTTTCAGGCCCTAAGATCCCAGTCACCAGACACAGTTCTGCATGGGCCAGGCAGAGTCATCTGGTAGAGCTAGCTTGTGGCTAGCCAGCTCTCAAAACACAGAAAGGACACAGGAAATTACTGCATACCGACGACCACTTGAAGCCTTCCAGTACTCCCTAAAAATGGAGAGATGCAAAGGGACAGATGTAGACATGACAAGTGGGGCAGAAGTTAGAGGAAGACACTTCTGTGATGTCTCTAGGGTAAACACTGACGTCACCTTAGCTCTCCCAGCGATGACTGCCGTGGCCGACTTCATCCCTGTATTCCCTCATTCGGCTCTCTGGAGGGTATGTGTACAGTGACTGGATTCGATGCTAGGCTTTGTGGAGACTTGTATAAAATGGTAACTTGAAGCACTTACACTCCACTAATAAACTGGCAATAACTCGATAGCATGGTGCCATTGAGCAGAGAGAAACACACTTTGGGGGTGGTTCCCCAAACTATTGGCGTCTGTATTCATCCCCCGTGTAAGGCCCATTCACATTGGCAGTGGCTACCGAGCCAGCAGCGAGCACAGGCCTTGGTGAGAATGGAAAGTGCTCGTATGAGAAAGCTTCCCGTGGGGTCCAAGTCCAAATTAATTATAAAGAGAAAGGAGAAAATGTGGGGTTGGGGGTGGGGAGTTCCGGCTACCCACTTGCCTTCACCAAGACTCCAGACATGGAATGTTCCAGACTTATCTACAACTGGGTGAGTGACCATGGCCGAAGAACTGTTCCCACTGAATCCCAACAAACCCACTTAAAAACAATACTCTTGGCTATTTCTTAAAGTCACTAAACCTAATTAGCCCTAGTTACATGACAATAAAACACAGACTTATACACTTTTTAAAAAATTATATGTAAGTACACTGTAGCTGTCTTCAGACACACCAGAAGAGGGCGTCGGATCTCATTACAGATGGTTGTGAGCCACCGTGTGGTTGCTGGGATTTGAACTCAGGACCTTCGGGAGAGCAGTCAGTGCTCTTAACCACTGAGCCATCTCTAGCCCCCCATACATGCTTTTTAAAGACAACTACTTATGCTAAAATTAATATCAGGTCTGGGGTTTGTTGCTGTGGTTTGTTTTGAGACAGAATCTCACCTTGTAGACACAGCTGATCTGAAATGCATTAAGACCATACGGTGTAGCCGTCCAGCAGCCAAGGATGAACTGGGTTACCTGGAAGAAGGAGGAGGGGCTGGAAATGAGAAGGACTGGGTGTGATAGAAGGATGGAGCCAAGACGGAGGTTCTGATCAAGGCCCAAAGGTTAATTCCGCAGCTCCATCTTACAAAGGGAAAACCCACAGAGCCATCCTTTGTCTCAGCCGGATCGTGCTGCAAAGCAAGCTCAGCGGACAGTCGGCTCCTCTAAGCTCCTGTGGGAAATGGCAGGCGCAGCAAGGTGGAAGAAACCACCCAGGTCTTAACACCCACTGTGGCAAGCACTCTAGGTCTGCTCGGTCTGCTCAAGGCTGGGGGACGGGCACAACACTGGCCCCAGAGTCATAGCAATGCTGCTTCTGCCTCCCAAGAACTGAGATTACAGGCGTAAGCCCAGGTGTGTGAGCACTTTTTTGTTGTTGTTGTTGTTGTTGTTGTTGTTGTTGTTTTTGGTTTTTTTCAAGACAGGGTTTCTCTGTGTAGCCCTGGCTGTCCTGGAACTCACTCTGTAAACCAGGCTGGCCTCGAACTCAGAAATCCGCCTGCCTCTGCCTCCCAAGTGCTGGGGCAATGCTGCTTCTGCCTCCCAAGAACTGAGATTACAGGCGTAAGCCCAGGTGTGTGAGCACTTTTTTTTGTTTGTTTTTATATCAGGCCCTCAAGGTGTAGTCAGAAGTAGACGATGTTTGGTCTGTTGCATCTGTGCACATTTACCCACATGAGGAAGAACAGTCAGTGGGTACCAGTAAGGAAGGAAGGCATGAAGCAGAACTAATGCAAAAGAGAAGGGCTGGAGAGACAGTTCAGTAGGGGAGAGCACGGGCTGCTCTTGCAGAGGACCCTACTTCAGTTCCCAGCACACACATGGCAGCTGTTGGTAATTCCCTGGGAGGTGGGGTTGAATATGCTTGGCACAAGGAGTGGCACTACTTGGGGGTGTGGCATTGTTGGAGTAGATGTGGCCTTGTTGGAGTAGATGTGGCCTTGTTGGAGTAGATGTGGCCTTGTTGGAGCTGGTGTGGCCTTGTTGGAGTTGGTGTGGCCTTGTTGGAGCTGGTGTGGCCTTGTTGGAGCTGGTGTGGCCTTGTTGGAGTTGGTGTGGCCTTGTTTGAGTTGGTGTAGCCTTGTTGGAGTTGGTGTGGCCTTGTTGGAGTTGGTGTGGCCTTGTTGAAGGAAGTGTGTCACTGTGGGCTTGGACTTTAAGACCCTCATCCTAGCTGCCTGGAAGCCAGTCTTCTCCTGTCCGCCTTTGGATAAACTCTCAGCTCCTCCAGTCCCATGTCTGCCTGGATGATGCCGTGTTCCCACCTTGATGATAATGGACTGAACCTCTGAACTGGTAAGCCAGACCCAATGAAATGCTGTCCTTACAAGAAGTTGCCTTGGTCATGGTGTCTGTTCACAGCGGTAAAACCCTAAGATATCCCATTCAAAGGATACTGCACACTCTTCTGGCTTCCAAAGGCAGCAGGCATGCAGTGCCGCTCACTCACATACGTGCAGACAAAACACTCATCCACATAAAACAAAAATAAGCAAGCCTTTAAAGATCGAAGAAGAGGAGAGGAAAATCCCTGAAAATAGTCTGTGAGAGAAGAATCTGTCATACAGTTTCTACATAAGTTGATTATCATGTCTAGTAAGAAAGTCCATCTGGACAGCCAGTGATTGAGCAGGCTGAGGAAGGGGTTCAACTGCACCAATACATGATCCATGGGAGTCTGTCAGGAGCTTGCCTGACAGGGTCTCCAAGTACTGGTGACGGCGTTGTCCCCTTAAGGTCACCGCCATGGCTGAGCTAAGTCCTCACCACAGTGACACCAAATGGTTTTAACAGTCCCATTGTTCTATTTTGGTTTTTATTTAATTCCTTAATGTTTTCTTAGTATAAAATCAGATTATCTAGGCCAGTGAACAAAGCATTTGCTGCCAAGCCTGATGAGCTGAGTTCCTCCTGCGTCTCACATGGTAGGGGGAGAAAACCGAGCCCTTCAAGTTGCCCTCCGGTTTCCTTGTGCACATGACTGTACATGTGTGTGCTTCCTCCAGTAAACAAACATAAACTTAAAAACATTAGATTATCTACAAATGATCATTTTTTGGACTGCATTACAATATAATTGACATAAGGTGCCAACTGCATTAATACGTAAATCATGAAAACCAGAAACCTCTTTGGGATAGAAACGTCCAGTTACTCAAGGCAAAAATCCCATTGGTGCCGACCCCTCCAAAGATCCCTTTGACTTAGAAGTTAGCGTGGCCGAGGCAGCTCTAATTTGGATCAGAGTGAGTTAGCAAATGAGCGGTTTAGAATGAATTCTCATCATAAAAATCCTTCCAGGCTCTTTCAAATCCATAGGCCGCTGTCTCAGAAGACGGGCAACAACAGTTCTTGCTCAGCTGTGCACAGATGGTTCTGTCTTCTCTCAGTAGCACGTCACAGCTCCCTGACTATGGAATGCTGAGTTTATGTCCTGTAAAATCAAAGTGAAACAAGCATTACTGGAGTGGAAATACTTCTAATAAAATCCAGCAATACAGAGCTGAGTTTTAGTTTTTCCATGTCTTTTAAGGAATTAATTTTATAGCTCTAATGTGTACTGGCTGGTTTTGTGTGTCAACTTGACACAAGCTGGAGTTATCACAGAGAAAGGAGCCTCCCTTGAGGAAATGCTTCCATTAGATCCAGCTGTAAGGCATTTTCTCAACTAGTGATCATGGTGGGAGGGCCCCTTGTGGGTGGTGCCATCCCTGGGCTGGTAGTCCTGGGTTCTATAAGAAAGCAAGCTGAGCAAGCCAGGGGAAGCAAGCCAGTAAGAAACATCCCTCCATGGCCTCTGCATCAGCTCCTGCTTCCTGACCTGCTTGAGTTCCAGTCCTGACTTCCTTGGGTGATGAACAGCAGTGTGGAAGTGTAAGCTGAACAAATCCTTTCCTCCCTGACTTGCTTTTTGGTCATGATGTTTGTGCAGGAATAGCAACCCTGACTCAGACAACATGTAAATATAAAATGTGCCAACTCATTTATTCCATTCTCCACCCTTTTGCTGACACTGGTGGGCATGTACCCATGCACACACGTAGAGGCCACTCACCAGCACGGCTACAATTGCTACAATTCTGCTCGCCTACTCTGAACACCACACAGCCTTTGCCAGGGAACTGGGTTTCTGCTATGCAAATTCTTCCATGGATCTGGGAGAATTGCTGAGGCACCAAGCTAGGAAGTAGTTTTCAGTGGAAGAGGCTAAAAGCTTCTTTGAGGAAAGTTAAGGTCCATTCCTCAGATAGGTGTTAACTTTTCTTTTGGTTTTTTGAGACAGGGATTCTCTGTGTAGCCCTAGCTGTCCTGGAACTCACTCTGTAGACCAGGCTGGCCTCAAACTCAGAAATCTGCCTGCCTCTGCCTCCCAGGTGCTGGGATTAAAGGTGTGCACCACCACTCCCCGGCAGGTATTAACTTTTAAGGGCAAGCTCTTGCTTCAACACTTAACAGAGAATTATGCAAGTTGGGAGAAAGAGACTTCTCCCTTGGATCAGCTAAATGACTAAGCCAGGGACTGGTATTCAGAACAACAAAGTAGGTAGCCTCTCATCCATGTGTTAAACCAGAAACTCTAAGAGACCTGAAACTGTCCTAAGCCTTCAGTAATTGTAATCTACACCCAGACCACTGTGTTTGTCAAAGGATAGAACACTCAGACCAATCCATTTGCAAAAGGATAGAAAGGTCTCCTCTTGAAGACTCAAGGGGTTCAGAAACAGGAGCTGGGGATCTAGAATCAACTATCCTTACATCATATTAAAGACCCAGCCAGAAGGTGGTGACTCAAGCCTTTAATCCCAACACTCAGGAGGCAGAAGCAGGTGTGTCTTCTGAGTTCAAGGCCAGCCTGGTCTACAAAGTTCTAGGATACCCAGGGCTACACAGAGAAAAACTATCTCAAAAAAAAAAAATCAAAAGAAAACAAAACAAGACCCAAAAGACACAAGAAGTTGATTGTTTTAACTAGGGAGAGGGGATCAGAAATCGAAAGCTGGTGGGGTAGTATCAAGGGGAATTTAAGCACCAAAAATGACGCTATATTGGGGTATGGGACAAGGAAGAAGAAAATAAGCCAAAAGGAGCTTTGACAGCGGATGACAGATTTCACCCTGCTTATTAGTCTTGCTGGATCCTGACATTCAACACAGTACCTGCCTCTTCCTGGGTGTTTACACAAAGGTCACAATGGGAGCTCTCTGCATGTTCACTAGTTAACGGTTTCCCCCTTTATGAACAGGGCAGCTCTAAGGTGAACTGTTGCATGGGGCAGTTCCATGACACTGTCAGAAAGAGAGTTGTTCTGTAAGCTTCCAGGCACACTCCCATATGTGCAAGAGTGTTTGTTTTCTCCATTTTCTGTCATTTCAGCTCTTTTACGTTTGCAGCATTTGTAAGAGAGGAAAGAGACTCTCTACTGATAAGCCTTATTCACCCTGCAATCTGTTTTCCCCGCAGAGCAGCTGATGGAAAGTTGGAGTTGGTAGTGTGAGAACCAAAGTGAAATGCTGGAGGCTATCATTTATGTTTTCCCTCACCTAAACAAGTTTGTTCGACCCATCTGCACCAGATGTACTTGATCGCATTTGGGCGGGAGGTACGCGGGCAGGAAATACATCAGGATGTATGCTTGTCCCTGATTGGACCTAATGGGGAAGGTGGTGAATTGGGGGGTTTGCCTTTTAAAACCTTTGCAAAACATGACTCGTGGCCATTTCCTGGGAACCCTGGAGTTGTCCTGGCAGGAGTCCATCCTGGCTAGTATTTTACTAAAACTTGCTTCAAATTTGGCTTAAGACTGTGGTAGTGGTCATACTCTTGACTGGTGGGATTAACATTAACTACCTTGAAAAAAAAATACAACATCAAAAGTAAAGTTACCACTGCAGTGTCCATGATGAACTTGACTCAGAATTATGGACAGTTGCATTTCCTAATTAATTAAATGTGAAACTGAGTTGTCCTGTGTGGCCAAGAGGGTCAGATTTCGGACGGTCTCGTGCGGCACTCGGTCCCCATTTTCAGGTTGCTTTCCCACAGAGGGTGGATTTGAACTGTCCTTCTCTCTAACGTTCTCTTCTTCTCTCTGCTTTTTCAGTTTTCCTTTGAGTTCACTCATCCCCATGCTCTAGGTCCTTCATGCATGTTGAGATCCTTGCTTTGCTGTGCTCGAGAGGCATGAAATGGTTTCAAGAGCTGTTAACATATATGGGGAAAGGTTTGCGACTTGGTTGGTCCAGCAATGGGTAGGAAATCATCTATGCGGAGCCATTGCTGGTGCTGGAGCAGTTATTACTTCCCTAAAGGAAGAAGCTCCGGTAGAAAGTTAGCTGCCAGCTCCGGCTGTTTCAAGGGGAGACAGAGACAGGGTAGAGTTTGACTCTCCTATCCCTAGACTGGCAGTTAACCTCATTTGTGATTCCAACCTTGTCCATGCCCTCCACTCTAAGTGACACCTCTATCTGAGCCACTTCTCCAAAGCTCGGGGGTGTAACCAGCTCTGACGTTGCCTTTAGTCTGTAGATGGGTGTTCCAACTTGTGCTTTCTTCAGTGGATTCCCCATCTGCTAATGCACATGAATGTATCCTTTAGATCAGTGGTTCTCACCCTTCCTAATGCTGCTACCCTTTAACCAGTACCTCACGGGACTCCCAACCATAAAATTACTTTCATTGCTACTTCAGAACTCCATTTTCTACTCGTATGAATAGTGATGTAAATATCTATGTTTTTCAATCAATTTATGTGACCCCTGCGAAAGGGTTGTTTGACTCCCAAAGGGTTGTGACAACCCACACACAAGTTGGAAATCACTACCAAGCCTACCTCCAGTTCTGCTTGTTGGGAGTTTGCATGTTTTAATTCTTTATTGTACTTTAATGTACCTGTTCTTAAGAAGCAGTTGGATATATTTGTTGGAAACATTTTAATTCTCTGTTTTTACTTTATGGTGGATACGCGTTTGTACGTGAGCGCTGTAGTTTGTGCTTAGCTAGAAGGTCACACTTGTATTGTGTCTTCAGTAAAACCTAGAAAGGAAAGAGGTGAGATAGTCATGGTGAAGAGGGTTCTGTTTGGACTGGCTTTGTTCTCCTTCGAGCCTCTCAGGTGTTGAGTAGCCTCAGGATGCATGAATCTGATGCCCTCTTCCACTGGATGAGCCACTAGTCCCTGACCTTACCCTGAGATGAATTGACAGTGAAAGCCCAGGGGAGGAGTAGCTATGGAAACCACCAGGGAAGGACATTGGTTCCCCCCTGCCCCCCCCCAGGAATTGGAACAAAATGAGTGACATCCCATTTTCTCTTCCCCTCAGCACCAAAGTTTTATGTCCTGGTTTGTCCCTTTACTTAGAGTAAATTGCACAGAGAAGACCATCATGAAGATGTGCTACCCACCGTTGCCTCTTTCTTCTTTCCCATCTTTCCATGAGTCCCTTTGAACGATACTTGGGAGAATTAACCACACAATGTCTTAATGACTGAGCCTAAAACATCCGCAAAAACAAAAATGCCTGTAACCGGTAAGCTCCCTTGCCCCAGGTCAGATACTTCCTGAGATGCTGGCAGCTGTTGTTCGTAGACTATAACGAGCCACGAGTTTCCACTCCCCTAAACAAGCTTGGTTGACCCAACTAATGTGCTTGATCACACGTGGGCAGAAGGGACACAGGCAGGGAGGATGTCCAGATGTATGCTTGCACCCAATAGGATGGAGGCAAGAGGTATGGACCAGCATAGCTTGTGGCCATTTTCTAGAAAGCCAGGAGTGGGCCTGACCAGACTCCATCATCCTGGCCAGATTTAATTAAGCTTGCTTCAAATTTGGCTCAAAATTATGGTAGTGGTCATATTCTAGCCTGATGGGGTTAACAGAAATGTCTGTCTCTGCACTGGTCATTTTCCAAAGAGGTCTCTCTCTCTCTCTCTCTCTCTCTCTCTCTCTCTCTCTCAAAATTTTTCTTTCTTCCTTCCTTCCCCTTCCTTCCTTCCTTCCTTCCTTCCTTCCTTCCTTCTTTCTTTCTTTCTTTCTTTCTTTCTTTCTTTCTTTCTTTCTTTCTTTCTTTCTTTCATATGAGTACACTGTAGTAGTCTTCAGACATACCAAAAGAGGATGCCGGATCCCATTACAGACAGTTATAAGCCACTATGTGGAACTGAACTCAGGACCTCTGGAAGTGCAGTCAGTGCTCCAGCCCAGGGGACTTCTTTACACTGTGACCTTCAGGGCCCAGGCCCTCAGGCCCTCTCCCTGTGCAGCCGTCTGCATGCAAGCGTTGGTTCTTAGTCCCTTGTGTGCCTCCTGGCCCAGCAGTTGAGACTTTTTAAAATGGCGATACCTAACTTCTCTCTGTTTTCGAAAATCCTATTAAATCTTACAGCCTCAATCAGAAATACTTCATGAGTTCCAAAAGTTGATAATCTATGTAATTCCAGCAGCAGAATCTCACCCCCTTTGCTCTTTTCACACATATATATTAGTTCATGGAGAGTTTTAAATGGTATAATTTTTGTTTGACCCCAGGCAAAAATAGATCTACCTCCCATCTGAGCCTCCTCTCACTGGTTGTCATTCAGGGTCCACCTTTTCAATTAAGGAGTCACTAAGAAGGCTCGGAACTGACCCAGGATGAATAATTTGGCTCCAGAGGCGCTCGAATCACCCAGCCTTGTGGACCCACGGAGGGTGCCGCACAGCACATTCATTTCATAATTCTTTTTTTAAAGGATTTTATTTATTATATGTACTTACACTGTAGCTGTCTTCAGACACAACAGAAGAGGGAGTCAGATCTCATAACAGATGGTTGTGAGCCACCATGTGGTTGCTGGGAATTGAACTCAGGACCTTTGGAAGAGCAGTCAGTGCTCTTAACCGCTGAGCCATCTCTCCAGCCCCATTTCATAATTCTTATTGCTTCCCTAAAGAGAGACTGTTATGCATGTATCGGTTCTAGGCTTCCCTTAGTTCACTTCCAGGACTGGAAGCCCAACTCCTGTGCTTCGCTCTGTTCTGCCCTCTAGGCTAGCGCAAGCCCCACATGGTCATGTGTCCAGTTTGTTTGTTTGTTTGTTTTTGTTTTTGTTTTTGTTTTTGTTTGTTTGTTTGTTTATCTCAGGAGTCACACTGGGGATGGAAGGACTTTAGCCAATGCTACTATAGTCTAGAAGAGTCTCATGATGACGTAGAAAGTGCTAGAAGCATGAGAATAGCTCCCCGTAGCAAACCAGAGAGACCCCAGCTCAGCCTTCTAAGAAACAAAACTGCAGACTTTGGAGAAAGGAAGATCTTCTCAAGAGGCACATATGCCTCTCAATCTGACTATTAGACTATTGAAACAGTGGACCCCCAAAGAAGTTGGAATTTCCTCAGGCATCTCATTCTGGGAGAAGGAAGGGGACCCAGTCAGAGATCCACCCTGTTCTAATGATTGTCAGACCACCTCACAGGATGAGAGCGTTCCTCTTCCCAACATGGCCACACCAAATCATCTCCTTTTTGCTTCTTTCTTCTTTCAATTGGCTTACTGGGGAGCAGTGATCAGATCTGACATGGAGCATGGGTTGTGATCCCCAAGCTTGACAACAAAACCAGAACAGAAAGGGCTACTTGGCTCCATGTGCCTTTGTCGCAATGCGGCGGCAGAGTTGCAAGCCTCTGCTGTGCAGAGAGAGGGCTGTGCTCCACTCTGCTGTGCAGAGAGAGGGCTGTGCTCCACTCTGCTGTGCAGGGGCCTGTGCTCCACTCTGCTGTGCAGGGGCCTGTGCTCCACTCTGCTGTGCTGAGGCCTGTGCTCCACTCCGCTGTGCAGGGGCCTGTGCTCCACTCTGCTGTACAGGGCCTGTGCTCCACTCTGCTGTGCAGGGGCCTGTGCTCCACTCTGCTGTACAGGGCCTGTGCTCCACTCTGCTGTGCAGGGGCCTGTGCTCCACTCTGCTGTGCTGAGGCCTGTGCTCCACTCTGCTGTACAGGGCCTGTGCTCCACTCTGCTGTGCAGGGGCCTGTGCTCCACTCTGCTGTGCAGGGGCCTGTGCTCCACTCTGCTGTGCAGGGGCCTGTGCTCTACTCTGCTGTGCTGGGGCCTGTGCTCCACTCTATTGTGCAGGGGCCTGTGCTCCACTCTGCCTGTGCTCCACTCTGCTGTGCAGGGGCCTGTGCTCCACTCTGCTGTGCAGAGAGAGGCCTGTGCTCCACTCTGCTGTGCAGGGGCCTGTGCTCCACTCTGCTGTGCAGGGGCCTGTGCTTCACTCTGCTGTGCAGAGAGAGGCCTGTGCTCCACTCTGCTGTGCTGAGGTCTGTGCTCCACTCTGCTGTGCAGGGGCCTGTGCTCCACTCTGCTGTGCAGGGGCCTGTGCTCCACTCTGCTGTGCAGGGGCCTGTGCTCCACTCTGCTGTGCAGGGGCCTGTGCTCCACTCTGCTGTGCAGGGGCCTGTGCTCCACTCTGCTGTGCTGAGGCCTGTGCTCCACTCTGCTGTGCAGAGAGAGGCCTGTGCTCCACTCTGCTGTGCAGAGAGAGGCCTGTGCTCCACTCTGCTGTGCTGGGGCCTGTGCTCCACTCTGCTGTGCAGGGGCCTGTGCTCCACTCTGCTGTGCAGGGGCCTGTGCTCCACTCTGCTGTGCAGAGAGAGGCCTGTGCTCCACTCTGCTGTGCAGAGAGAGGCCTGTGCTCCACTCTGCTGTGCTGGGGCCTGTGCTCCACTCTGCTGTGCAGGGGCCTGTGCTCCACTCTGCTGTGCTGGGGCCTGTGCTCCACTCTGCTGTGCTGGGGCCTGTGCTCCACTCTGCTGTGCTGGGGCCTGTGCTCCACTCTGCTGTGCTGGGGCCTGTGCTCCACTCTGCTGTGCTGGGGCCTGTGCTCCACTCTGCTGTGCTGGGGCCTGTGCTCCACTCTGCTGTGCTGGGGCCTGTGCTCCACTCTGCTGTGCTGGGGCCTGTGCTCCACTCTGCTGTGCTGGGGCCTGTGCTCCACTCTGCTGTGCAGAGAGAGGCCTGTGCTCCACTCTGCTGTGCAGAGAGAGGCCTGTGCTCCACTCTGCTGTGCAGAGAGAGGCCTGTGCTCCACTCTGCTGTGCAGAGAGAGGCCTGTGCTCCACTCTGCTGTGCAGGGGCCTGTGCTCCACTCTGCTGTGCAGAGAGAGGCCTGTGCTCCACTCTGCTGTGCAGAGAGGCCTGTGCTTCACTCTGCTGTGCAGGGGCCTGTGCTCCACTCTGCTGTGCAGGGGCCTGTGCTCCACTCTGCTGTGCAGAGAGAGGCCTGTGCTCCACTCTGCTGTGCAGGGGCCTGTGCTCCACTCTGCTGTGCAGGGGCCTGTGCTTCACTTCTAAGTAGGTGATTGGCAGAGGAGAACCAGCTTAATCTGAGGAACATTATGAATTATATAGACTTTGGAAGGCAAAGCAGGTAAGGAGGTTAGAAATAAAAATTACTGTAGACTTGCCCCATGCTTGTCCTAAAGGAACAGCTACATTTAATGAAAGTTCTAGGCTCACAGCAAACAATTGGCAGAATAATTTGATTTTTTTGAATCTTGCTGTAATCTGAATGGCTGTTTCCCCAAAATTTGTTGCTGGGAAATCCTCACCCCTAAGGTAGGGAAATTGGGAGGGAAGTTTTATGAGAGATGCTTAGCTGATGAGAACGTGGTCTGTAAGGGGATTAATGTCTTTATGAAGAATCTAGACAGCCTGGTTTTATGGGGGGGGGGGAAGGAGAACACTGAAAACAAAACGAATAAAATGAAAACAGATTTCTGATGTGTCTGTCAGCTGTAGAGTTTTCTGTGAGAAATACAGCTGAAGTGACCTTGATGTCATGAGAGCCTCGAGCCAGCTGGGGGCCCAGACACATCAGAGTGTATCACGTGGCAGAGGGAGGGCAGGAGGTAGCCTCAGCCCAGTGTGGGAGGACAGCGGGCCATAGCACCCTAAAGCTCCCTGGGGCCATGTCTAGTCCTCTGACAAAGCTAATCAGTTTGTCACAGTATGTGATCCTCCTCCTTGGCAGTTCTGACAGAGCAATCTGAGCAGTTCCAGGAAGAGAAATGCAGTGACAGCTAAGTTGCCATGCTCTTTCTGAACCCGTGACAGGTATTCATCCATCCATTGTTAGGAGGGTTATTCTACTGTGTTCTCTCCTCCACAGAGGACCCCAAAGTACAGGCATAGTGCGCCTGCTTCCTTTGCCTGCTAGGATTGTGGCTGTTTCATACAGTGGCACATTAGTGGGCATGAAGCTGTGAACTTTGGAGCTGGCTGGATTGAGTTGTTGAGGATCAAGACGATCTGACCCTATAACCAAAACCTCACAGAGAATAGGCCTCTCTCCCAGGTTCTCTCTCTCTCTCTTTTTTTTAAGTGTTTATACGTTCCTTCTTTCTTTTCTTTTTCTTTTTTTTTTTTACATTTTATTTATTTATTATATGTAAGTACGCTGTAGCTGTCTTCAGACACATCAGAAGAGGGCATCCGATCTCATTACAGATGGTTGTGAGCCAACATGTGGTTGCTGGGATTTGAACTCAGGACCTCCAGAAGAGCAGTCAGTGCTCTTAACTGCTGAGCCATCTCTCCAGACGCCCTCTCCCAGGTTCTAAACCTCTTTTTATCCCAACATGCAACCATTCTTGGTGTCCTGTACACATATGTGCATATTACATTTATAGATGATTGTATTTACTGACATATCTGATGGATTCTTGATTAGTTCATCGTACCAAGTCTTCAGATGCTCCACAGAGCTATCTCTATCTTCATCCTGCCCACCAGGATTGTCCTGACTCTTCCAATTCACACTAAGCAGAATCTTCAGAATCGTAACCACTGCTAAAACCAGAGAGCACATTAGAAATTTGCAAAATGCTCTTCTGGCCTGATGGGGTGAGAATGGTATGGTATAATACAAAATTGAATGCGTTCTTTCTGTGAATTTTTGTTTTTAAATTTTGCTCTTAAAGGTCCCGTGAAAACAAAGATTGTTCCATTGGAGAGTTCTATAAAGTAGTTTAAAGGAAGCCACACTGCTTCTATGTAATTTCTTGCACAAATTAAAAGAGAAGTGAGACTTCCCAGCTCACTTAGTGGGAATGGCAAAGCCTTCACTGAGTGAGACACAAAGAGATAACCAAGCCATCTCATGGATGTTGACTGTTCCCCTACAGAGAATGCTTAGACCTCTTACTGAGTTCAGCTAATTCTGCCTCCTTGTAACCCCACCTCCATGTTCA
This sequence comes from Apodemus agrarius, assembly GCA_964023405.1. Taxonomy (NCBI): domain Eukaryota; kingdom Metazoa; phylum Chordata; class Mammalia; order Rodentia; family Muridae; genus Apodemus; species Apodemus agrarius. The sequence goes on along the minus strand of OZ030022.1, from coordinate 6,457,581 downwards.
GCTGTAAATAATAAACATGTTGAGTGACCCCTTTCCCAACTCCCCACACTGTGTGTGTGTGTGTGTGTGTGTGTGTGTGTGTGTGTGCAGGCACTTGCAGGCACTGAGGCTTCTCCATCAGAGAGCCCAGCCTACCAGGCCATAGCTTTTTCTATGTCTGTGTGTCTGCCATTTCTTCTGTGTGTCTGTTATTTCTTCATTACTTCATCACCACATCAGGTCAAGTCCCTGGAGCCGTGCAACGATGTGGCAGCCTAGTGAAGAAGTCCTCTGGAACTGGCAGAGGAGTGGATGGAGGGATTAATGGGACAGAATGGCGCATCAAGACTTTACTGCATGCACATATAGATAGCTGACTTTCTACAGAAAGCACAACAGCAGCTCATATACTGGAACAACTTGATATCCAAAAGAAAAAAAGACAAAGAACACATCAATGCAAACCTCCCCTCTCGTAAAAAGCTAAAATTTAAAATAAATTTCACCTTTAAATGTAAGTCATAAAATATTTTTTACAAGATAATACAGGATGAAGAGTTATTTGACTTGACACAGTAACAGAAATGATCAATAAACCAGATGTCGAGAATTTGCCCCACCTAAGTCCAATGTGAAAAGACAGGTATATAATGAGAGAACCTACCAACCAAGTATATGACAAATGTGTCTAGAGTGCAATTTCTCAGAAGTTAACATCAAAAGCCATATAATGCAACTAGAAAAGGGCAAAGGAGGTCTCTGTACCCAGGTGTATGGAGACGTGAAAGGGTCCCAGCCGCATGTTCTCACCACAACAAACCCCACCATTCACTCCCTACCATGATGGACTGCATCCTCTCAAGCCAAAGTAAGCCTTTCCTCCTGTAAGCCATATCTTGTCAGGTTGCCATGGACTGACCCAGTCAGCTCTCCTCCCATGGGACTCCTCCCGTGGCAGGTGGCACCCGAACAGGGACCTCGGACAGGTAAATCTTTTTTCTTTTTCTTTCCCAGATAAAGGATAGGTTCTTGTCAGGGAACTGCAGTCCTACCAATAAAGGCTGATCAGTTAAGTGTGAGAAGGCGACAGAAATCATGGGGCAGTTGAAAGAATGAGAAATACAACTTAATTCCCCAATGCCTAAGTTTAGGGATGCTATCACACTCCTAAGCAGCCTCAAATACCTCAAATTCCAGACCCTGCTCTTTGTTAGAAAATAGGTGAAAGGTCACATTCCTTGAGCCTGCTCTCTGCTAGGTGAAAGGGCATAAAATAGGCCCTTGAGTTCATGATCCTGGCCCTGTAAGGTAACAGGAGATGAGCTGACTAACTGCTTATCTAGCTTCTGTAAACTGCTTGCGCCATCACCCCCCACCCAGGAGCCTGTGCAACAGTGGACCTCTGAGACTATAGGAAACTGATTGGTTCATGGAGCACGGGCTTGGATAATTTAAACTGATTGGCCTAGAAACTATGGAGTGGTACAAATCGATTGGCTTGCACTGCGCGGGCTCTCGATGCTAAGAAATTATTGGTTTGTGATGTCCAGGTTTTGCTGTAACCCTACAAAAGCTGTCCCGATTCTGTACTCGGGGTCCGCAGTCCTCTACCCCCGTGTGGCATACGACTGTGGACCCCAGTGTGCCTGGAATAAAAATCCTCTTGCTGTTGGCATCAAGACCGTTTCTTGTGATTGATTTGGGTGTCGCTTTTCCTGAGTGGAGGCGTGGGGGGTCCTCGCTTTGAGGGTCTTTCACAGTCAGAGTCAAAAGGTAAAAAATTGTTCTTGTCGGTCTTTAAGCACATGTTGGCTGAAAGAGGTTTGAAAGTCCCCAAAAAAACCTCGGGGGAATTTTTTGATTTTATTCACAGAGTACGCCCCTGGTTTCTGGAGGAAGGAAGCTTAACTCTAGAAAAAAGTAGGGAAGGACATGAAAAGACGTGTACAAGAAAAAGAAGAAGGGGACATCCCTAGGCAAGCTTATGCCCTTTGGTTACAAATGAGGGACCTTTTAATAGAAAAAACAGACTTAGAAAGTTTAATTCAAGAAACTTCCTCATTGCATGGAGAAAGTGAAAGCAGACCAATTGCTAAATCTAACAGCACCTATGGTTTCACTTCGCATCCTACAAAAGCCTTTAAAGGTATAGATACAGATGATGAGTGGGACCTGGACGGAGAGGCGGCAAAATGTGAGCTAGGTGAGGAAAGGGCTCATTATCACGATCAAGATGCTCCTGAAGATGGGATTGCAGCTGGCCATTGCCATAAAGCCCGAAACCAAAGCTGTGCTCCCGAAAGCTGCTTCCCCAAGTTGGTTTTCAAGGAACACTAGCGAAGGCACGAAATGCTGGGGGGTCTTTCCTTTTCCTTTTCTGTGTGGAAAGTTTGAGTGATGAGGAGCCCGTATGGGAACCACTGTCACTAAAAACCCTTAAAGAACTCCAGCAGGCAGTGAAGAATTTGGGATCTTCAGCGCCTTCCACGGTACAGGTTTTAGATGTGGTGGCAAGCCAATGGTTAACACTTCACGATTGGCATCAAACCGCAAAAGCCACTCTTAGCCCAGGAGATTACATACTGTGGAGAACAGAATATGAAGAAAGATCCAAAGAGATTGTTAAGAAACTTTCAGGTGCTAGGAAAGGACCAAAACCAGATATGGAAATGTTGTTAGGAACAGGAGTCTATTGGGAGGCAGAGGCAGGCAGATTTCTGAGTTCGAGGCCAGCCTGGTCTACAGAGTGAGTTCCAGGACAGCCAGGGCTACACAGAGAAACCCTGACTCGAAAAATAAATAAATAAATAAATAAAGAAGGAAAGAAAGAAAGAAAGAAAGAAAGGAAGGAAGGAAGGAAGGAAGGAAGGAAGGAAGGAAGGAACAGGAGTTCCGAAGAGCATTTTAGAGGCTCTAACTGTGAATGCAGTAGAGTCATGGAGAAAGCTTCCCCCTCCTGGAACCAAAGGCAAAGCATTATTGAAGGGATGAGAGTTGCAGGCTGAGAGTCCCCCGTGCCTGGTTCTTGAATGACCCCAGGGGGCAGAGGTTTGGCCCACTCTTTGTTGGCCCAGAAGTGCACACGTCACACCCGCCTCCAGGGTCCGGCTGCGAGCCTCAGGCTGGGAGGGTCCCTGGCGTCTTTTATAAGCCTATAAAAGCTGCCCCAAGCCTGATGGTGGTGGTGCATGCCTATAATCCCAGCACTTGGGAGGCAGAGGCAGGAGGATTTCTGAGTTCGAGGCCAGCCTGGTCTGCAGAGTGAGTTCCAGGACAGCCAGGACTATACAGAGAAACCCTGTCTTGAAAAAAACCAACAAAACAAAACAAAAACAAAAAACAACAAACAAACAAAAAAACAAAAACAAAACTGCCCCAATTCTGCACTGGGAGCTCACAGTCTTTTACCCTGCATGGTAAAACTATGAACCCCAGAGCCTCTGGAATAAAAAAATCCTCCTGCTGTTGCATCAAGACTGTTTCTCATGAGTGATTGGGGTGACCCCGTTTTTCTTTCGGGTCTTACATTATCAGGCATCAAACAAGCAAAGGCTTGCTGCCAGGCTGGAAGAAGCCATTAACAGAATGCCTCCCTCGGAGGGAACTGAGCTACTCCTTAAGCAGTTAGCTTGGGAAAATGCCAACACCTTGTGCCAAGACCTGATGAGACCAATCAGAAAAACAGGAGCTATTCAGGACTATATTGAAGCGTGCATAGATGCCTCATCAGCCATAGTCCAAGGTGTGGCCTACGCTGCAGCAGTGAAAGGAGAAAATTATAGCGCCTTTATGAAGAAAACTTATGAAGGGGGAGGACAGAAGCCTTCCTTGGAATTGCTACAATTGTGGAAAACCAGGACACATAAAGAGGAACTGCCAGGAGGGACACTCAAATAAGAGGGGCCCTCCCTCCTCCAGGTGCCTGCCCTCGATGTCAAAAGGGGAAGCACTGGAAAAATGAGTGTAAATCAAAGTTCCATAAAAATGGGACCCCTTTAGAAACAGATGATAAGTCAAAAAACTAAATGAGGGACAACTTCTCAGCCCCCTTGGTGAAAGAGAGGATAAAAAGACACAAAAGGACAGATCTTAATCCAGAAGCCCCAGAATTTACGATACATGATCTTCCACGAGCCACTTTAGGAAGTGCAGGGTTAGATCTGGCTGCAAGCACTGATGTCATTGCCTCCCCTTGGGATGGTGTAGCTCTAGTGCCAATCTCAGCACTAGGAACACTTCCTCAAGGTACTGTGGGTTTGTTGATTAGTAGGAGTTCTAATTACAAAAAGAACTCTGAAGTCCTTCCTGGAGTGCTAGATTCTGATTTTGCTGGGGACATTAAAGTTATGATTAGACCCTTGAAAGAGACAATACAAGTACATAAAGGACAAAGAAGAGCTCAGTGATTATTGTTGCCTTACTTGAAGTTGCCTGATCCAATATTAAAGAATCAAGGGCCCAAGGGATGTTCCAGGATATGTTCTTGATAGCATGATCACTCCAGGGCCTACCAAGACTGATGCCAATGAACCCGATGGCCAGCACCAGGAAATACCAGACTCGGGTCAAAGAAGACTCATGAACTATTCAACACAGGATCCCCCATTTTTTCAAGCTTTACTCAGAGTTAAAGGAAGGAAAATGAGACATTTGGAGATGTAATGAATCCGTTATAACAGGAAGAGTTGTTTGTGAGAAATCCAGACATAGTGGACAGTGAAAGGATAAAAGTTCAACAGCTGGCAGGGAAAGACCAGGAAGGTGTGTCAGAAGTTAGGGAGAATAGTCTGGGTATTCAAACAACTGTAGTATATGGTAGGAAGCAATACTTACTCAGAGGGCATTGGTGGGCTCCTCCAGTAAATAGGGAAGCTCCACAAAGGCTCAGGACAACAGCTCCTCCAATGCTATATACAGGAGTTTATGATGAACAAGGAAATAGATGGGTAAATACTGAGGGAGAGAAAGTTCTATATTATACTCTAAACTTTATGGAAAGGCTTGCTAGGGCAAGGCCTCCCTGGTATTTATTAACTAAAATAATCAAAAAGGATTAATGAGGCAATTGTAAAAAATATATGCACATGTTCCCACGCAATGGATAGAAGAACCAGCACGCAGTGTTTCAAATTGGCCTGACTGGCCATAAAATATTAATAAAATTTACTAGCTACAGCAAATTTGCTCGAACTGCAGCTTGGCAGAATTCTAAGAATAGAGTGACCTCAAGTCTGGGGTGATTAACCACTGTCTGGGTGCTAAAAGGTTCCCAAAAAACACTTCCTGTTCTGTCCTTTTTAGCTTCAAGTTAAGTAGTAAACATGTAACCCCCTATCAGATCATAACCTGATGTAACCTGGCGTGAAGTCAAAAAGTAGTTCCTAAATCGTGTGTATATTTCTAAGACATTTGCAGAAGTAAAATTGCGACAGATTCAAACCGCCCTTTGGTGTGTTGTTTCTGTCTGTCACTCGCCGAATCCTTACCTACCTGAGTACCTGGACCCTGCTTCTCCCACGGGAGGAGACCCGACGGGGTCAGTCCGTGGCATCAGGCATTTTTCACAGTCATGAACATGGTACCAGAGAGCCAGGTCCATGATAAATAAACCTGGAGACCTTTGGAAATGGCTTGCAAAAAAAATGGGGGGCTGTCACCTGGAGATAGCTTGGTAGGCCCGGCCCACTATAAAAGGGACTGCTTGCCCCTCCTCTCTCTCTTGTTCTCTCTTCTCTTGCCCCCTTCCTGTCCCCTCTCTCTGTGTGGCTATGGCCAGCCTCTCTACCTCTCTACCTTCTCTCTCTTTCTCTACTTCTCTATAGTAAACTCTTTAAAGCCATGGACTGCATCCTCTCATCTGGACCCACCATGCTGGAACAATGGGACAGGTCTTCCCCTAAAGAACCGCGCTTCTAGTCTCCTGCTAGAAGGCCTCTGAGAGTTCCCAGTCACGGTCACCACCAACCCCAAGCTGTCTGCTGACCAAGCCAGGACTCTTGTCCCCACTGGACCCGGCCAGAGCTGGGTGAAGTTGTACGGTGTGCATTTTATATTATGAAATGGCTGTGCACCTATGGTACCTGGGGGAGAAAGGTCCGAGTCAAATGTGAAATGTCCGCCACAGACTACCATATCAGATCCCTGGCTGATAATTCTTTTGGGGACCTTGGGAACCTTCAAAAGAGTAGTGGGGCTTGGCTGGTGGAAATGATTCACTGAGGATGGGACCGGAGGGACAAAGCCTGCCCCTGTGGCTGTTCCCTAGTTCACTCGTGTGTGAGAGGTCCCCCTCACACTGGGCAGCTGCATGAACCCAGTCATTCCTGCCCCACCATGACCGAAACCACTCTCAAGAAGTAGGCTACAAAATATGCTTCCTCACTGAGAGAGAGAGAACAACAACAACAACAACAACAAAAAAATAGAGACATTTCCATATACACATGGTAAATAAACATGCAAAATGCAACATCACTGGCCAGGAAAGGAAATTCAAATCCAAACCAAAATAAGATGTCAAATCGAAAATACTGTGACCGTGCCCAAAGCTGGTGGCAAAACAGAGAGACTCAACCTCTCCTGCGTTGCTGTACGTGGTACAGACACTCAAGAAAACAATTTTCAATCTCTTAGAAAACTAAACACCCAACTGTGAGACTGCCACACAATTGTCATTTTTATTACAGAAAATAAAATGTGTATGTTTCCCCCCCAAACCTATTCATATCTGATAATATCACCATAGTCATTTGTAATAGTTAAAACAGGAGAGACCAAAATCTTCTTAGTGAGTAAAGGGTCAGCAGTAACGCGTTCTTTCGAATAGGCCTCCACCCCACTCTCAAACCTCCCATGCTCCCTCCCGTTCTCCAGGGCAGAGATGCAGGTCTACCATAGAAATCCATTCTTCTCATCTAAAGGAAATCCAGAGGGAATCCAGACGGACATGGCTACACATCAGTCACTAAGGACCCCTACTTCCCTCTGCTGCTCCTAGCGCGATGTTCCTTCTCACAATCTAAGATGAATGCGAAGGTTTCTGTTACTGCATCCATTTTCAAAGCCAGCCTGGATAAGGGAAGTGTAAGAAAACCATGAGCTCTCTCCACACAGCCGTGGTTGGCCTTTGACATTGCAGTGCAACATTATCATCCATGACAAATGACACTCAAGAGCCACAAAATTGAATTAAGACATACAAGAAAAAAAATCGCCTTTGTCTTGGTTGCTATTCTATTGCTGTGAGGAGGCACCATGATCAGGGCAACTTTTAGCAGAAAACATTTATTGGAAACTTGCTTAGAGTTTCAGAGGGTTAATCCACGATCCTCATGGTGGGAGCATGGTGGCAGACAGACAGGTAGGATACTGGGGCAGTAGCTGAGAGCCCACATCTGATCTGTAAGTTTTGGGAAGTGGAGAGAGGAGGGAAGAGAGAAGAGAAGAGGGGAGAAGAGGAAAGGAGAGAAGAGGAGAGGAGAGGAGAGGAGAGGAGAGGAGAGGAGAGGAGAGGAGAGGAGAGGAGAGAAGAGAAGAGAAGAGAAGAGAAGAGAAGAGAAGAGAAGAGAAGAGAAGAGAAGAGAAGAGAAGAGAAGAGAAAAGAGGGGAGGGGAGGGCAGGGGTGGGGAGGGGAGGAAGAAGAGAAGTGAGGAAGGAAGGGGAAGGAAGAGGTGAGGGGAAGGGAGGAAGGGAGGGAGGGAACAGGAGAGGAGGGAAAGGAAGAAGACAGGGAGGGCTAGCATGGGCTTTTGAAATCTCAGAGCCCGGCACCCCTGGTGGCCCACCAGATCCAACAAGGCCACATATGCTAATTCTTCCTAAATCGCTCTACCAACTGGGAACCAAACATACAAATATACTAGCTTATTGGACCGTTTTCATTCAAACCACCACAACTCATATGATGTATTGAGTAAATGTACAATTCACAGATAACCTGGGGACCAAGTAGCATCTGGTTGGACATGTCCAAAAGAAATTTTCTGAAACAATATAGGCTTCTATGCCATTGGTCAAAGCTGATCACATGACCATCCTGCAAGGATGTTGGGAACTGGGGTCTCTTGGTTGGATGGTAATAGCTAAATAGCTAAAACCTGAGGTTTCGTTGTTTGATAGCAGCGAGCCAGTTCTTCAGGGGGTTGAATCTTGTATAATTTGTGGTAATTGAGAATAACTCCATCTTTTTACAATCACATTTTACCAAAGCACATAACTTGATGAACTTTAAGACATGGTGTCTTAGTTAGGGTTCCTATTGCTGTGAAGAGGCACCATGACCACAGTAACCTTATAAAGAAAAACATTTTGTTGGGGCTGGCTTACAGTTTCAGAGGTTTCCTCCATTATCATCATGGTGGGAAGCAGGGCAATGTGTAGGCAGACAGGCCTGGTGCCGGGAGGGCGAGAGTTCTACACCTTGATTCGGAGGAGACAGAAGGAGACTGAACCACACTGGGTGTACCTTGAGCATAGGAGACCTCCAAGCCCAGCCCTTCAGTGACACACTTCCTCCAACAAGGCCACACCTCTCGTTCACTCCCTATGGCCCAAGCATTCAAACACATGAGTGGGGGGGGGCGGGGATGTGGGAGGGGACATATGTATTCAAACGCATGGTGAAGGTCCCTTCAAGGATGTTGGACAGCCCTGTTTCAGTAAGGAGCCTTGGGACTCAGGCTCCTGGGCAAATGATTCACTTTGCTCACAGCAAAAATACTTTGTTTCAGAGGGAACAGCAGTCCTTAAGGCACCATCAGTCTTAGAACAATGACATTTCTTTTGAAATGAAACAAAATGTCCCCTCTAACTTTTCATTCCTTTGTGGAAGCAGAAACTTCAAATGTGAATCACTCACCATCTTAAATTCCCTGTGGCTTACTCTTTCTAATCTGGAAAACGGAGATTAATAATACCTCCATGGTGCTTAAATGAAATTGTACACACACCAAGAAATGCACCACACTTATCACATAAAAATGCTGAAGCAGGCAGGAGATAGGGAAGAGACGGGAAAGGAACATCTTTGGAAACAACTGGAATATTTCTCATCCAAAGCCAAGGGGAAGGAGAGATTGTTGAGTACCTACTATGCATCAGTGTCAGCTCTAGATCTGGAACTCTTCCCATTAGTTAACAGATCATGCACAATCATAAGACAACGTCTCCAAAGGCTGCAAAGTGAAAAACCGCCCAGCTCTGTAGAGGCGTCAATGGAAATGAGTCACTCCAAGCGTTCAGGTGACAGCAGATATATCACCCCTGTTGTTCTACAATTTCTTGCCTTGGTGCAACTTCCTTTAGTTTCACATTTAGGTGTAGCAAAGATGAATGACCTCAGTGGATTTATAGTGGCTTGGACAAAACCCACATCCAAGCTGGGGAAAGTACTGCTAGAGAAGGGACACACAACTGTCTGGGGGCGTGTGACAGCCCTGGTCAGTGTCCACCCAGCACCGGGACTTACTGACTGCTTATTGTTTATAAAGTGCAATACTGTCCCTTGATAGACCGAAAAGAAGCCACCACAGAGCTGGGTGAAGAGAACACATGTCCTCAACTATGTGACAGTCTTTTAAAGGTGCGGGGGTGGTGGGGGTGTGTGGAGGGGGTGTCTGTGCACACGAGTGCGTATGTGTGTATATTGTTATGTGGTTCAAGAATTGTGTGGGAAGAGAAAAGAATGACCAACAGGTAAGTCGGTTACATAGTGTGCATGGTCAGAAGTGCAAGGTAAAGAATAAATGGCCTGGCTAAAAAGAAGATGGAAGCCGGGCAGCGGTGGTGCACGCCTGTAATCCCAGCACTTGGGAGGCAGAGGCAGAGGCAGAAGCAGAAAGATTTCTGAGTTCAAGGCCAGCCTGGTCTACAGAGTGAGTAGCCAGGGCTACACAGAGAAACCCTGTCTCAAAAAACAAACAAACAAACAAAAAAAAACAAAACAAAACAAAAAACACAACACGTGTGTGCGCGCAGGCCTGAGTTTAAATCCCTAGGGTCTATGCACACCTGTAATCCCCCTGCACCTCCAAGGAGATGGGAGGGAGAGACAGTGGAACCCCTAGATGCTCACAGGACAGCTACCTTGGCATTCCCAGCAGTGAGCAGTGAAGAGACTTCTGTCACCAACAGGGCAGAAGAAGGGGGCAAAACACAATGTTTCCAACCTCCACAAGCACACACAGGTATAATGAGGGTGTACACACACACAGACACACACACACAGACACACACACACAGACACACACTAAACAAATAGAATGCTCTTGAAGAGCAGTAATTGTGATGCAAGTTAGGTTTGCAAGCAAAGCTAGGAACACAGACACAGACATACACACAGACACACAGACACACAGACACACACACACACACACACTCACACACAGTTTGTCCTTCTCCCTGGAGATTACCAGGACTGTAACTTAACATAGCCTGCACTAATCTCCCACCTGATTACATCTTTCTCCTCTTGTACCTTCCTTCTTTATTGGGGGATGATGTGGATCAGGGTACAGAAGAGAGCCAGAAGCCAGGAGAAACCAGCTAACTCTGACTAAAACCCCTCAGAAGCCTGTGAGGGAGTTTCTCCATTTCCTCACTGCCAAGAGGGAGATCCAGGAAATGGCTGCTCTTCCCCTCCAGATTCATCTTGTCTGTACGTGGTTATGTTTTGCTGCTGGCCTGAGATTGCAGCCAACTCTGGAGAGTCAAAGGAAAACAGAAAGACAAGTCCACAGTGATGTGCTTTTCAAATTAAAAAAGAAAGTATTTATTACCATTATTCCATGTGTGGTGGAAAATGGTAATATTCACCATGGTGATTATAAGGTGGTCAGAAGACAACTTTGTGGAGTCAGTTCTCTCCCTCTACCTTCCCATGTCTTCAAGGGACCGAACTCAGACTTGTACAGCAAACACCCTAAGAGCTGAACCATTTTGCTGGTCCCACACAGATTTTTCTTGAGTCACTGCCTCGAACACTCCGCAGCCCACAGGACCTCATCCTGGCTGTGAGAAGAGACGGTAATTTTCCCGAGTCCATTTGTATTAAGATGTTAGAGTTTAAATGTGAAATATCCCCCAGGGCTAATAGTGCTCTTTGGGGGAAATTGTAGAGCTTTTAGGACAGGGGCCTAGCAAGAGAGTCATTTAGGAGGCTTTGAAGAAGATAGGTTGGCCCACCTTCTAGCCCAAGTGCTTTAGTGCTGAGATACGAAGCAACCAACCGAATTTCCTCCACTGTGAACCCAGCCATGTCAGCTACCATGGTGTCTCCCCTGGACCACAGACATCCTTTGAAGCATGCTGCAAGAAACCTGCCCTCTCTTAAGTTGCTTCTGTCTGGCGTTTGTTCACAGTGACTAGAAAAATAAAATACAAAAACTGCCTGCTCTATGCCGGCAGGTCTAAGCTGAGAGGAGAGAACCGGGTCCAGCAGAGTCTCTCCGGGGATTGGTTCGGCTTGCTCAGATCTCCTGCCTTCTAGAGAGTTACCACCCCGGCAGGGAGTCTGTCAAGGCAGGAACTCACTTTATTGTATCAGTCTCTTGTTTATATAGAGCTGGGGAAGGAGGCGTGGATTTCTGGTGGGGTGAGATAACGTAGTAGGGGGTGGGGAAGGGTGATGGAGGGTGTGGGTGAATGACAGGGCCAATAAACTTATTCTAAGTCAGGGTTCTGTAGTAAAAGCCTGCCCCAGCATGTCGTGCTGAGTCACTCCAGTACAGAGGTGACCGAGACAGGTCTCTAAACTCGAGCAAGACTCAGGCTCCCTCACCTGGCCTCAGTATCTGGCCGAATAAAGCCCAACAACAACAACAAACAACAACTGAGAAGCAGATTCGACACCGGGATAAAGCTGGATAAACCTGACGGGTTGGTTCTGAGCGCGTGGCCCTGGCTTGCAGGAGTGTGGAGGGACTTAGAGATGCACACTAGAGAAGTGTTTCAAACAGGGCTCGGTGAGCATCTCTGGGGGAACCTGGCAACCCAGAAAGCAGGCAGAAACTGCACAGTGGAGGTCTGGGTCATGAAGGCTTCGATGGGAATCGCTAGCAGCCATTTGTGTCAAAGAAGCTGGCTGTGCCCTGCCTGTGTCCTGAACGCTCTCCCGAGGCTGGGTTAGAAAGTAAAGGACTGATTAATTTGGCAGAGGAAATTTCCAGACGGTCTAACATCCAAATGGTAGCGCGGTTACTACTCAGTACTTTCAGGCCATTGTACCACGAGGGGGACGGGAGGGAGGGGGAGGAATTCTGTGTTTGAATAGGAATTGTGACCTGGAAAGAAATGAGAACTTGTGAAAAGTTGTGAACAGAGCCACCTCAAAGCAGCTGTAGGCACTGAAGAGCCCATCAAAGGGAAACGAGAACTTCTCACCAGGGTGAGAGAAAAGGTTCACCAAAAGCAAACCTAACCAACCCAACCCAAACAACCAACCAAAAAAAAAAAACAAAAAAAAAAAAAAAAACCCCACATTGTATCCCAGCCTCCAGGGTATGAAACAGCAACTTCATTTAAAGGGGGGGGGGGAGAGGTACCTCAACATTGGATGTTGCAGTAGGGTTCCCTGATTGAGCAGGGTACCTTAGGGAATATTTGTCCCAGGTCACTCTCAAAGGCCCACCGACGGAACTTGTGCCATGGGGCAAGGCACTCAGGCTATATCCTAAGGTGACAGACAGCAGAAAGCAGAGCTTGTCATAGTCTATGAGATCCTGGTATTGCAGGCATGCATGATGCAGTACCATGGATGCTTGCACCAAGAGATTTCCCCCCCCCCAAAAAAAAAATAAAAAAATAATAAAAAAATAAAAAATAAATAAATAAATAAAATGAACCAAAAAAAAAAAAAAAAAAAACAAATTTGTAAAGGCTGGAGAATGTGTATCAGGGAAAGCCCAACAGAGAGACTAATGTTGGAGCTGCTAAGATCATGAGAAGTTGCTGGCCCCAAGGTCCTGAGTAGAGCTAGCCAAAACAGAAGCTATGGTGCAACAGAGCTGTGGAGGTGGGGCTGGCCAAGGCCATTGGAATCCGGGTACTGCCTCCATAAACCAGACACTGGTTGGGAATGCGGCATTTGGTGTTTTCCCTGAAAGGGTTCAATCTTGCTTCTGTCTGATCTCTCCTTCCCCTTGAGAATGAGAAAGTTTACTTGGTGCTATTGTGTGTTGACTGTATATAAATTGGCCTTGGATTTTTCCATCAGCTCATAGTTAAAGGGTCAATTTAAGTCTCAAAAGAGACCTTGGTTTTTTTGTTTTGTTTTGTTTTGTTTTTTCCCTGACAGTCTTAAGATGGAGGGGTTTCTGAAGTCCTGTAGAAGCATTTTTGCGTTTGGAGCTGGTGCTGAGCCCACAGGGGCCCGGGACAGACTGCTGTGGGTTGAGTGTGAGACATCCCCCACAGGACATCTCACGTATTTGGTTGGACACTGTGGGGAGCTTTTGGAATGTTCAGAAGACTAGTGGTTCAGTGCAGGTGGGGGGAGCCCTGGAGAGTTTGGAGCCTTCCAGAAGTCACGAACAAGAAGGTTCAGAGGCTCCGTATGGGGAAATAGAGGAGCCTGTTCTTTGGGTTTCAGAAAACAGGGAAGATTCTCATTCTTCTGTTTTGTTTCATTTAGCCCTGATGAAACGGAGAACTCAGCATAGTTCAGCTTTCAAAAGTCAATTTTTGAGAGGCCAAGACTGCCCACTTTCAAAATTCTCTGAAGGCTGGATCTTCTCTCTCTCTCTCTCTCTCTCTCTCTCTCTCTCTTTCTTTGCAAAAGAATAGAGAATTATTAAGGGTAATCTTTATGCACTTAAACATCAGAGCCTGACTTTGTAGTGTGGCCCAGAAATTTCCACAACAAATAATTTTAGCTTCAACATCATACAGTCTCCTCTCTTTTTCTCCACGTCTCCTCCAAGAGAGGTTATGGCTGGATTATATAAGACACTGTCTTAAAACCTAAATTAATAAGAATGTGGCATCTTCACAGAGTAAGTTTCATCAGTTTCAAGGTACCATCAGTGGCTGGGGCAACTGTGAAGAATTCTGAATTAATTTAGTTGAAGCGATACATCTCCGGGTTTCCAATAAATGGGATTTTTTTTCTTCCCTACTGTGGAGAGCTGGCTGTGTGACTCATGGCTTTGAGCCCCAAAAGGAAATGGTTGGAAATGGTCTCTGATGAGTCATTTTGTATTTGGACGATATGTTCCCTAGAAACGTACAGGTAAGCGCCAGGTAAGTAGTGAGTTCTAACTTTAGTGCAGTCCCCTGAAGAAGAGGCAGAAACAGAGGCAGAGAACGAGAGAGACAGAGATGAGAGAGACAAGGAAGAGGGGCTGAGAAACGGAAGATTCGAGAAGTGCAATCAATACAGGGAGTACAAACTTCTCTGAGGCCTCGTAGTGTGAGTGCATAGGTATTGATTCCTGAGAAATGGTGTGGTACCCAGTCCTGGGTACACTAGACAGAAAACACATGCTGTCCCGTCTCAAGGGATCCCTGGTCTAATCACACATAGTATCAAACCCCGTCACAATGCAAATGAGGCTTCCATAACAGTTCCAAGTGGCAAGGGAGATAGACTAGACACTACCCAGCCTGCTCAGGGCAAGTCAGGAAGACTCGCAGAGACAATATCTCTCGAAAAGACCCGTGTATTGGCGTGGTTTGCAGAACCGAGTGGGGAAGAGCATCACAGCCAACAGCAGGCAGCCGTAGAGGAGATGTAAGGAAAAGGGGCGGGGCACCGTAGAAGGGATTCACTGGAGTTTTTTTTTTTTTTTTAAGATTTATTTACTTTTTATATGTAAGTACACTGTAGCTGTGTTCAGACACACCAGAAGAGGGCATCCGATCTCCTTATGGATGGCTGTTAGCCACCATTTGGTTGCTGGGGTTTGAACTCAGAACCTCTGGAAGAGCAGTCAGTGCTCTCAACTGCTGAGCCATCACTGGAGTTTTTAATGCAGGGTGTATGTGAGAGACAGCACCCCTTGCTCCTTGAGGGGCAGTTAAATCCCCAGTGTAAATGGCTTTGCAAAGGGATTAAGGAGTTAAGAGTATACTTACAGTTTATGAGTAACACAAGAGTTATATAGTTTTAAACAAAAGTGAAATACAACAGTGTTTGCATTTCCAAAGAAATGCCCCACTCTGGGGATAGAACTTGACATGGATTGCTAGAAGCTCTCTCTCTCTCTCTCTCTCTCTCTGTGTGTGTGTGTGTGTGTGTGTGTGTGTGTGTGTGTGTGTAAAATGGCTCAGTGGGTAAGGCTGTCAACCCTGAGAACCTAAAGCTTCATTCCCGGGACAAAATGGTTGAGAGAGAAAACCAACTGCCAACAAGCCACCCTCTGACCTCTGTGTGTATGCATTGTAAAAGAGTCTCACCGCCTTAGCAATAGCATAGACTCTTCTAGAATATAAACATTAAAAATTGTAACCTCACAGGTACAAGCAAAGCCACACCAGGTCACACGTGTTGCTACCTGGTGACGGCATACTGCTCAGTTCAAAGCTGACCCAAGAACCCGCCTGGCTCGGCTCCACGTCTTAGCCCCAGCACTGAAGGCTGCGTGTGCAACCTGAGAAAACTAATCTCTAAGACAAGTTCCATCATCTGAAGGTAACATCAAAGTCCCACTGTTGTTACACAGGGTGCAGAAGCATAATCCTGGAAAAAAAAAAAAAAAAAGCCTAGAATCGGGCAGACCCTTAACGGATGGTAATGGCCCCATTGGATTGTGACGGTTGTCTTTCTGTGCATGATTTGGGGTTCTCAAGCCCAGGTAATAAATCAGAGGCAGGTCCATTGCAGCTGATCTTTACAGGACATCTTATCCGGGAACACTCGGGCTGAAAAATGGCCTAACAGCAGCTCTCAAAGACTTTGTGATTTGCTTCCAAGAGAAGAAGCCAGGCGTGACTCAGGAATTAATCTGAATGTGTTGATGATGGAGCTGCTTCCAGTCTAAGAGTGACTTCACACAGGAAACGCGACACTGAGTGAGCATCGGGTAGATTTAGAGGTGCGCGGAGCTCTGAATTTACACACACACACATTAAAAGCAACGCGTGTGCCTGCTTGCTCTCTTCCTCTCAGCCTTCCTGGAGAGCAGGGACAGCACATGCTTCACTGCAGAGTGGTCTTGTTGGAACTCAGGGAGCCACAGGGAGAGATGAGGCAGGTGTTTCTGAAGGACATAGAAGTCGCCTATGAGACAGAAAGTCCAAATCGCCCCTGGCTCACAATCTTGAGTCATTTCAACCCGTTCTCTCCCCACCCTCCCCCAACCCTTTTTATTTTTATTTTTTTTTTATTTTTTGGTTTTTCAAGACAGGGTTTCTCTGTGTAGCCCTGGCTGTCCTGGAACTCACTGTGTAGACCAGGCTGGCCTTGAACTCAGAAATCCACCTGCCTCTGCCTCCCAAGTGCTGGGATTAAAGGTGTGCACCACTACTGCCCAGCCCTCCCCCCTTTTTTCCATAACAAGGTATAGTTCTACCTGAAATTTCCAAGCCAGACCACGGTTGCTCTGTTTTTAAGTTCTCTCAGTCATATCAAGCCCAAGAAGATCCATCTTGGTGCAGTTGGCAATGCTAGACAATCCGTCAGAAGGTGCTCTCTGTCCACTGTCCCACTGCTCTCCAAGGGTGAGTCTCTAGAACTCTGGTACACTGGAGGCCGGAAGGAATGGCCACACGCGTGATACAGCGTTATCTCTTTGATTTGGAGACCCGATGGGAGCCCTTTGCAGGGGCAGAAGTGCTGGAACCAGTGAGCCATTTGGAAACTTCTATTCACTTCTATTTATTTTTAAGTCATCTTTAAAAACTAGCTTAGAGAGTCCTGTTTGGAAGCTGGGATCTGAAGTCTAAATAGTAGACACTTTTGAGTTTCATTGTTGCAGACCCAGTTCCCGACAGCTGCTCTGGAGTGGAGATGAGGGCACCTGTGAGTCTGAGAATACCAGGACCTCCAGGATTGGAGGGTCCAGCTCTTACAACTTGCCCTCTGCCGGCCACGTGAGTGTTCAGCACAGGCACCAGGCATGCACATGTGCACACACACACACACACACACACACACACACTACATAAATAAATGTGATAAAGAAAATGAGGAAAGGGAGCCTGGTAAAGGCTGCTGTGTTTTTGAACTATTGGATGTGTAGCTACGGGTTTGGGGTGTCGCAGCAGAAGAAACACAGGCACAGATATCTGAATCATTTAAGAAAAAACCCAGAATGTCACTTCATTTCTACCCAGAGTTGAAAAGTATAAGAACTACTGATTTGTGGAAATTCACAATGACAGTTGAAATAACGTTTGTGGGTAGACGTGGCACTTCCTGGTTGTCATGACAACCCTGTCTCCTTTCTCCGCCCGCCGCTGTGTTCATTCAGGTGTTGCAAGCTGACAAACAGACTGAGATCTGGGAAGATCTGCCTCTCCTATCCATTGAGATGGCATGCAGGTGTGGGGAAGATGCTCAGATGCAACAGAAGGGGTCACCCAGGCAGCGGTTTCCATGGAGATCCTATTCCCAAGCCAGCCACTGTCAAAAGCAAGGATTTACTCTTCGAGGTCAGGCAGAGGAGGGCATTTCTGTAATGCAGGTGTGAACTGGGCACCCGCATCTGGTTATTTTCCTGTGGTTTTTCATTGGTGCCCAGCTAAATAACAAATAATTAAGTTCTGTTTATCTTTTCTTTTCTCTCTCTCTCTCTCTCTCTCTCTCTCTCTCTCTCTCTCTTCTTTCTTTTCCCCCCGAGACAGGGTTTCTGTGTATAGCCCTGGCTGTCCTGAAACTCACTTTGTAGACCAGGTTGACCTCGAACTCAGAAATCCACCTGACTCTGCCTCCCAAGTGCTGGGATCAAAGGTGTGCGCCACTACTGCTGGGCTAAATTTCAACTCTGAGATAAGATTAGACTGCATAATTAGGATGCAAATTTTTAAGTATGAAGGGAAAGCCTTCATTTAAGTATGAAGGTGGAGCCTCATTTTCCAAACACTGAGTGAGCTGAGGAGGCATAGCTGGGGTCACTGAAGCCCCTGGAGCCAGAGTCCAGCCTGACGTCCCCACAGCTCCCACGGACCCTCCATGCTCCCCGCATCCAAACGCTTGGACCAGTGCTGCTGGGGGGGGGAGGACTCTCGAGGCCTCCTTAAATTAAGAATGGGCTGTCTTCACTGAGACAAGAGGACCCTTTCCAAACCACAAGTCACCAGAAAAATTAAGCTTGTATACACATGACAAATATTCCAAATTTCCAATGTGAGTTTCGATCCCTGCCAGTTTTATGCACAGACAGATGAATACCCAATGTGAAGAATTAAACAGGAGCCACATGAAAAATGTCGCACCATGAAATACCCATCACCAAGCATTGATCTTGTTCACGGGAGTCCTTGGCTGTGAGTCGTCCCTAGCTGGTATGGAACACAGATACTGCATCAGAACCTGGCATGTTCTTTTTGTTCCCCTTAAAGCAATAAGCCATGTCCTTTACACTTACTAATTAGAAGGGGAAAATAATAATGGCTGCCTCTCATCTCCTCTCTCTTGTAAGATTTTTCTACTTGAGAAAAATTATTCAAGATGGCATCTAGTTAATGTGATGATGAATAAAAGAGCTTTAATATCTTCTTAAGAAGTCCATCTTTGTGTCAAGTATTTGTGTGCATTTTAGTCTTTTTCTCTCAAAAAGCACTGAAATATGAATATTTTAAAGCAATAATGATTCTGTGCAATTATTTCCTCAACAGGGAACAGGACAGTTGTCAGGTTAACGCTGGAACTGGGCTGCGAGCTGGTTCAGTGGTTAAACGCATTGGGTATCTCAAGTTCAATGTCCTGTACCTGCATGGCAGCTCAGGGACCTACTGCCCTCTTCTGGCCTCTGTGAGCATTGCATGCATGTGGTGCATAAACACATACAGGAGAAAAACATCTACACCCTTAAAACAACACACTTAAAAGTAAGTTTAAAACGTTAAAGTTGAAAGCTCTGAGATGACAGGACACCATAGCTCTATTTCACTCAGGGAAAGGCTTTACGGAGAGTGTATTTTTGTCATAGCAAGGATTTGAGCGCACACTTGAAATGGAAGAGGAAAGATGGCACATGTGTCCAAAACCCGGGGAGAGAAAGAAAATAATGAGGAAAGGAGACAAACTGCACGGGGCACTCACATAGGAAAGGTGTGGATGGAGGAAGCCCTTCACTGCAGAGAAGGTTTCAGTTTGAGAAAGTTAGTGTGCACTGACATCCTCCGTCCTTGCAGGGAGGCAGGGGCATCTTCCAATTGTGCCTTTCTTGGTAAGAGAGAGGCCCTTTCCCAAACACAGCCTGGAAGGTCACTCAGTCTCCCCACCTCCTTCCACCTCCTTGCAGCCACAATGCAGGGGGCCATCTTGGACTTAACTCTGTAGACAAACATGGCCAGCATTCGGTATTTAAGGCCACAGTATGTCAGTAAGATGGCTCTCTGGGAAAAACTGAGGTGTTCGTTAATGTCTGCAGTGTAAATAACTCCTATTGTGCAGGATTTCAAGTTACAAACTCTTTGACGATCAGTTCCAGGGGATTTGATACCCTCTTCTGGCTTCCTTGGGAATCAGGAATGCTTGTGGTATACAGACATGCACGCAGACAAAAATACTCATTCTTTTTTTTTTTTAAGTAAGTTATCTCAGGAGAACAGAGTTACAAGTAGGAAAAGATTAACAAGCCCTGTGTAGAGTAGAATCTGATACACTCTTTTATAAGAAGTTAATTTCTTTTTGTAGTCTATCTTTTAAGGAATCTGTCTTTAATAACCACAGTCTAAAACTTTTAAGTTATAACTAGAGAGAGAGGAAGAGAGAGAGAAGAATGACAGGTAGACAGAGACAGACAGAGAGACAGGGTGGGGGGGGGGAGAGAGAGAGAGAGAGAGAGAGAGAGAGAGAGAGAGAATTCTCTGGTGTGGACAGAAACAGACAGTATTGGCAATGCCCTGAAGTAAACTTCCTCCCTCAGCATCTCCTGCTTGAATAACACAAAAGTATGTTCCTCCCTGTCCACCTTTAATATTCTGCACGGTGAAATCAGCAACTGTCTTCTGTTTACCGTCAGTGCAGCCAGGATCGTGGCTGAAATGAGAAAATATGGATAGTTTAAGAAACTCAGCAACACACAGAGCAATGAGCTTCAGTTCTGCTTTGCAATCTGTGCAGGTCTGAGTGCTGGCAGACAACAGAATTCACTCCATTAGGCTGACATAAAATACATTCACCAAAGAATATTAGAACGCTCACAGAATCGCTCAACATCCTAGAGGAATCATTTCCTAAAATACCAATTAGAGCCCTAGCACCAGCCCACAGGCCTGGCAGGCGTTGATGTAGCTGCTGTCACCAACTCTAGAGTCACCCCACCTTTGCTGACTAAGTACATACCTCCAGCACTTTCAGTCCTGGAAATTCCTTGCATTGGCAACTCTTTTTTTTTTTTTTTTTTTGAGACAGGGTTTCTCTGTGTAGTCCTGGCAGTCCTGGAACTCACTCTGTAGACCAGGCTGGCCTCGAACTCAGAAATCTGCCTGCCTCTGCCTCCCAAGTGCTGGGATTAAAGGTGTGTGCCACTACTGCCCGGCTGTGTTGGCAACTCCTAACCAGCAACCAATGTATCTCCACGTTCTGCCATTCTCTGTAAATGCTTGCCTCTAAACCACAGCCCCATGAATCTGGCAAGCAAAAGGTGATGGGTGTATCTGCACCCTGGAGGTCAAGGGAGGTTGTGAAATGTAATTTGCCCTGAGGAGGTTCTCAGTGAATAAAAATACTATTAAAATATGGGCTGGAGAGATTGCTCAGTGGTTTAAGAGCATTCACTGCTCTTCCAGAGGTCCTGAGTTCAATTCCCAGCAACCACATGTGGCTCACAACCATCTGTAATGGGATCTGATGCCCTCTTCTGGTGTGTTTGAAGACACCAACAATTTACTCACATATATGAAATAAATAGATAAATCTTTTTATAAAACTCAACTCATCTATTTATAAAAAAAAAAAATTAAGGGCTGGTGAGATGGCTCAGCAGGTAATAGCACTTGACTGCTCTTCTGAAGGTCCTGAGTTCAAATTCCAGCAACAACATGGTGGCTCACAAACATCTGTGATGAGATCTGATGCCCTCTTCTGGTGTGTCTGAAGACAGCTACAGTGTACCTACATATAATAATAAGTAAATCTTTAAAAAATTAAAATATTTAAAAAGCTATTCAAAACACTCAAGAAGGTTCACTCACTCTCTCGAATGGCACTAATAGGCAAACCATATCTGGAGAATAATTTTGTAGACACGTTACCTGTATTCTTCCCTTTCCTGTGAGGAACTGTTTTGTAAGTATACCAATTGCAGTTTCCCCATTAATTCTAATATAGAGAAATCGAATGAGACACAGACGGTGTCTTAGTCAGGGTTTCTATTCCTGCACAAACATCATGACCAAGAAGCAAGTTGGGGAGGAAAGGGTTTATTGAGCTTACACTTCCACACAGCTGTTCATCACCAAAGGAAGTCAGGATTGGAACTCAAGAAGGTCAGAAGCAGGAGCTGATGCAGAGGCCATGGAGGGATGTTACTTACTGGCTTGCTTCCCCTGGCTTGCTCAGCCTGCTCTCTTATAGAACCCAAGAATACCAGCCCAGAGATGGTATCACCCACAAGGGGCCCTCCCTCACTAATTGAGAACTAATTGATCACTAATTGAGAAAATGCCCCACAGCTGGATCTCATGGAGGCACTTCCCCAACTGAAGCTCCTTTTCCTATGATAACTCCAGCCTGTGTCAAGTTGACACACAAAACTAGCCAGTACAGACGGCAAGGAATTGCTCTCTGCTTTTGGCCTTTTTTGTGTCAACTCTTGCTTCCAAACAATAGCCAGCATCTTCTTGGAAACATGTACAGTGTTCAAGGCCTTCAGCAATCTTGCCCTCTACTTATGGTGATGGTGAAATGGGTTCAGCATACATCCTTCAGGTCCAAAGCATGACACTGTGCTTTCCAGAGGTAGCTTCTCTCTTCTTTCATTTTTGGGCACACAGGGAAAGTACAGTTTCAGGATCCCTTGCAGCTAGATGAGGACTGAATTCTAGCCAATACATAAATAATGCACAAGAGTTTATCAGCTGAGGACTTTTAAAAGGGGGCTATGCTTTTCATATGTTTTCTACCTGATAGGTGGAGAGGGCTGAGGAAAGAGATGAAAGACTGAGTCCCTGAAACACCACATAGTCACATACATGTCACTCATTGTGGTGGTGTGAATAAGGATGTCTTTATTAGGTTCATATATTTGAATGCTTAGTCACCGGAGAGTGGTACTATTTCAAAGGATTAGAAGGATTGGGAGGTGTGGCCTTGCTGGAGGAAGTCTGTCACTGGGGGGTGGGTTTTGAGGTTTTCAAAAGCCCATGTGCCAGGTTCTTCTTCTTCTCCTTCTTCTCCTTCTTCTCCTTCTCCTCCTCCTCCTCCTCTTCCTCCTCCTCCTCCTCCTCCTCCTTCTCTCTCTCTCTCTCTCTCTCTCTCTCTCTCTCTCTGACTATATGGATCAAGATGTAGCTCTCAGTTACTGCCCCAGCACCTGCCAGCATGCCACCATGTCTTATGTCATGAGGTTAATGGGCGGAACCTCTGAAACTGTAAGCCAGCCACAGTTGAATGCTTTCTTTCATAAGAGTTGACTTGGTCATGGTGTCTCTTCACAGCCACACAACAGCGACTGAAATTCCTATAAACACCCACTTAGACTCTCATTTGAATAACTGATTAATTCATGTTTGAGCCACCATTAATTTTGGAGGTTTGTTATTTAACTTAGTAGACTCCTGCATTTGAATCATCACTTGGACCTTATTACAGACATATAAAGTGGGCTCTTCCTTCACAAAGCACACATAAAAATGTGGTTCTTCCTGAACTGTGACAAGTTACACAATGCACTTCTATCTCTAAATACTTCCCAGTGGCATAGGGACTATGTGACAGGGTCACAGTGGCTAAGAGGATGGTTGGTTGGTGCTCACAGAGGAGTTGGTTTACCTGTGTCTGGCTCAGCTAGATGCTGTGCTGCCTTTTAACTGTCTAACAAGAGTCTTCCCTTGGTTACATTAGAGAAAATGGACCACTGGAATATTGCAAAATCATTACAAGTTTTGAGAACATTTCCTGAAGTTCTTGAGCTATTGTCTGTGGCATCATTTTCTGCCACGGGCAGCCATCATTTTCCTATTATTATATAATCCTTCTCTAGCCCTCTCAGCCAGGAAATAGCAAAATACAGAAGAAATACTCAGGAAAATGTACATTATGGTTTTTGCTGTACTTACAGAAGAAGACAGAACTATCTCCTCTATGAAACTGCATTGACTTGGTCAGACTAATGGCGTATTAGTCATCTCTAAGGACTTGGCTCCCTGAGTAGGTGCAAGTAGGTTTTCCCAGAAAGACTTAATGCACCTCAATAAGTGAACAAACCTCTCTCCCTTTTAACGAAGAGAAGAGATCTTTTAAGGAATAATTTCTTCACTTCTACAAATGGAAGGAACAACAGCTCTTAGCAATAAATAGATTCGCACACCTGTGTGAATCTGGGATCATATAGGAAAGATGGCCAGGCATACAGCTCTTTATGTGCAGACATGTAATCATATGTGTGCCTCGTTCATGCTGTGCCCGTGTCTATACACATGCATGTTGTTGCAATCATAGCCACAGTTAGAGGACATGTGTAGTAGATTCTGCTTGCTTTGTTTGGCCATGGTGGTTATTTTTTGTTATCCAGCTGTTTGTTTTGAGACAGATTTTTTTCTATGTAGCCCTCTCTGGCTAATACTTACTCTGTATGTAGATCAGACTATTCTCAAACTTCTGACAATGCTCCTTACTCTGCCTCCTGAGTACTAAGATCAGAGCTATGAGCCACAATGTCTGGCTTACTTCCCATCTATATCCGTATCCATATCCATATCCATATCCATATCCACATCCATATCCATATCCCTATCCCTATATCTATATATAGATAGATTATTATGATATATAATATGTCATATATACATATATGTACATATTCGTATAAAAATTACATATTATATTTTAATTTTTACATATTGATATCAATATTCAGAAGTATACAATGAAACCAGCAAGATGGCTCAGTGGGAAAGACATTTGCTTCACACCTACACAGGCCAAGGGTACTGAGTTTGATCCCCAGAACCCATGTAAACGTAGAAGGAAAGACCCAACTCCACCAACTGACCTCTGACCTCCAGAAGCTCTCTATGGCACAATGTGTCCCCACAGCTAAATATAATAACTTTTTTCATTTAATTTTGTATATGCATTGGTACTTTGCCTGCATGTAACTCTGTGTGAAAGTGGAGGATGACCTAGAACTGGAGTTATAGACAGTTCTGAGCTGCATGTGGGTGCTGGGAATTGAACCTGGGTCCTTTGGAAAACCAGTCAGTGCTCTTAACGGTTGAGCCATCTCTCCAGCCCCATAATAAAGTTTCTAAGTTCTTTTTTTTGTTGTTTTTTTTTGTTTTTTTTTTGTTTTGTTTTTCGAGACAGGGTTTCTCTGTGTAGCCCTGGCTGTCCTGGAACTCACTCTGTAGACCAGGCTGGCCTCGAACTCAGAAATCCGCCTGCCTCTGCCTCCCAAGTGCTGGGATAACAGGCGTGCGCCACCACGCCTGGCTCTAAGTTCTTTTAAAAGCAGTGTATATTAACTTGCCTGAGGGCCCTGCACTGACAGGTGCTAGAGGTGAAATTAAATCCTGGTAATATCGGCCTTGAAACGCAGACACTCCCTGCACCCTGCACCAGCCCCTCTGGGCTCCATCAGCTGGAGATTTCTTAATGAGAGCTGAAACAAGAAGGCCCTGTTGGTCCTCACCTAGGCACGTGCACGTTCAGGACATCTTATTCCACCTCGTGTTTCTGTAACAGAACAGCACAGACCGGGTAATTTACAGACAGTAGTGATGTATCTCAGCCATGGCTCCAGAGGCTGGCAAGAGCCTGCGTGCAAAGGGCTTGCTCGCTCCGACGGTGCTGTAGAGAGCAAGCCATGGAGGAAGGAGAGAGGAGGAGAAAGGAGGCTGAGGGGGGAAGAAGGGGAAACGGGGGCTGAGTTCATCCTTTACAAAAACACTCTCGCAGCAATAAACCCACCCCTATGGGAATAATGTCAACCTATTCACCAGCAGAGTCCTCGCACTCTAGCTACCTCTTAAAGGTGCCGCGTCTCAACACCGGCGCAGGGGAGAAAGGGTCCAGTGCTTGAGCTTAGGAGAGCCGTTCAAACCACAGTTCTGGAAACACACCAGAAGTACTGTGTGGTTTCAAGTAGGCAAATCTCCCCCACAGAGGACCAGTAAGCAGTGAAGGCTGCCGACACAGGCCCAGGATATCCTTTTGAATCCGAATTTGTAAAGCGTGAGTTATGCATGATATGTGTTCTATATTCAAGTGGAAGACTCATTCCTCGGAGACAGTGACAGGGGACCCCCTCAGAGCAGCCAGTTTTGGCTGCTGCAATCAAAACCGAATAAGTAATGAGTCACATTTGGACAGAAGGGCCATCCAGCTGATGCTAACGCATCCTGAGTCATCTGTGGCCATTTCCTTTACGGCGAAGGATGTAATTAGTGGTGGGTAATCTTTTTCGTAGACAGTTTCTTTAACTACCTAATAAATTTTAATATTCACTTTATTCTTCACCACATTTTATTGCTTTTGCCTCAAAGCTATTTTTCTTAATGTTAGAATAGCCATTATGGAAGTGTGCAGCGTCTTTTGATTTACCTGCTGAGAAGCGGCACTCGGCAGAAGGAACACCGTTGGTCACCAGCCACACTCGAAAGTGCTACAACCTGTGAAGCATGACACAGATGCACAGCCAGCCCTTCCTCTCCCTGGAACATCTCTCCCGAGACTTTAGAGTCCTGAAAAAGGAAGCATTAGCAGATCGGCAGCCAAGCCAAGGACAGCAGAGGAACTTTGTCTGCCTGTTTTCCCCAGCCAGTGCCTATTTATTATTAAAACAGCTAAGAAACCTTATTCTCCAGGGATGCCGTCACGGTGGCTCTCCACCTGTATCATTCATATCACTGTTGGGACAAAATGCCTGATGAAATGCGACTTAGGGGTAGAATGGTTCCTTTTGGCTCGTGGTTTGAGAAGGCTCCGTGGCTGGAGTGTGAGGTGACACGTTGACAAGGAAGGCTCACGGTCACGTCCAATCATAGTTGTCCAATTGCCCAGGTCCCACCCGCTTCTATAGCAGGCCCCGCCCATCGCCCACCTCTCAATACAATGCAGTATTCTCAGTTCACGCCACTTCTAGACTCTGAATTTTAAGGGTGTGGAGTTTTTTATTACATGTATTGTTGGCCAGTCGGTTGGTTTGTGTTTGAGTGTGTGTTGATATTTGAGTGCCATGGCGTGCATATGGAGTTGTCAGAGGACAAGTCGTGAGTATTGGTTCTCTTTTTCTACCATGTAGATCCCTCATAGCAAACTCAAGTCACCATGCTGGAAAACAAGTACCTCTACTCGATGAACCATCTCATAAACCTGAGATGCTACTTTTTAGAACTGTGACTCCGGGGCTGGCGAGATGGCTCAGAGGTTAAGAGCACGGACTGCTCTTCCAAAGTTCAATTCCCAGCAACCACATGGTGGCTCACAACCATCTGTAATGAGATCTGACGCCCTCTTCTGGAGTGTCTGAAGACAGCTACAGTGTACTTACATGTAATAAAATAAATAAATCTTTTTTTAAAAAAAATTAGAACTGTGACTCCAGTCCCAGTCCAAGTCCCAGGACAGTCAGCGGGAGGTGAGATTTGCTTCTTTTACTTGCCAATATTCCATGTTACCCCAAAGCTACAACACTGAATGGTGTAATAACCCAGTATAACTACCCAGGGGTAGTCCTGGCTTAGAAGTCTAGATTAAATAGATTCTATCACAATTCAATGCCTTGGTTAAAACCCAAATCCTCCTTAGGTTTCTGCCATTTCTAAAGGGTAGAGAGTTGAGGATAATGTCCTAGTTTTGTTTCTGTTGCTGTGATAAAACATTCTGGCATAAATAAACTTAGGAGATAAAGGACTTATTTCAGTTCAGAATTCCAGGTTACAGCCCATTGCAGCGAAGTCAAGGTGGACACATCAAATCTGTGCTCAAAGGTCACAGAGCTGTGTATACGTTGTTTGCTTCTTTGGGCTCAGCTCCACTGCTCCACTCTTGAACATTTCAGGATGCCCCGCCTAAGGAATGGTACTGCCCACAGTGGGCTGTGCTGTAGAAATATATAATCCCAATCTGGGGTTTCTACTCCATTTTTTTTTCTTTTTTTGTTTTTTTCAAGACAGGGTTTCTCTGTATATCCCTGGCTGTCCTGGAACTCACTCTGTAGACCAGGCTGGCCTCGAACTCAGAAATCCCGCCTGCCTCTGCCTCCCAAGTGCTGGGATTAAAGGCATGCACCACCACCGCCTGGCTCTACTCCACCTTTAACCATTTAGTTCCCACATAAAACACACACACACAACCCTTATATTTATAATAAGCCTTAATCAGCACATGAGCTGGGCAGATACCTCTATACTATTATGTCTATTTCCCAGCAAACAATCCCATTAGATAATTTGCCATGTTTTGTCCGGGCTGCTCCTAACTCCAATTAGCCAACACACATGGCCGCTATTTTATGACTCACCTAACCCATGGCGGCTTCCTCCTCCCTTGAGTTCTCTGACCCCAAGCCCAGCAGCCCTAAACCCCACCTATGTCTTTTCTGCCAATCCATTGGCTGTCAGTATCTTTATTCACCAATCAGAAATAACTTGGGGGCAAGGTTACATAGCATCATGGGTCTGCCTATGGACTCTCTCGTCTCTGGGGCAGCCAGGTCTTGGGGGACTTCACTTAGCAACAGACCAAACCTCAACAGGCTGGATCTTCCTATATCAATTCACTTAATTGAGACAATCCTCCACAGACATGCTCTTAGCTGAACCTAATGTAAACAATCCTTTAATTGACTCTTCCCATGTGACTCTAGGCTGTATCAAATTGATAATTAAAGCTGACCATCAGAGGAGGCATCCTTATGCTGCTGTGTCTTAGTTTTCAGACACATGTGAGGAGTTTCTTCCTCTGTCACATCTGCATAACCTGAACCTGATATCCTGACATGATTGCCACGCCGTTGAAGAAAGCCTATTGTTCAAAACACCTCCGAGGGCAGTTGACATTTCTAAGGATTTGAGTAGCACACAAAAACGGGGTCCCGTGACACACCATAAAGCAGAGGGAGCACAGAATGACCATTTCTGTTTTTATGAACTAGCGCAGTCTCCATTTTTAGGTGTCACCTTTGACATAGTTAGAGCCCAAACATCTCTCAACTCACATTCTTCCCTTCGGGGAAATAAAAGAATTGCCATACACAAGGCAGTTAATTATCCACCTTTGCCAGCACAGTGACGTCCACACAGGACCCTCCGCCTCTGGCATAGTCACCATCAAGCTATGGAAACGTAACACAGTGACTCGTAATTACTGGCCACCAAGCGCCTTGGTTTCATGTGTCCCTTCAGCCCCCTAATAGCTTATTAAGCATTTTCACATCAATTATATAATTTAATCCTAATAGTCCAGTGAGGTAATTAGGGCATCGCCACTAACCACAGCTTCCAATGAGGGAACTGAGACTCATAAAAGACTAATACAGTAGGAAAGAATGAGTCAAGCCTGCGTCTGTGGCTGCTCTAGAACCAGCAGAGTCTTGGGGTGTGACCGTATTTGGAATTCGGGTCTGTATAGATAGAACTGGTTAAGGAATTCTATGCGAGACCCTCTTAGACTTAGACCTCAAAGCGGGATGGGGGAGGAGGACCACACGAAGGGACAGAATGGGGGGACACGATGGGACTGGGTGGGGCGTGGAGGTGGTGAGAGGGGAACCGCAACTGTTTAAAAGGTTTTCTCAAGAGCCAGGGAAAGTGTGTCCCTGCAGTTCTCCACCCTCCAGAAGCCTAATGTTCCTTCGGTCTTCAAAACGGCTCCTCCGGCTCGGTTTGTGGTGATTTGCTGCAGCAACTCTGAGCCGCCTATGGAGATTTTCCTATTTGTTGCTTCCGCCCAATCAGAGTGCTCGTTACAGATCGAGGAGTCTCATCTCTGCCCCCTTCTGGTTTTCACAGGAATTGCACCCACTGCTCCAGGGGTAGACCTCTGGCAACCGGGAAGGCTTCGCTCTGACTTTGCGCCTGACTGTGCACCGGGCCATTTCAGCCCCTAGTGCATTCACTAGTGTTCCAATCCTGCTCAGGAGCTCAAATATCCAGTGGCTAGCAAGGGTCATTCCTTCAGAATTCTCTTCACAGAACTCTATTTTGGGCGACTAGAATGGAACTCTGTGAGTCAAGAAAAGGCCCCGGAAGAGTATTTTTGCTGTTGGATGGACTGTCGTGAACGCTGAGTCCATGCGGGTGCCCTGGAGTGAGGAGTGTAGGTAACTGTCCGTCACTCTTCCATGAAGCTAAAAGAGACTGGTGACAGCCTGGAGAGACGGCTCAGCGGTTAAGAGCACCTGCTGTTCTTCCAGAAGACCTGCGTTTGATTCCCAGCGCCCACAGATGGTTCCTGTTCCGGGGAACCCGACACCCTCTTACAGATATGCAAGCAAGCAAAATAGTAATGAACATAGAATAAAAATAAATTATTTTTTCAAAGGGGATTGGTGTACAGAGCTCCCGCTGAGGGTACGCACACACCCTTGCAGAGCTGTAATGGGGAGGCCCGTGTTTCCTGAGCCAGGGGCTGACCCACTTCAGTCGCTTGCCTGTACTCGCTAGAGTCAGTGCTCAGCTGTCTATTAATTAAGGCTCAAAAATCAATGTGGCTTCAGAGGCTCACATAGCCTTTGTCCAAGACTTTTATTTCTGATTTTTTGTTTTTTGTTTGTTTTTCCCAAATCACCACTCTGGCTAGCCCGGATCTCTCTGTGTTAGATCTCTGATGACAGGCAGAAAGTTTAGACTGACTGGAACCATACAGGGAGTTTTCCCCTTGACCATCCCTGCCTACCTCCAAATATGAAGACCAGACTATGGTATCTACACACAAAGTATCAGAACACTGAAACCCCAGGCAGATGAATTCTGGGGCGGTCATTGCCTTTGTGACTGCAAGACCAACCACCCGTGCCAAACACTTTAGGTAAAAGGCATAGTTCGTAAGGTCAAAAGTTCAAAGGTCATGGGACCCCACCCCCACCCCATTTTTTTTGACACAGTCTCAAGTTTGGGAACTTCAGTGCTACCTTCGCTTCTGATAAAAGAAGCGATTATCTGATTATCGCTTGGGCTATAATCCCAAGGTTCCCATGACCCACTTCATGTTCAGTATTTCACTAGAACTCGCCAATGCCAGGGGTGTTGGACATAACCCTGAAGCCATCAGCCACGTAGGGCCCCACCCCAGGCCCCTAGAGGTCTGGCTGGACTCCACTCCCACAGTTGCCTGGCAAAAGCCAGGTAGCGTTCCACTATAAAAGGGGCTGTGTGACCCCTCCTCGCTCTCTCTTGCCCTTCTCTCTGGTCCTCTTTTCTTGTCTCTGCCCCCTGCTCCCCTTCTCTCTCCATTCTCTTTCCACGTGGCCATGGCAGGCTCTCACCTCTCTATCTCTTCTTTTCCTCTTTACTTTCTATCTCGTTTCTTTCCCCCCTACTTTTCTATAACAACGCTTTAAAATTGTGGGCTGTCTCTTCTTATCAATGGAACAGACCTCTCAGGGCTTCCAGCTGCCGGACCGGATCAAGGACTCCACCCCCGTAGCCCGCTCACCTCCCTCAAAGGGTAACCAGGTCTGGAACGCACCCCACCTAGCCGGGTCTCCCTCGGCAGGTAAGCAGGCCGGTGTCAGCACGGCCCAGCACAGTGGAACCTGGTATTTACAGCTGTAGTTTTATTATATGTAAGTCAGAGCCGGTCAAAGCAGGAGAGACACAGTAGGCTCCGCAGGTCCCCACACATGACGCTTCCCTTTCCTCTCTCCCAGGTGTCCCTTCCTCCACACCTCGCTAAGCAAGACTCAGAGAATCTCCGCAACTAGAAAACTTCACCCTAACCTTAGTATGCAGAATTTTTATTGAGGTCTCACTGCATGAGCGTGATTGACCGGATAACCGGCCGCATAACCGGACTCAATATCTATCCTTCTCCTTGCCCTGGAGGTCTAGCTGATATCTCGTGGCTTTGAGTCCCGGCTGTTTAATCCCATCTTGGGGCTAACTCCCACACTGAGGCATCTCATTAGCATAAGCATCTGTGATCTTGTCACATCCTTCAAATAAGCGACCAAGTGTGCCATGAGAGGTACACAGGAGATAAGAAACATATTGTCATCACCCGAGCAAATTATAAGGGCTCAGAGGGTCCGTCACAGGAATAGAGGGCCAAGGCAGTCATATCCCTTGTTATATGCGCTAATGTACAAGAGGATTCTTTTCTAGAGATAATGTTAATTCTCCCTGCCTGGGGGATTTGCAGGGATTAAATAATGTAATAGGTCTTTCTGACGTTGGTGCTCGTTCTGGGTAGGAGCTGTCGTTCGTTGTATTCCTGAGATCTGGCCCCGGCCTTCTAGAATACACAGCTCTTGTCAGATCTTGAGAGCAGTGGGAATGCTTTATGTGTGCTGTACACTCCATAGTAACTGCTTGCACAAAGCATTCTAATACATATTTATTGGTTTTCTCGAAAGTATATGTATGTATAGTTAGAGATAGAGCGTTTGAGATTCATGCGTATCTGGCCTTGTTTTATTTAAAGAACTCTCTCAGAACAGAGGTGAGAGTAGCAGAAGCCAGATGTGAAAGCGTGGAGGCAGCTGGGGGAACCAGCATGGGGGGCGGGGGGGGAGGGGAGAGGGGGAGGCAGACAGGCATGGGGGGCGGGGGGTGGGAGGCAGGCATGGGGGGTGGGGTGGGGAGGCAGACAGGCATGGGGGGCGGGGTGGGGTGGGAGGCAGGCATGGGGGGTGGGGTGGGGTGGGAGGCATCCTGATGGGCGAACACCATGAGCATTCCTCTTCACTCTAGACTTAGTCTCAGCACTGGAAGGAGTAAAAAAAATTCTTGATATAAATCATTTTACAAGAAGATTTGAGGGCTGGGGAGACTGCTCACTGGATGAGGGGGCTTGATGTGCAAGGGCTGACCTCAGGTTTCCGGAACCCATGATCCTGGGAGGTAATTCAGGGGTGGGGGAGATGTCTGAGGCGTGTTGCCTGGCGGCTTAGCTCCAGGTTCAAAGAGAGACCCTGTCCCGAGGAAATCGGCAGGTAGTGATACATCAGGACTCTAGACATCCTTCTTTGTGTGAGTTCACAGTGGTGTACATATAACACACACACACACAAATGCCTACATCCAAACACATACACACATGTGTGTCCAAACACACAAAAATAAATTAAACTAAAAGATTTCATGAGTAGTGTTGCTTCAAACACCTACAAAAGGTAATTAAAAATTATGCCATCCATAACAGAAACAAAATTATAAAATGTCTCAAGTGAACTTATCAAATTGCACAAGACTCCTTTAGAGACCACTACAATATATGACTGAGTTGCATTTCATAACGTGAATGAGAAGACTCAATCTTTGGAAACATTTGATCCTTCAAAAGTTAATCTGTAGGGGCTGGAGAGAAAGCTCGGCGGTTAAGAGCACTGACTGCTCTTCTGAAGGTCCCCAGTTCAAATCCCAGAAATGTGGCTCACAACCATCTGTAATGTGATCTGACGCCCTCTTCTGGTATGTGTCTGAAGACAACTACAGTGTACTTACATATAATAAGTAAATACATTTAAAAAATTAATCTGTAAATTCAATCCAATCCTAATAAAATATCCCAAAGGATTTTTTTTATGTAATATGGTGAGATTGAGTTAAAATTCATATGGAAAAGTACAGGCAGAGTGATAATCAGAATAATTTTGGAATTAAAAAAACAAACCTAGGGTCTTTCATTTCTAACTGTAATATAAGGTCCAATAACTTAAACAGAACAGCATTAGAACAGGATTGGATAAGTAATAGGGTAAAATCTAAAGATTCTAATGCGGTATTTCAAGTGGGTGGGCAGGGGGCTTAATAAACAGCGCCAGGTTACCTGACCACCCCTCATAACAAGATGAGATGGTGGCTCAGCAGGTAAGCATGCTGACTGCTCTTACAGAGGACCTGGCTCCGGTCCTAGCACCCACATGGCAGCTCAGCATTGGGAACTCCAGCTCCCCCTGCTGGCCTTTGCAGGCTCCTTCACACACTTGGTGCATATGAACTCACAGGTGCACACACGTGCACATACAGAGAAAATAAATAATTTTTAAAGAAATGCTATTATCATTATCTTACACTTGTTATAAAATAAACTCAAGTTACATTGACGATTTGAAGGTAAGCTATCTCAGTATACAACTATATTTACAACACACAAATGAAAATATACACATGACCTTGAATAAGCAGGTCCCTACTGGGGAGGAGGGGAGTTTAAAAGTTGGGAGAAAGAATTACAAAGTACATTCTTTACAATTTTTTTCTTTTTCTTTTTTTTGGGTTTTTTTTTTAATTTGGATTTTTCAAGACAGGGTTTCTCTGTATAGTCCTGGCTGTCCTGGAACTCACTCTGTAGACCAGGCTGGCCTCAACTCAGAAATCCACCTGCCTCTACCTCCCAAGTGCTGGGATTACAGGTGTGCGCCACCACCACCTGGCTCATTCTTTACAAAATTAAAATACTGATCTGACAAACAGGTTGGAAAAAAGAAAATTATTTCAAGTGGATGATTAGCAGAGAAGATCTGTAAGTGTATTAATAATAGATAAAAGATTGATTTCTGGCATAGAAAAGGATAATTGTCCAGAAATGGGAGGAAACATAATTGAACATAAAAATAGACAAAAATACGAGAAGGTTGTGCACAGAAAGAGATGCAAGAAGAAGACGGGAAGCTAAAGCAATGATGTGTGATTTTTATCCACCAGATTAATACGATTTGAATGTGTGTGTTCTCAGAAGCAGCCAACAGGATCCAATCATAGTACCAACTTTAGTAATTTTGGAATACATATATGTATTATATACTATAATACAACACATTACATTATATTACAAGAAGGAATGTTTAAGGTATGTAAGAATGAAATTAGAGAAACACTAAATGGCCCCTTAATAGAGGAATGGCCAATAACTCTATAGCTCTTCTGTAGAGTGTACTATCATATAAGATGGGGTAGAATTCTATAGTGTGGCACTGTGTGGTATAGTATGGCATAGTATGGTGCAGTATAGCACAGTGCACTGTAGTGTGGTTTAGTGTAGTATGGTATAGGGTTGTATAGGGTAATATAGTATGTTGTTGTACAGTACGGTCCCGTACAGTGTAGTATAGTGGGGTGCAGTGTGGTACAGGGTTTGTGGTTTGTGTGGTACGCTGTGTCTCAACCATAAAGTAATCATAGCAATGTGTGTGTATAAGTCATGTGCTTCATGGACCGGTGACATGTACTGATGCGGAAGATCTTGAAGGTGTGGCGTTCATGGAGAAAGTTGCGAAGCCACAGAGAATTTTATCATTCATGTTTTTCAGTGTGTATATTTATGTATATCATACATACGTGCCTGCGTGTATCAAGTCTGTGGACCACATGTGTGCAGGGACCATCGGAAATCAGAAGAAGCACTCAGAGCCCCTGGACCTGGAGTTATAGTGGAGACGTGGATGCCAGGAACCGAGAACACCAAGCCCTCCTAACTGCTGAGCCATCTCTCCTGGCCCATCTATCATTCATACTTATTAAATGCATATGCTCACCAGAACAGAAGTAAGTGTTCTCACAGATGATGAGTGTTATACTGAAGTGAACAGATGAATTTCCTATTCAGGCAGAGAGAGGGAGAACAAACTTAGTCCGATGTGTAACATTTTACTTTATACTGCTGACTGTAATGGCAGACCCAGAGAATAGACCAGCGTAGCCCCGCCCCTTTCTTCCCAGAGGCTGTGGGCACCAGCCTGAGGGGACAAAGAGAGCAGAGGCTGAGAGCATGATTAGGACAGCTGTAAGTAAGGACAGAATGACCTCTGAAGACCACTGCCGCCAGACAAGTCTACTTTATCATTCTACATAAGGGCTCTTTTAGGGGTTGTGGGTGGAAAGGGCTGATTGGTCAAGCGAGCGGGAAGGGCTGATTGGTTATAGTACGGCACTTAATTATCATGTGGGGGAGGGGGATGAGAGTGGGATGTGAGTTACACCGACTTGCAGAGAGCTCTGTTGTACAAGGTGACTTTTCAGACAAGGCTGGTCACCTGTGTTCAGTGACACTCCAGACAAACACAGGCAGAGACAGGGAAGCCTCACTGAGGGAGTGCCCCATTTTGCGCTAAGCTCAGAAAGCCACCTTGTCACGGGGGACCGCTACCTTAATAGCCAGGTTCCCCTGCACACCAGCCTCCACCCTCACCACCAGAGCAAAGCTCTTGCCCGTGTATACAGACCTGTTCTCTTCTGACACCCGGAGGTTGGGCTTCCCTCCTTCTCAATTCCACCGCGTTTAATTCTATAAGAGATGACGTATTTAGGTTTTTCATTAGGAAGGCAGAATGCTGGTGAATTTTTAATGCCCAATTTTATCTCTCTTGCTAACCTACCCCCACTATATTGTGACCCTAACGGATATATGTAGCAAATAGTCTCTTTTTCTTTTCCTTTGTGCGAGATTGTATTAAATGCCTTTATGGGACAGCCTCCAGCCTCCAGAAGCAACTGCCAAGACCCTGTTGTGCTGTGGGCACTGGCTGGGGCATGGCCTGTGGCCCTGGCTTCCCACCCTTCTGGTGCGAGATGGGGTTGGAGCCCAAGATTTTGCTCACGTCATCGGGCAGAGGCTGCTTGCGGTCAGTCCACCACGTGGGTCCCTGGGCAGTGCGGTCGTCACTTTGATGCCCAGCACGCCATCTGAGGAGCCCCTGGCTCACGGAAGCGTCAACATGGTCGCTAACAGGTCTCCACTGTGGGTCATCAGACCATTCACAAACTTCATGGACTTGGCCCTCTGACCTGGTCGCTTCCCAGACGCCACAACCTCGAAGTCCGTGGTCCTTCTCTCCACGATGAACCGCAGGACAGCATAGCAGGCCCCTCACGAGCCCTTCTAGGGGTTTGTAACAGAGACTGCCTGGACGTTGGCACATGGGCCCTCGAAGCAATCTTTCTGCATAAAGCCCTGTGCTGCTCTCAGGGAAGCCGAACCTTTTCCTGACGACTGCAGTCAACTCTGTGATCCCACACACTACTGAGGTCAACTCTGACCCCACGACCCTTCTCACCGAGAACATCCTGCGTTCTGGTGGCTAAAACATTGATTTCTGTTCTGTGTGTATAATTCGGACTTCAGCTCCAGAGTAGCTATCCCCAGCCAGCTCCGAAGTGAGAAAGTCATCAGTTCGGCTTTGAAGATGCCATCAGCTGCAAAACTTGATCTTCCTGGAAATCCGTACCATCTGCCACCGTGCCACTTTGCCCTGGAGTAAGGAAAAAGTGAAATAGGATTGTTGTCACTGTTGTTGTTGTTGTTGTTGTTGTCGTCGCTGTTGTTTGGGGGGCGGGGGGGGGGCTAAGGAAGACTTTTTTCACACCTCAAGAGGCTTCAGCAGAAAGAGCACTGGTCTGTGGTTATGGCCTGTGCATAGATCTGTACTCCCAGTGTTTTATACTTAGTTTCAAAAACATCATACCTTAAGGGCTTTGCAGATATTTTTAAGCTGTGATCTGTTCCTACTGTAGACCTAAGTGAGAGCCATCTATCTCTGTGCTCCTAAAGGGCGAGCCATCTGCCTGGAATATGGTTTTTCCTGATCATTTTTTTCATCTCCTCTATGGTCCTGCTTTGCCGCTGTAAAGAGTCATCTTAAATCATAAGTATAGTCTAATTTTATATATGCGCATCTGGAAAAAAAACCCAAAGAGGTGTATACCCAGCCTCAATGCAGTATAAAATGAGCAAGCAAGTTTAATCAACACTCACAGAGAGGCAGAAATGACTCTGCGTTTTTCATTACTTTGGAAAATAGTTCTTCAAACACCAGTAAGCAGTATGAAAGCGGGCAGGCAGGACTCTAAGGCGTGGGTGGTTTCCTGGGCCATTTATCTTCAGGGAACAGGCTGTATGAATCTGTCTGTCGTCTGTGGGTGGGGAGGAGCTGGAGTGTGGAGGACAGATCACAGCATTACAAACCCCAAGACTGGCCTGGTGGCCTCCTGGAGGCGGCGGGCCTGTTTCCCTCCTTCCCTTGAGCCACAAAGTTTCTCAGGGCCCTGACACTTTGCCCTAAGACAAGTGTCCTTGTCCCCTCCCAGTTTATCCATGCACATAGGTAAAGGGTCCTGACAGGCCTGAGCATGGCAAACATTACAGACAGGTGTTGACTTTTCCCCGTTCCCTCTGCCTTGCTAAAAACCATGACATTCCTAAAGCTAGCACCCAAGGTCCATTCCCTTATTCGGCCTCCTCCTCCTGAGACTGGCCACCAAGGTCCAGCTATCAAAAAGTTGAAGTCCAGCAATCAAAATCCCGCTTTGACTCACCTAATTAACCTGTCTAATCAAAACAAACCAACTCATCCTACATGGGCTTTCCCCTTTGACCTTTACAAGCCACCATTTGCCCATGTGCCATGTATGTCTCCTCTGTGTACAGAGGCAGTAAATGTCCCTTGCCCCTTTCTCCCCTCCCCCCATGTTCCCTTCCCCTTCTCCCTCGTCCTCTGTCTCCTGTCTTGGTCTCTTATTCCCTGCCCTTTGTCCCTCTGGGACAAATAAGTCTTTGTGATAAGACTTGGTCTTGAGATGTCTGGAGCCAGCTTGGAGGTTCCTACAACAGCCTCAGCCACCTCAGCAGCTGTGGCCTGTGAAGGTCCCTGGAGATTCTGTCACCAGAATGGCTAGATGCAGCACTGAAATACCTTTCCTCCATCTTGGGGCAGCTTGGGAATCTCAGCTCTCTGTCCCAAATAGAAATGGAAGCGACGAAGGGTGCCAGTTTCCTTACGGGAAATCAGCTGAGCGTCCTCTGTACCATCCTCCAAATATGCCTTAAAGTTTACCTGTCAGGCCCTCTGCTCCAGTCAGACTGACTTACAGAGTGGCAGTACACAGCCTGAAGCTGCGGCCGCCCGGCCACAGGAGACAGTGGGAGAGCTCTTCTCTGCAGGTCAGGAACAAGCTTGCCAAGGAACTTGGATGAAGTTTCCACGAGGCAGAACAAGGAGATGACCGAATGTGTAGCACGTAGAAGAACTGAAAGAAAAGGAACAGGTTGAGGAAACATCCTAAAAATGGCTGATGGGGCAGGGTGGGGGTGGGGATCCTCCTGGGGGAAGAGCTTCCAAGAGGTGGTATCTTTGTTGAGTGTGGTAGTTCTGGTGCAGTACGGGGTGGGGCTGAGGCAGGAGGATTGTGACAGTCAGCCAGCCTTATAGACAGCAAGCGTATTCGCCAGGGTTCTCTAGAGTCATAGAGCTTATGGATAGTCTCTATATAGTAAGGGAATTTGTTATGATGACTTACAGTCTGTAGTCCAACTCCCCAGCAATGGACAGCTGTGAATGGGAAGTCCAAGGATCTGGTAGTTGCTCAGTCCCACAAGGCTAGTAGATTCCAACAGATGTGCTAGCAAGCAAATGCAAGCAGGCGAAGAAGAGCGAATCTTCCTTCTTCCGATGTCCTTACGTAGGCCTCCAGCAGAAGGTCTGCCCAGATTAAAGGTGTGTACCACCATGCCTGGTTCTGGGACTTCTTTTGTTCCAGGCTGACCTTAATCTCAGAGATCTCCTTGCCTTAGTTTCCTGGGATTGAGGACCTATACTACCTTGCCTGAGCCTAAGCTTTTCATAGCCACTGTGCCTCAAGACCTCCATGCCAAGATCCAGGTCAGAAACTTGTGTCTCCCAGCCTCAAGATCTGGATCAGAAGTGAGCTCTCCAATTCAGGATTGTAGTCCATTACAGATATAATCAAGTTGACGACCAGGAATAGCCATTACAGCAAGTCTCTGTCTTTGAAAAACAAGAAAGGATGTCAAGAGCTGTCAGGGGGTTGTGGGAGCAGAGACATCCGTGCTCAGGCAATGCCCCTCACACCTTTGCAGAGCTTCACATGTGAAGAGCCCAAGACCCTGGGACTCTCTACAGAGGAAGGTAGGCTGCTGCTCAGTGGAGGAGTTAGAACAGGTGGAGGTCATGTGAGCTAGGACTCCCTGCATCCCAGCTTGTCTATTGTGAGGAGAAAGGACAATTTCTGAGGGTCTCTTCCGAGAACGTGGCATAAATGAACCTTCTTAGATCTCCCACTTTTTCTCTCTTGTGTGGAAAAGACCTGATTAGCTCATTTTGGTTGAGTCTACTAGCATCTTCTTGTCAGGCTCTGAGCACTGTTATAAGAATTCTCTTCCATTCACACTCAATGGTTTTAAGTAGCACAAACACTCTCCACCAGCTTTGAAAGGAACAACCTGGTCTCAAAGGTAAATAGCAGTGTCCGAAGACTATTCCCTACTTCCATTTCTCAGAACAGAGATCAGGGTTTGGTTCCCCACCCCCACCCCTGACCCCCGTACTAGTCCAGGGAGAGGCTCAGCTTTCCACACGTCTCTGTGAACAAAGGAAGGTAAAGGTCACAGGGAGACAGTTACAGAACACGATTTGTGCTAATAAAATATTGATGATGCCTGGATTTGTAGCCGTACTCACTAAAGATGAAGAGAAGGGGGCGGGAGATGGGGCCAGAAGAGTGGTAGGACAGAGACTTTGCTCGGGAGCCTTGCTTCCTCCCTCCCAGCTGGTCTGCAGCAGTAATGAGGTCTCATGGGGACCGTTTGCTTAGATGCTCAGATTTTACGTTTTCTGTGTCAGAGGAATATCTTGGTCTGCAGTTCTCTCTCTCTCTCTCTCTCTCTCTCTCTCTCTCTCTATATATATATATATATATATATATATATATATATATATGTGTGTGTGTGTGTGTGTGTGTATGTGTGTGTGTGTGTGTGTGTGTTGTAGCAACACCCACATACGCATGTATAGAACAGTGATGGAAACTGAGGCTCAAAAAGTCTGTAATCAAAAACAAAACAAAACAAAACAAAATAAAACAAATTCTGACATCACAGCATTTGACAGGTTGAGGCAGAAGGTTATTCTTAACTCCAGAAGCAATCTGAGATCAGCCAGGGCTATAGGAGACTGTCTCAAAGCTAACTAACTAAATGACTTGATCAGCAACTTAAATGTCCCTCTGTTTTAGAGGCACCCTGCCCTCTAAGTGACTTAAGCAAGCAGCTGATTATACAAATGAAGTAGTTAGATTGTTCTCAGTCGCCTATGAGTTGCCATGACAATTATTCTCTGTCAGGTTTTCGTTTCTGAAGATTTGATTTAGTATAACAATAACAACAACAACAACAACAACAACAATAATAATAATAATAATAATAATATGCTACAGACCACCCCCAGTCAGGTATGGGGGTCCCTGGGATGAGGATCCTCCAAGTCCAGGTGGGTAAGGATTCAGCGGTGACAACCAAACACAGAGGCGGTTTGAATCTGAGTGTATTTTGCAGCTCTCAAGCAGGGGATTTTATACATTAAAAAAAACCGACTCTTAGAAACCGTGTTCAGTGAAACAATCACAAATACCAACAAAAATCATTTGGCACAGTAAAGTACAAAAATCAACCAAGCATGAAACTCTGAAAAGTTGAACTCAGTGAATCACAAACAGAACAGGTAGCATCAGTATTAATATAAATCATCCAAATATAATAACTCTGAAAGGATGTATTCAGTGGGGCAGTCGTCCAAGGCTAGTGGCATATTTCCAAGAGCAGGTTAATAAATCTTTATGGTCAGTGCTCTTAACTGCTGACCTAACTCTCCAGCCCCATATGGTAAACTATTGTTCAACATCTAATGCCTGATTTTTTTTTTATAAATCTTCACCGCATAAATTTAAACTATTTTAATTCTTTCTAATTAAGGCTTTCTTTACCATATACCAAAACCCACCT
Organism: Apodemus agrarius; assembly: GCA_964023405.1. NCBI lineage: Eukaryota > Metazoa > Chordata > Mammalia > Rodentia > Muridae > Apodemus > Apodemus agrarius. The sequence continues at coordinate 6,416,381 of OZ030022.1, read as the reverse complement.
CCGATGACACATGGTAGCCATATGAAATTTTATTGTTGGGAAAGTTTATATCTATCATAATAATTTTGTAAATGATTTTTAAAGTAAAGTGTTGGTTTCCCCTGGGATAAGGTCATGTTAGTAACCCCCATCTCAAGGGATGGTGTCTTATCTATTATTCTTGCTTAAGATCTTGGGTTAGGCTACCAGGAACCTGTAACTAAGAAAAGAAATGGAAGAAAACAAAACAGAAAAACTGCCATGAGAACTATGGCTCAATATGTTTGTTCTGGCCAAGAGTTCCACAGCCAGTTCCAGGAGTCCTCCTTCTTTTAAAGTCTAACGCCTCAGTCTGTGGAACCTGTCACACAGATTCTATTGTGTGGTGTGGCAAATAATAATATAGCTCTTTCTCATATATGAAACCCTTGATGTACAACAGGACAATACAGTGCAGAGGTTCCTCCATTTTGCATTCTTGTTGAGACCATTTTAGATTTTATCTCCTTGATGAGAAGCCCCGTGAAAAATTACCCTGCTCTCTTCTAGGAACCTGAGGTCCAGAAGTCCTGGCTAGCTTATCTCGGCTTCTGTTAAACTGCCTGCTTGTGCAGTGTCTACCCTTCAGCTAACGGCTTATCTTGGTCTCTGTTAAACGGCTTGCTTGCACAAAGGCTCCCACCATAGCTGTGGAATGAGAGATACCAGGATGTGGGTTTTGCCTTCAAACACCCTTTGCTTAAACACTTGGTGCCTTAGTCCCAGTCAGCTGGAAAAAAGACTTTCAATTGGCTATAAACTGTGTGTGAGTGGTCACCTTTGATGAGCTCCTTATAGCACGTGTGGCATCTTTAGATTCATCCAGTAAATTGAGTTGCAGGTAGAGTCTATGGTATTTCAGTCTGTGCTTTCATGTGTCACATGGGTCCGTGAGCCTCCTTAAATCTATGCTTTGGGTTCCTAATACATTCTTTTGGAACCAAAGATGTGCTGATGCTCATAAGGCCTCCATAGAAGTAACTGTGCATTAACCCCTGCTGTGGCTAAAACTGAATGCACAGAGATGATGGGAGATGATTTTAAGTTGTAGAAGTGGGAAAGGACAGTACTGAACAAGGAAGTAGTCTGATGACAATTGATACTTTTGCTTTTGGCTGCCCAGCTAACAAATGGCAGTTAAAACCATATAGGGGCTGTGCAGTGGTGGTGCACGCCTTTAATCCCAGCACTTGAGAGGCAGAAGCAGGCAGATTTCTGAGTTTGAGGTCAGCCTGGTCTACAGAGTGAGTTCCAGGACAGCTAAGGCTATACAGAGAAAACCTGTCTCAAAAAACAAACAAAAACTTTTATTGGGTAGAGTACCCATGTAGTTAGCTCAACTAGTATACTGAGCTATAAAACAGTGCTTATTGGGGGGAGGGGAAACTGTTTCAACTTACTCTTTAGGAGGTAGCATAGCACCCTTGTCAGGAATGTAAAGTCTTCACTAACAGTCCAGACTTCTTACATTTGAACCCCAGTCCCACTGCTTTATCAGTGAAAGGGTTTATGGGGAAACTTGGGACCATACCTGGCGTTCATCCATAACATGAGCATCAGAACCATACTTTTCTCTTTGTGTGTTCTAAGAGAACATCATAGGCCATGCTATTCCTGATGAGCAGCCATGCATTAGCCCACAGTTCTAGAGCCTACAAAGTTCCCGATCAAAGGGCGGATATCTAGCACACAGTTCATGTTGCACTGACCCTTGGCAAAAAAGGATCAGAGAGAGAAAGTGGTGGACCATAAGAGGATGAACGGGAGGAGGAGGAGGAGGACGACAACGACGACGACAATGAAGAAGAAGGAGAAGGAGAAGGAGAAGGAGGAGGAGAAGGAGGAGGAGGAGGAGGAGGAGGAGGAGGAGGAGGTGGAGAAGGAGAAGGAGAAGGAGAAGGAGAAGGAGAAGGAGAAGGAGAAGGAGAAGAAGAAGAAGAAGAAGAAGAAGAAGAAGAAGAAGAAGAAGAAGAAGAAGAAGAAGAAGAAGAAGAAAGGGAGAGGGAAGGAGACTGAACCCACCCTCCTGTAATGAAACCACAATAACTCTTAGGTTCTAACCACCAGGCATTAGTCCCCAAGGCCCAGGACTTAAATTTGGAATTGGTTTCCCATGGCTGGAGAGAAGCTTCAGGGGCTAAGAGCACATGTAATTGTGGCCAATGACCAGGTTCCATTCCCAGCAAGCTGAGAAAGGGATCAGCAGACAGTGCTTTTGACTCACAGTGGCCCAATTGCATTCCATGCCTACGTTAAACCCGACAAGGAAATTAAGGACTCCAAGCATCCAAAGCCTTGCTCTACGGCTGCCACCCATTCACCTCTGCTCACTGGAGATCTCTGGTGCCTTCAGGGCAGACCTTGTACCACAGAGCTTGTTGCTAAAAGTGCATTTGTAATGTGCCTCAGATAACATTCTCGGATTCCCACTGCAGCCCTATCCCACCACTCGAATCTCTCGGGAGATGCATCAATTAAATGTAAGCACGAATTCCCTCTCTATCCAGTTAAAAAAGACAAGGTCGCCCGGTGGTGGTGGAGCACGCCTGTAATCCCAGCACTCTGGGAGGCAGAGGCAGGCTGATTTCTGAGTTCGAGGCCAGCCTGGTCTACAGAGTGAGTTCCAGGACAGTCAGGGCTATACAGAGAAACCCTGTCTCAAAAAACAAAACAAAACAACACAACAACAACAAAAACAAAACAAAACAAAAAAACCCAACACAAGGTCTTCTTGCTTTCCTGAGTGTCCAGCATTAAGTAATAACAATAATGAGTTCCAGGCCTTAGAAGCTCACTCTGCAGTGAAATTATGTTTTTGAAAAGAAGTCAAAGGAATCTCCACAGTTTCGCTTTTTATTTTATATTTTAAGTGTTTTGCTTAAAGGTTTCTTTTACTCTCAGGTTCCAACAACAATTGTGTATCAACCCTCAATCAATATTGAATCTCGCACTGAGCAACCACCACTGTCTAGGAGCTATTTTTAACTCTCATCTCCTGTTTGTCCAGACAAGCTGAATCTTTGAATCTGTACTGCCCTTTTCTTTTAAAGTTCTTCTTCTTCTTTTCCTTTTTTTTTACTGCTCCAGAGATACAACCCAGGGACCACATGAGTAGACATTTCCTAGACTCTAGGTGAGGGCATTAGGGTCCCACTATTATCTAGTACAACCACAGCCAAAGCAGGGGGGGCAGGGAGGGTCTGCAAGCAGATGCTTTCCAAATCAAGCAGAAAAGCAAAACAGATGATTTTGTTTTTAAAGATGTGTGTGTGTGTGTGTGTGTGTGTGTGTGTGTTATCTGCACACATGTTCACAAGTATGCACATCTGTACAAGAGGCTGGAAGAAAGCACCAAGTATCTTCCTCTGTCATTTTTTTCTTTTTTTAGGGGGAGGGGGGTTCAAGACAGGGTTTCTCTGTGTAGCCCTGGCTGTGCTGGAACTCACTCTGTAGACCAGGCTAGCCTCGAACTCAGAAGTCCACCTGCCTCTGCCTCCCAAGTGCTGGGATTAAAGGGGTGTGGCACCACTGCTCAGCTTTCTTCTGTCATTCTTTGCCTGTTCCTTTGAGACAGGATCTCTCCCTGAACCTGGGGCTCCTGTTTTCTTGACTAGGGTGGAAACCAGGAAGTGCCTGCAATCCCCCTGTCTCTGCTCCCATCAAAGATGAGGTTTCAGGCAGGCTCCAGATGGCCAGCTTGTTGTTACGTGTGTGCTGGGGATAGAATGCAGGTTCTCGTGACTCCATAGCAAGCATTCTTAACCTCCAAAGCATCTCTTCAGCTACAAAAGGGATGCTTTAAAGATCAAAGCTGTGGTCTCTACCTTCCTTCCCTTCCCTTCCCTTCCCTTCCCTTCTCGGTCATAAGTTGTCTTGTTCACTGAGATGGCTTTAACACTCAATGCAGCTGGGTGCGATCTTGGACTTACGGTCTTTCTGCCTCCGCGTCCCAGTAGTAGACTTGTAAATATGTGAACCACAGCATAGATGGTTTACAGGGTACTGGGGATCAACCTGCGGACTTCAGGCATCTAGGCCAGCACTCCTCACTGAGGAATGCCCCCAGCACATAATATCATTCTTGATGTACAATGTACATTGTTTTTAAATAACAAAACCATCTCTTCTCAAGAACCAAAACAAAGTTTGATAAAGCAGTCTCTTGACTTATCCAGAATTTGACCTCATAGTGAAATTTCTTGTCTAAAAGTTATTAAAATAATACAGTTCACTTTTGAAAGGAAGAATTAAATGTATATTTAGGTTTCCTGAACAAAAAAGTAAAGGCAAGTCTCTTAAGAGTGGATACCAGGCTAGGAAAATGATTCCATGGGTGACACACAGGCTTTGCAAGTGTCAGAACCTGATGCCCCTGTGTAAAAAGCCAGATATGGCCTTGAATTCTCATCACCCCAGTATTGGAGGGCAGAGACAGATGTACCCAGAGATGTCACTGACAGCCAACCGAGCCAAAGTAGTAGACTTCTAGTTCCTGTCCCATCTCAGGACAGACAGCTAAGCAGAGAAAAACAGAGAAAGGCACCAGGCGTCCTGCTCTAGTTCAGAATGTACAAGTGAGGACATCAGTAAACACACACACACACACACACACACACACACACACACACACACACACACCTGTATGCATGATAGACAGAGATACATAGATAGATGATACATAGATAATACATAGATGATAGATAATACATAGATGATAGACAAATGATAGATAGATAAATAGATAATAGATAGATAAGAGATAGGTAGATAGACAGATGATAGATAGATGAGAGAGATGATAGATTGATAGATGATAGATATAGATAGGTGGATGGATAGATTTATTGATAGATGATAGATAGATACATAGATGGATAGATAGATAGATAGATAGATAGATAATTAGATACATAGATGGATAGATAGATAGATAGATAGATAGATAGATAGATAGATAATTAGATGATACATAGATAACAGAAAGAGAAGATCCAGCATGACTTTTTCCTAAGCTGTTGTGAAATGGCTTGGTTCACGCTCCAAGATGTATATATATACTCTGAGACTTTTTTTAAGTTTTAAAATTCCACCTATTTCAATTCAATTTATTCTAGATGTCTCAGGAAATTGGATTCAATGCTTTCAAAAAGAAAATAAACTGGGCAACTTACTTCAGCTGCATCCAGTATCATGTGGTCGGGCCCAGCACAGGATGTTTGAAATGGCCGTCAGCTCTTGCTACCAGCTGGGTCACTTGACTCTCCAGAGCGTGGCTAACGGGGAGCTAGAAATAACTGAGCCAAAGTTCATGGGAGCGTCTTCCCGGAACCAGCTTTAGAGCATCGGCTCTCTTTGCTAAGCGCTGTTCTATGTAGTCATGCTTTCTCTAGAAGTTCTCTAGTAGTTCAACAGAACCTACATCTTACCCCCTTTTACTGTGAATCTTTTGTGTTAAGGGCAAAAAACGTCTCCCAGTCCCGAGACTTGGCCATACTACATGGTAAACAAATATTTAACGATCGTATTTGCTCTCTGTTTCTATATGACAGTGCTGGTTTGGTTGGTTGGGGTGGAGAGAGACAAATCCTGAAAATGGGAAATTACAAACAAAACCTTGACTTTTTCCAATATTGAGCTAAAGCCACAGTATTCCTGTGCGTGTCTTCATTTTATACCACGGTAATGCATCTATCAGAGGAGGTCCCCATTCAGACAGTCTTCTAGTGAACCTGAAGCCAGTGACCATTGACAGGCCTTATGTTCCACCCCCTAACCCAAGAAGAGTGTGTAGTGGGGAGTTAGAAGAGTCTCTCATTTGGCTGTACACTCATAGTTCAGGGAGAGCATTGTTCAGGGACAGTGTTTGACTTAAAGGCTAGGAATCATTCTGATAAGTTATGCTAAGCTGTTATACAGTGGGAGGTTAAGCTTTGTTTAAAGCAGTTAAATGGTGGTTATGTTAACAGAGACCATTGTTCTTTGATCTAGCTAGGGAAACTGAATCTTAATGAGTATGTTACAGTTTATTTGGTGTCAAAATTAATTTATTATCCCACTATAAATGTTGGATGAAATAGCCTCCTGTCTATGATGTAAAGAGAAATGCTGGGTAGTTATTTTGTCAGCTTGATAGAAACTAGAGTCATCTGGAAAGAGGGAACTTCAATTGAGGAACAAATACCTCCATCAGGTTGGCCTGTAGGCCAGCCTGTGGGGCATTTTCTTGCTTGTGATTGATGTGGAAGGGTGCAGCCCACGGTGGGCAGCGCCATTCCTGAGCAAGTGGGTCTAGGAAGGTGCAAGCTGAGTAAGGGTGAAGAGCAAGGAGAGAGCAGCTTGCCCCTGTGCCTCCCACCCCTGTGGCTCCCACCCCTGTGCCTCCCACCCCTGTGCCTCCCACCCCTGTGGCTTACACCTCTGTGCCTCCCACCCCTGTGGCTCCCACCTCTGTGCCTCCCACCCCTGTGGCTCCCACCTCTGCCTTGGCTACATTCCCCAGGGATAAGCTGTGACCTGAGCATGTTAGCCAAAAAAGTCCTTCTTTATTCTCCATCTTGCTTTTGGTACTGCTGTTTATCACAGCGAGGGAAAGGCAGACTAAGATGGCCACCTTTGCTCAGTTATCGCATTTGGAACGCTTTAAAGAGTGCACTAGTGTCTAGAACTAATTACTATGCTCGGTATCGATGCCACAAAATTTAAGGGGCTACCCTTAAACTTCTGAAAGGTCAGCTGGTCAGTGGTACACGACAACAAACGCTTCTCCATCAAATGGCCTCACGGCCTTCACATGGTCTTTCCCAGACAAGATGAACGGTAATAAACCCCTGAGAAACAGCAGTAAAGTAAGCATGTCACCTCTCTCCATCCAAGTTGGAATCACACTCCCACCACCAACAAACAAAGCACTTGCTGTACAGCATGAGAACATGAGTTTAGTCCCTAACATCCAAAGAAAAGCCCAAGAGAGCAACACATGTTTACAGCCCTTCCACTGAGGGGATCGAGAAAAGCAGATGGGTGCTGGCCAGTCAGTCAAGCCAAAATGATGAGCCCCAGAGTCAATTAAAAGGCCTGTCTCAAAATGGGAGCGGGAGGAAGAGAACAGGAGAACAAGAAAGAGGCTATCTTAAGTCAATACTACTGGTTTTCTGCGCGCGCACGTGCACACACACACACACACACACACACACACAAGACTGACGATTGAGCATGCTTGATATCCAGGGGACCACCAGAAGGAAGATGAGCCCCTCACTTTAGATTCCAGTTGCCTCCAGAGAAGCAAGAATTCCAGTCTACTTAACAACTGCCCAAGACCTTTCTCTCTTCCCAGCTGTAAGCCTGACGTTTTCCAGGGATCTCAAAGAACCCTGTTTACGAAGACTGGAGCACAACCCTTGGAGTACAGCCCCCAGTGACATCCGGTTGTACCTTTTCAGATTATAATTCCATCCAAGACATCTCCTCATAGCTACTCAGTAATCCATTTGTGGAAAGAGAAAAGAAGAAAAGGTTTCTTAGCAACCTTGAGAGCCACTAAAATGATACATATAGCTTAGAGCTATGGCAGCTAAGCTGTGACAGTTAACTGTGACACACCCTGAAGGAGTCCATACCCACTCTTGGTCATGTCTTCCCCCTGCTCCTTTTTAAGAAGGCCGCATCATGCTCGCAGAATTCCTTACTTTCTTTTGAGAGCCTCTCTTCCTCCTAACCCTCGTACTTAAGCCTATATTAAAATATCTTTAATAAAATCTCCAAGTCTGCCTCATCGTTCCAGCCTTGGTCAGAAATTCTTTCCTTCATCCGAGCCACCAACCCTGATGTGGGGGTCCCCAAAAATCTAAATGGACTCTTCAGACTGCCCACAGTGAGGAACTGTGTCTCTGTTCTTCCACCGCAGGCTGAAGGGCATCGAAATGTTAGGGTTTTCCCAGAATCAAGAATATTTTCATACATATAATGACATACCTTGGTGGTGGGGTCCCAAATCTAAACACAAAATTACACACATAACCTGAATGCAGTTGTGTTGCAGGAAATATCAAAAAGAAACAGCAAGTTCCCAAGGTACGCCAGGCACTGGCGGGCCACCTGGCTCCAGCGGGGTGTTCTCATCTCTGCAGACTCTCTGGAACTCCCGAGACGTCACTACCCAAGTCACTAAGTCCCTTGGTGGGTCGCTGCCACGCCAGCCTCAAGCAATGACCGCACACCTCGCGGTTAGCTGTCACGATTCCCAGTAACCCGGTAAAATCAAAACTCTAGCAGCTTATAATTAATCAGTCAGATTTATATATCAATAAATTCTCAATTCACAAGATGCCCACACAATAATTTCAGAGCCAACTGATAATGATACAAGTTGCCCACATAGATTAGACAAGTTATCCTAATTATTCTGTCCCTATATGATATTACTGCTACCCATGGCTATTTAAAGCCATGTGGAATCTGAATCATCCTGTTCGTCCTCCATTTTCCTCCTCTTCATCCCCTCTGTCGCTCCCTGTCTCTGCAGCTCTTACCTCTGCCTCCCTTTTCCCTGTCCAATCACAGGCTTCTTATTGTATTAATATTTAAATTGATTGGACAGGGAAATCCTGCTACATAGTTGTATGCAATAACTGTAATTACTTTGTATGTAAACTATTTTGTGATGTGGAATTTTGCACCTGTGTCAGCACTCAGGAACATTTCAGGGCTTAAAGGCTTTGGGATTTCAGTCTTCTGGAGTAGGAAGACTGTGTGGTTCACCATCTAGGCTCAGATACTCTTCATCAACTATGTATTTACCACAAAGCAAAGCCTGGGTTTCTTGTCTGTCTGTCTGCCATCTGTCTGTCTGTCTTTTTCTCCCTCGTCTCCACCTAGACAATTCGTTTCCAGTTTTGGCCTATTCACACATCTGTCAGCATCTATCTTCCACTCAATTACGCCACGTCTGCAGAGTCAGCCCAGACTGATGGAACATGAGTGGTCTCCTCAGTGAATTTCCTTTAGTCTGAAAGCAATTGCTCTATTCAGTAACTCCCTGATTTTAGAGGGAGAGGTGACCTGCCTTCCACAAGGAAATTCCTGAAGTCCCAGAGTCAAGCCTCAGGCTGCTAAGCTCCATCCATTTACTCTTGGGAGGTAAGTCTCTATACTTAATGTGATTCTTACAGAGAACACACGGTAGACTCTTGCTTCTTTACCCAATCTGATGGTCATTCAATGTCTTAATTGTGTGACTTAGATGATTTCCATGTACCATGGTTGTGTCGATGAGGGTGACTTGTGATCTTGGTGACTTGTTTTCTATTCTTCAGTATTCTTTTCATGCCTCGTAGCTGCTTATATATTTAAAATTCTTATGATAACATGTAATCTACTGATTTATTAGCTATAATATAATATAATTATTTTTATGCTTTCAGGTTTGCAATTTTTATGTGATACTATCTACCTTAAAATAACAATATTTCATTTCACATGTAACTTAAGACTATTAGGGCCATATAATTCCACTTCTCCCAATCTCATGCCAGTCTTACCGTATACATTACAAACTTCACAATAAATAGGTAGTGATTTTGTTTCTAAAGTTAACATTAATGAAATTCAACTAATAAGAATAGATTATTAGCCAGATGTGGTGGCTCACACCTGTAACCCAAGAATTTTGGGGGAGGGGCAATTGAGGCAGAAGGATTACTGTGAATTCAAGTCCAGCCTGGGGTACACAGTGGGTCTCAAGATATCCCAAGTTTCAGGGGAAGATCCTGTCTCAAAACAAGTAAGTAAATGAAAAAACAAACAAAACAGAAGTCAGCTTACATGGGGCCATGAAGTTTCCATTTGGGTTGTCAGTATTCCCTCAGTGATACAGATTGTAACTCCCTCAGTGATACAGATTATAACTGAGTTTCATTTTCCCTCTGCCCAGATCTGTCTGTCACCTTTCTCTATCTTTGCTTGGAGTGCAGGTTCCCAGGTGACAGACTTTTGTAAGTCTCCCTTACTTACAAAACTGTAAAGACATGCTGCGTATACAGCATTGCAGGCCCACTCCTTTTCTCAAAGGCAGCAATCCCAGCTTGGGTGTGTCTGTGAAGCTGTTGTTGGCTTGCTTAGCATTACTCCTTGTTTTCCTGTGCCCTTTATCTCTAACCATTTGCAGGATTCTCTTTTTTAGTATTGTTTATATGCAAAAGAATTACAATGTATCTTGCTCATATTCATCCTGTGTGGGATTTTTCTTCCCTTCTCTTTTAGGAATTCCACTTATACACACAATGGGGACCTGAAACTGTCCCAGACCTCAGTGGTGGTTGCTTTCTTCCTGTCTTTTTCTCAGAGTGTTTACATTTGCGGAGTTTTATTGTGATGGACCAGCCTGACTCCATCTCCTGATTAGAACCCATTGTATTACAAGGTCAAAATAAGTCCATCCCTGTTTTCTGTAAAACTTTAATTTGATCAGGTCTTGACCCATTGTATCAAATTTGACAAGCTCCCCACCCTATGCCCTGACCTCCACCCTGATAAGACATTCTACCAACAATTTTGAAATGTTCAGCCACGTTCCTACATAATCAAAATTCCTCTGGAAATCTCTGGACCCTTGAAAACTCCCTAGACTGGGGGACATGTAAATCCCATCTTCTCCTGTGTGTGATGCTATTCAAATCCCAGTTTAGGGAGAGAGCCCTGACTGACAGAAAATAAAGAATTTGGGTGGCGATCTTGACTCTCCTTTGCTGGAATTAACAGTTTCTGTGCTCTCGAGCCCCTAATCTCTTCTTTGGCAATAACATGAAGCTGAACAGATACAACTGTTGTAGCTCAGATATTGTAGTTTCTATCTCTGTAAGCTTGATGTTTTTTATATTTTCATGTTTTTATTTAACTTTATTCTAAGAGTCATTGGCATATGGAAATTAATAATTGCTGCACTGATGGCTTTATCTACAGTTCTCTATCTGCTCTGCATTTTCTTCATTGCATTGATTTCTCTCTCATCGTGGGTTACATTTTTCTTCCTCTTACGCTGGCACACTTTAGCTGGATGGTCAGACATTGTAGATTTGGCCTTGATGGATACTAAATATTTTTGTGCTCTTACAAACACTCTTGAACTTTGTTCGTGGACAGAACCGAAGTGTTTGCAGTTTGAGTCTTGCTTGGAAATGTGTGTTTGCTAGGTGGTCCAGAAGAACTTAACCTTGATTTTGCCCTCCGTCTGAAACAAAGTCTCCCCAGAGCTCTAGCTGGACACTACTGTCAGTTCTTCACAAAGCTAGTTCCTACTCAGCCAAGGGCTCAGGAGAGTTCAACTGAACTACAATTCCACCCCCTTCAGGATTCTCTCCAGAGAGTTACCTTGTGCTACATCTGCAGAATGTCTCCTCACCCCAGAGAGACCACTAGGTTCCTCCCGTGTTAAAACCAGAAAGTTTCCAGGAAGTGGCATGGAGTGACCTTCGGGACTGTGTCATTTGTTTCCTTATCTCAGGACACTGGGCCTCATGGTCTGTATCCTGAAAACTGTTGTTTCGTCATTTCACTGAGCTGGTGCCGCAGGAAGAAGGGTGATTCTGTTTTACTACTCAATTAGGGGCCATCCGGAAGTTCCACGGACTCTTACTCATTTTCTTTAAACTCTTAAAAATGTCTTGGTTTGCACAGTAGACTGCATTACCAGTTTATTTATAGATAGTGGCTAACAACACTGAAAACTGGTTCGATGTGAATGTCTGTGCTTTTTGTAACCCCTCCCCTAGCATTCAAACAAAAGCCTTTCTTGACGCAAGATCTTTCCATTAAGCAAACAAACAAACAAACAAGACGCATCCTTCTTCCAGGAGCATGTACGTTCAGGGAGAGCCAGACATTGCTTCTTCGGCTCTTATTCGAACACTTAAGAGGTAAAGACACAATGAGGTCACTGTTATAAGCGACTGAAAGTGCAATAAATAGACTTCAACCATAAAGGAGTTTCACTTCCACAAAACTGAACAGTCTCAGGCAGAGGGTTCTAGCATAGCATGAGCAAAACCTCAAGGTACTCTCTTTTTCCTCCTCTTCTTCCTCCTCTTCCTTTTACTCTTTTACCTACTCCTCTTCTTTGTCCTCCTCTTCCTCCTCCTCTTCCTCCTCCTCTCCCCTTTCCACATCCCATTTCTTTGTTGACACCATCCTCAGGCAAGTGCTGTCTGCCTTTCTGGATTCTCAGAATCCAAGGCTATATTCATCATTATGATTCAGTAAGAAACACAAAAGATTGCCTTGGGAATCTTCTGCTGAAGAAGCCAAGTGCCACCAGCAGCCCCAGGAAATGCCCCTTTTTGTCTCCTTGTGACTCGCTGAATTAAGCTCTGCAGGGGTTGAAGTTGACTGTCACCTTGACTGCATCAGAAATCAATCTCAAGACCGGCATCAGGCAAGTCTGTGAGGGCATTCCCAGGAAGAATAACTGAATGGCGAAGACCCTTGTAGCACTGTGGGCACTGCCTTCCAGTGGAAGCAGATACAGAGTTGAGAATGAAAAATTCCTGCATGAGTGCCTGCACGTTTGCATATGTGTGTGCATTTTGGGAGTATTCGTGTGGATGGGTACTAGTGCACGTGGAGATCGAATGTTGGCATCAGGTGTCAATCATTTGACTAATGCAAGTTTTATCCTGAACCCATCACCAGAGCCAGGGTCTAGACTACTCCCACTGGCTAGGACTCTTCAGAAAGGACACTTGCACTCTAGCGTTAAGGACTGAGTGGCGCCCCAGCAGGGAATCGCAGCGAGTGTGCTGGCAGCAGAGGGGGAAGACAGGTGAAGGGATCACAACCAACAAACATCCTTTAGGAGAATCTTAGTTAGGAAGACACCTGAGTGTGTTGTCGATTGGCCTGGCTGTTTATGCTAGGCTGAAAAATTCTGTGTGAGGAAATACACAGCAGAGGGAACAGAATGGAGGGGCAGGGAGAGCTGTCTGAGGACAGAGCGGGATCGCCTGCCAAGAGGGCAGTAAAAAGAGATCCAGAAACCCCAGAATTTGAGAAGATGTGATCCCTGACAGAGCAGCAGAGAGGTATATCCCCTAGAAAGCTGACTGGGTAAGAGTGCTTACTGCTCTGTCCAGGGATCGAATTTGAACACCAGTACCCACACTGGATGGCTCATAAATGCCCGTAACTCCATCTTGAAGGGATTCAATATCCCTCATGACCTTTATGAGCCTCGGCCTCCCACTGACAGTTAGCAAGGACCTCACCTCACTGGTTGCCTCCTCCCTTGACCCCAGAAAGGCTCGTGTGCTAAAGACTCGACCCCCAGTCCATGGTGCTGTTGAGAAGGGCTACCCTCGGCAATAAATTAATTTACAGACGACTTGTTAGCTAAAGGAGGTGACGTCTAGGTGGTGGAAATAGGTCAGTGGGATGAGCCTCTGAAAGGTACGCCCTCTCCCCGGCTCTTGCTGACTGCCGAGCTGAGCAGCTTCTCCCATCCCACCCTTCTGCCAAGAGGCTTCTGCCTCCTCAAAGCCTGAGGCAGTGGATTGGACGATGGAGCCAGGCCTCTGACTGTTCGAGCCAGAGTAAACCTCCCATTCGTTCCCACTCCTTTTCTTTTTTTTTTTTTAACAAAACAAGAAAATTTATTTTTAACAAAATTGTATGAGACAAAAATACATCAGAAGCTTATATTTAAGAGTTATATTTCTTTTTTTCCATTTTTATTTTCTATATTCTTTGTTTACATTCCAAAGGCTTTCCCCTTTCCCAGTTTCCCCCTCACCATATGTTCCATAAGTCCTCTTTGCACACCCCCCATTCCCCAATCACCCCTCCTCCCCCCTGCCATTTCTCTGTCCCACTCCTTTTCTAAGTATTTCACCACATAATAAAAGGGACACGCACCATTGGTAAGCTCACGTTTCTTGCTTGTAAACCCAAGCCCTGAGCCCAGAGCTGGACAACCATGACATTACTTGCAATCGTTATTGACTGACTGATGTGATCTCCCTATTCTGGGGAAAGAATAAGGAATGCTAGCTAGCCTCTCTGCGAGGGCCTCTGCAGGCATCAATGCTTCAAAGCAATATATGCTGAGTTATTCCCTCCCCCCACTCCCCATGTAAGGAGCAAAGGCAGCAAGAGATCAGAAAACACAAGCCCAAATCAATGACTTGACCGTGGAAAAAATTAACAATGCCAATGCAGTCAGGAAGGACCCAGAGTCAGTCTGTGTCCTCAACATCTCTAACATTGAGACTGTTCATATCAAAGACTGTCTTGAACATTTTGATTCACCTTTCTTCTTGCCTTCATGAGTACCATTTAAGGAATGATTTTTGTTTACACCTGAAGTCAGTTTTTAAAAAAACAAAACCCTCTTTAACGTGTGATAACAGTGCATATTAGTAAAGTGTGGAACTGCAGCGTGCGTGCACCGTGCACACCAATCAGTCCTGGCAATGAACATGTCTCCTGCCTCACTATTTCTTTAGGCCTGGGCCTTCACTCCTGTTTCATAGCCCTGCGTTCAGCGTGGAATAGTATACCATGCACGGCAGTCATGTTTTGTGCTGCAGAATGCCAAAGGTGCCCATGGCCTGCTGAGCTCTGGTAAGTGCCACCCAGCCTGTCTTGGTTTTTTTTGTTCTTCTTTTTGTTTCCCCGGTTTTTCGAGACAGGGTTTCTCTGTGTAGCCTTGGCTGTCTTGGAACTCACTCTGTAGACCAGGCTGGCCTTCAACTCAGAAATCCACCTGCCTCTGCCTCCCAAGTGCTGGGATTACCAGCCTGTGTTTATGACCATCTCTCCAAGCTCTTCCTGTCTCTCACAATCACTATTCCCATTCTGGACAACTGTGTGTGTGTGTGTGTGTGTGTGTGTGTGTGTGTGTGTGTGTGTTGTCCATGAATAAGTGAACTCCTGTGCAAAGGAGCCACAATAATTTTTTTTGTTCAGAAAATGTGTAGTGAAGGCTTATGTAGACAGCAGCTAGGTGTTGTGGGAATCCCAACGCTTGGGAGGCTGAGTCGGGAGGGTAGAGACTTCAAGGCCAATCTGGGCTACACAGCCAGATCCTGCCTCAAGACAAAGCGACAGTAACTAAAATCAAATCAAAAATAGGAAGAGGAGAAGGAGAAAAAGGAAGAAGAAAAAGAAGGAGGAGGAGGAGGAGGAGGAGGACATATAGACTGGCAAAGACTTGGGAAGTGTCATGGTTCTGGCAAACCATGAAAAAAGACCTGAGCAAATACTCAGAGAAACCGGAAATTCATGGATGATTGCATGTCCCACAAGATCTTTGTCATACAATGATCTGTCAAGGGTCTACTATTTCCAAACTCTAAGGGATGTTTCCAGGTAGTGGAACACGAAGTCTGGGACTTCTTTTAAAATAACTCCATAAGGAAGTAGAGAAGAAAGCCGAGGTACCCGGGCCAGGGTAGTGGAGGTGTGGATGAAGGCTTGCGGGAGCTCCCTTACTGTGTGCTCAAAATCCTCCTCTCGGGGAAAGTGTAAGCAAGACGATGTTAACTTTGTAACTATTTTGTGGGTCACGGGCTTATTGATCCTAGCTTACTTTTGTCTTTATGGAAAGGGTTGTAAACATTTTAGAAGAGAAGGTAAGGCTCATTGAATTGTCCCCAGTGCCAGCATTCAGAAGGACTCATTCCTGGGAGTCCCCAGGCCTGCATGGGGGTCACCAGAGTCCCTTCCGCTTGGCTCTGCGGGTTTACCAAAAGAGCACAGGGCAGTGCTCTCTCAGCTTAGCAGCAGAAAACTGAGTCTTGCAGCGCAGCTGTGGAATACTCGCCAAGCCATGAATCTCTGAGTCCCACCTGTGGCACCAATAAAGGCTTACCACAGCAACACGCCTCTTTGAGAAGTCTGCAGGCTCAGGCTTGAAAGTACTCAAAAGCCCCAAGAAGGCCCTGGGTGTTTACCAATGGGAACAGCTGCGACTATCTTGTGTCAACACAGAACTTTGGTTTTCTGGTCCTAGAAAAGGACATAAGGGCTGGAGAGACTGATGGTTTAATGTTGTTCCCGGCACCATATGATGGGTTATAAAAGAGAGAAGGGGTATTAGAGCATGTGGCATGGCGGTGTGGGGGAAGGGGGATGCCTAGGCAGGCCCATGCCCAGGCACCTCTTCCCCCTGAGGGACCATGCACATCGACATGGTATAGAATAGAGTTTATTCAGGGAAGAGGATGGGAGTTAATAGTGTAGTGGAGGCAGAGAGAGGCAGAGAGAGAGAGAGAGAGAGAGAGAGAGAGAGAGAGAGAAGAGAAATAGAGAGGAGTGGAGGCTGGCCATGACCACGTGGAAAGAGGGGGAGGAAGGAGAGCCCAAGAAGGGCAGAGAGGTGAGAGTGCAGAGAGGTAAGAGCGAAGAGACAGAGAGAGAGAGAGAGAGAGAGAGAGAGAGAGAGAGAGAGAGAGGAGAGGCAAGCAGCCCCTTTTATAGTGGGCCAGATCTATGGGGTGGGACATACCTGGCTGTTGCCAGGTAACTGTGGGGTAGAGCTTGGACAGAGTATCAACAGAGACGGCTCAGCGGTTAAGAGCACTGACTGTTCTTCTAGAGGTCCTGAGTTCAAATCCCAGCAGCCACATGGTGGCTCACAACCATCTGAAATGGGATCTGATGTCCTCTTCTTGTGTGTCTGAAGACATTGACAGTATATATATATGTATATATGTATATATATATATATATATATATAATAAGCAAATATAAAAGAACAAAGAAAAGTACTTAAAATTAGAAGTTCATTCAGATTTCGTAATTGTTACAGAGTTTAAACGCTCACTACCTGCAGATACTGTATTCAGAACGCCATAGGTGGTCTCATCTTCCAATTCCTTTATCCTCCATTTATTTTAAAAGATGATGAGTATTTATACTGAGATGTACATCATTCAAGGCTCAGGGGACATAGTAAGGAGAGATTCAGATATTAATTGGTCAAATAAATGCATCATTATAAATGAGCCTGAGGATTGCACCCACTCTGGGGGTGAGCCTGGAAAGCTGTCTAGAGGAGGAAACCTGACAGGTGAGCCTCACAGAACAGATGGGAGTGAAACAGGCAAGGGGGGTGGGGCCGGGGCGGGAAGAGCATCTTAGAAGAAACTCTTGGTAAACACCTCAGAGCAAGAGACTTCACAGCGCTTGAGGAGTGTGGTAGGAGCCACAGGGGCTTTCTCCTGAGTGCCGCTACCATAGCTACAGCGCCCAGCACGGGACAGCACATGGGCTGGTAAGATATTCTCCCTTTCATCCCAGTCACTGCACTGCTGTGATTCAGGAGAAAAGAAGGTTCTAGAATGGGTGGGGAGATTTAGTTGACTAGGTGTGTGGTCTTGGGTAGGCTAATAGTCTGTGGGATGGCCTGAGGTCGCGTTTGCACCAAGGCCTCAGAGAAGATGCTCTGGGGTCATTCATTCTAAGACACCAGCCAAGGCCTTTTCCAGGGTCCAAGCAAGAGAGGGTTGTGCTAAGCTTGGATTTTCATTGCCAGAGGCCACCTGAGCTTTCAAAGTGGATCCCAGCTGGCAAAGCCATCAACGGTTGCCTGGGCTGGAGACAGTGCAGTGAGAGGAAACCGTATACTAGCTATGAGTGCTTAGGAGGTGGAATCCACAGGATTTATTGATGGACCAGACCTTGGCAGCCCAGAGAAGAGGGGCCAAGCTCCCGACTTTGAGATAGGTTGGACGTTTCCTGCCATCCTGGATGACGTGCTAGGGTGAGTTTCCTACCTGGCAAACAGCAAAGCAGCAGGTCCGCATGGCGGGCCCTGGTTCCGACTCCAGACATGCTGAACTTAACGTGCTTTAATGGCTTCCAGCAAATTCAGTAAGTCTCTAATGAGTGAACAAACCAAGCCAGCGCTGGGGGGGGGGGGGGGCGTGAAATCCAACGGCAGAGTTTCTTACACGTCGGGGGCCGTGGATTCTCTAGTGAATACACTGAAAGCTATATGCTCCCATTGGCACGTAAACATGGCTTCATATATTGCTCCAGACTGACTCACAGAGCCCTGGGGGATACTGAAATTCAGGCAAAGAAGACTTTCCAGCGCCTTTCATCAGAGCGATGAAACCTTCTTTGTTAGGTTATAACTGTCCTGGAAAATGCAGAAGGCAGGCACTTTGGGCGTGTTTAGTCACCTTGCTTGCTTCCGAGTATTCTGCTACAACTTAATCCGAGGAATTAATTGCCCTTTTATCAAATAACTCAGTAACCAAAGGCTCGGCAAGGTAAGATATTCTCCCTTTCATCCCAGCCACTGCACTGCCGTGATCCAGGAGAAAAGAAGGTTCTAGACTGGGCGGGGAGATTTAGTTGACCAGCTGTGTGGTCTTGGGTAGGCTACTAGTCTGTGGGATAGCCTGAGGTCGCGTTTGCACCAAGGCCTCAGTTTCGTGTTGACTCTCAGATTTAGAGAATACTTGGGTCTTGTCCGCACCAGGAGCTGACCAGTCTTCTGAATCAACAGAGGGAGCTTGTGTCAGCCAGTGTTCTAGTGCTGTGAAGAGACGCCATGATCAAGGCCAGTCTTAGAACGCATTTAAGTGGGGCTGGCTGGCTTAGTTTCAGAGGTTTAGTCCATTGTCCTTGTGGCGGGGGAACGTGACAACAGGCAGGCAGGTGTGGTGCAGGAAGAGGGGAGGGCCACATCCTGATCTGCAGGCAGCAGGGAGAGAGGGGAACGCTGGGCCAGGCGCGGGCCTTTGAAACCTCACAGCCCACCGCTTAACACTCTTCCTTCAAAAAGGCCACACGTCCCGATCCTTCCCAATGGCATCACACCTCGGTGACTGAGCCTTCGGCTCTGTGGGGACGCTTCTCTTAGAGCTCTGCTTGCCCACACCTCTCTCAGCTTCCCAGCCATCGGCAGACAAGCTGACGCCATCTGCAGGGCCTTGTGCGCTTTCAATGGTCTGAGCTTGTGGGAGCACGTGGCCCCTGCTTGGGGGTCAGCCTGGACAGCAGTAGGGAGCTGTTCAGCGTCAGCCTGGCCCTACCCCAGTCTACCCTGCCCTCAGCCCTTCCGTTCATCTCTGCAGCAGCATTCCTGAGCTAACTTCCTTTAAGTCCCCGGTGATACATTTAGTCCTTGCCGATTCAAGTGACTTATTTCATATTCCAGTTAGACAAAAGTCCGGCAAGCTTGAGCTTGTCCCTTCTGTTCTTTGTAAGAACACAGTGGTATCACTGTGTTCTGCTGTGTCAGCAGCAATTGCAAGGGTGACATCGATGATGATGGCGATAGTGATGATGGTGGTGGTGATCAGGATGGTGGTGATGATGATGGTGATGGTGGTGATGAGGATGGAGAGGGGAGGAAGGGAGAGGAGGGGGGAGGAGAGGAGAAGAAGACAGCTACGGAGCAAGCCAGTAAGCAGCGTTCCCCGAGTCTCCGACTCAGTTCCTGCCTCCAGGTCTCTGTTTGAGCTCCTGCTCTGGCTTCCTTGAGTGGTGTACTCTAACCTGTAAGATCGATCCTTTCTTCCCCCAAGTTGCTTTTGGTCAGTGTTCTAATCACAGCAACAGAAAAACAAGCAGACAAATAAAGCAAACAAACGAGCAAACAAAACCCAAAGAAGAGCAACGGAGCCTGAGAAATGTAAGTCCCAAGCTTGCAGCGCCCCCCGCCCCCACCCCACCCCACCCCGCGGTACCCGAGCAGTAGAAAATGCCTTGTGCTTCCAGAGAAGGTGTGGCCGCTGACCTCCACGTCCGCGCTCACAGTCTCCACCTGCTGGCAGACACGTGATTTGCAGGCCATGTCCTTAATCTACCAAAACTGGTCCCTGTGATGCTGAGACACTTCAGCCAGCAGGTTCTGAATGACTGTGGTGTGTGTGTGTGTGTGTGTGTGTGTGTGTGTGTGTGTGTGTGTGTGTGTGTGTGTGTGTTCTCTCTTGGGGGTTCTCTCATGGCTTGGGAGGAAATCTCCCTGCCTCTGAGGACATCGGTTGCCATGCTGAGGAGAGAATCCATTAGTTGCTAAGGAAAGCAAGTGCGGCCTCATGGGCTGCTGGACACCGGTGATGTGATCCTATTGCAGGAGCCATGAGGCTCAGGCATGTGACGAAGTCTCTAGTTCTCTCTAGATTCCTGTATGTAAAATCCTACGACCTAAGTCTCAGCTCCTTGCAGCCAGCCTGGCCAGCACCTATGGCTACATACTTAGAATCAATCAGCCCTTGGAACTTTGACAACAGAAAATCCATGTGGGAAGCACCTGTGTTGCTTTGTGGCCGGCAACATCTAGTCTGTCTCTGCAGGGAGAGATTGACCCCTGACAAGGGAGGGCAAAGGGCCAGCAGTCAGCTGTGCCAGAAGAGCATTCCAGCCGCTGGCTTTGCTGTGTTGTCCAACTTATTTCGCTAGCAGGAGCTCCAGTTAATATGAAAAGTATATTGATCAAAATCCTAGCAACCGTGCCTTGGTACTCTGCAGGTTCAGCGGATGCATTTGACTTCTGACTCTTAGTTTTTAAAGGATTTCAACACACACACACACACACACACACACACACACACACAATTTTTTTCTGTGCGATTTAAGACACCTGAGGAAATTTTTTTCTTGCCTTCCTTTAACACAGATGCCCAGATCTCTGGGAAACTGGTGCACGCTGGAAAGACCACTTAGGCAGAGGGAACTGCAGAGGACCCAGCAGGGTGGGAAACAGGATCTGGCGCCTGACTTTGACTCTGCCCGACTCAGCTTCCACGGTGTGTGTGTGTGTGTGTGTGTGTGTGTGTGTGTGTGATTATCTTGGAAACCGCCTATCTTCATAATTATACTGTGTTTTCAGAATATCAATTCTGGTTCCCATGTGTACGACTTTTCATTCACCAGGGTCTCAACTTGCAGACTTTGAAATATGCAACATTTTAAACACATCCCTTTATGAGTAAAACGTGGTCCTTTATGAGTAGAAGAGAGAGACATGGGCTGGAGAGATGGCTCAGCGGTTAAGAGCACTGACTGCTCTTCTAGAGGTCCTGAGTTCAAATCCCAGCAACCACATGGTGGCTCACAAACATCTGTGATGGGATCTGATGCCCTCTTCTGGTATGTCTGAAGACAGCTACAGTGTACTCATGAAAGACAGACAGACAGGAAGGAAGAAAGGAAGGAAGGAAGGAAGGAAGGAAGGAAGGAAGGAAGGAGGGAAGGAAGGAATGCAGAGAGATGAGACATAGGCAATAGGCTGGCCAACTCTGCAGGGGGTTAGTGTAGACCAGGGCTGCCCTGCTTATCCATCCTCTGTGAAACAGCTCAGGGTCTGGCCTGGGCTCCAGGGCCTGGGCGGCCAGCTGAGAAAGGACATGTGAAAGTCCTACTTCCAGAGAAACATCTTTATAATCCTTTTTTTTTTTCCTGCAAGGTATTCAGTGTGGCACCTGTATTCATAAATACCTTGATTAGACTCAAAGATTCCAGATTACACGGTCCATTCGAACTAGCCTATCTAAACAGAATAAATTGGAATAATTGGCCCCACTTGCATAAACATGTATATTTTAACCCAACACTCCAGGGCCTGAGGCTGAAGGATCAAGCGTTCCAGTCTAGCCTGGGCTACGTAGAAAGGTTCACTCTCAAATACAAAACAACAGGCAAGCAAGACGGCAGGGAAAATCCAGGTGTGCACGGAGTGTTGAGAGTTTGAAGGTGTGAGCAGGTCTTTGTAGCAGGCGACTTAGCTGGCGAAGCCTTTTAAATGCAGCGTGCGTTCTGACGTAGTGAAGACAAGAATCTCTTGTGAGAAAGCCCTTGACAGTGAGGGTAAGAGCCTTAGCTGTGACAGAGCTCAGCACTGCAGGAGAAGATCCCCCCTCGCTATTCAGCACCTGACAGTGTACTGGATGTGCTGTGGCACAGGGAAGCACCGTGCAGCCACTAGAGAAACACTACAGGAGTATCTGTGATGACTTGGAAAAGATGCGCATGCTACATTTGGAATGCAGAAACCAGTACGCGTACACAACACACACATATACACACCCCATGAGTGGAAAATGATGAACTGCAAAAACGTACATTTAATGTATACCGCCAAACATATACAGTAGTACGGTCGGTTGTTGACTTTATAATCTCATTTCAGTGTATTGGATTACCATGACTCTGTTACAATAAATTAAATCCCATGCATAATAAAAATATTAAAAATAAAATGCATTACGATGCAGCTTGCAGGCACTAGAATATCCCCATAAGCCAGAGAACTTTATAGCCATTGAAGTCTGATCCTCATTAAACAGCCCCCAAGTCTCCTTACGCTGGGGAGGAGGGCACTATCTGAGACAGTCAGTTGCAGACCCCGTGTAAGTTCCATCCTTGTCATCAAGGCCAAACCCAGGGAAGAGTGGGCAGTCTGCCGGGTCGTGCAGGAGGCCTTCTCACATCCTCCCAAGCACCAGTTTGCTAAATCCCTTCAGCCGAGGCCTTGAAATCTGTTAAAAGCTCATTAGGGCCTCTGCTTTTGCATTTTTACACAAAATTCACTGCATAGAAAGATGGATACGACTTCCAATATCAGAACAGAAATAAAACAGACTCACACCGTTGGCACACTGCACAGTGTTTGAGGAAGCACCCCATGAATGAGGCTGGCCTAAGCCCAAGAGCTGTGAAGACAGGTAGAACCACCTTCACATCCGGGCTCAGCCTCTTTACCAGAAACTTGACCTTGGATAAGCTTTTTAGTTTCTCGCAGTCTGTTTCTCATCTTAAAAATAGGAAGAAGGGTGCGGAGAGATGGCACCTTGGCTTAGAACTCTCCCTGCTCTTGCAGTCAAGACAAGCTGAGTTCCCAGCACTTATGCTGGGCAGCTCACAACCACCCAGTTCCAGGGGCAACAGCACCTTCTGCTCTCCGTAGGCACCCACCTTCATGTACAGACTCATACACAAAGATATACACACATACGACTAGAAGATAAAAAGAAATCTTAGCTACTTTCTTCCTTGGTCATATTGAAGGGTTAAAATAAAATGTCCAAACACCCAATAGTAATAACACCCGCTATACCTCAAATCCTTAGCGAATGAGGTGATTGCTATGACAGATTTTGAACACTAAACTAGGAATGACTGCCGTCTCTGCCCTTTCCTTCAGGCCCCTTACAGCCGAAACCAGCCAGCCCTCCTAAATACCCTCCATACTTGTGAAACGAACTGCACATTCCTAAAATAATACTCTCTCCTTTGACTCCCTCATCCAATCATTTGGAATTTATTCAGCAAACGCCATTAAAATGGAGACAGGAATAAAAGTGTCCGTTGTTTTAAATATTACTGGTGATGGGGGCAAAAGTCATAAAGAATCCCCATGTCCATAAAAGGGAGAATAATAAAGTAAGTTGTGATATAAAAGTGATTTGAAACATTATGATTGTTAAATATGATTCTAAAATCCATGCAGAAGTGTGACAAACCTGTAAGACCTTACGGATGATGGCAGAGTCTGAAGTGTGGGTACAGTGTGAGCTACTGATCTGGACACCGGCAGCAAGTAAGCAAGGGTGATCAGGGAACTTGAATGAACAGTCAGCACGTTGGAGAGTCAAGGAGTGCATGGATTTTCCTTTCCTGTTGTCATTATACTGTTTTAGGATAAGTACCTCACCAAGAACTACACAAAGTTCTCATATGGGGCATAAAGACATCGGACCACCATTGTCCTGTAGTTCCTTGGAGTTCAGAGTAGTAGTTGGCCAAGCAAAGCATTGGAGAAGACTTCATGGGAAACTGTACATTAGTTTAAGGAAACAGGTTTGGAAAGACTTGGTTGGCCATGTGATGGTGAACAGTATGTTTAAAAGTTAAAATTGTGCTTAAGAGAACTTTAAAACAGAAATGCCTCTAACCTGTAAGCCCTGCTTGCCCAAGGGCAGATAACTTCCAGGTATCCTGGCAGCTGGTCTTATAATCACCAGAACTTTTCCATGTAAGACAGCAAGCTGCGTGTTTTCACGTCTGTAAACAAACTTGCTTGCCCCTGACTGCACACAGGCAGGCAGGATACGTACCTGATTGATTACATGTCGGCAGGAAGTACATTAGGGTGTGTGCTCTCCCCTGATTGCACAAAGGCAGGAAGTGGTAAGTTTTGCCATTATGAACCTCCAACTAATGTAACTCAGGGATGCATCTTGAGGGCACCCTTAGGTGCAGCCCTGGCACCGTGAGTCTGCAGCACCAGTATCTGAACGGAGACTTCTTCATTACATTTATTCATGGTCAGACTGGTGAACCTTAGAACAAACCCAGACCATTGCAGCTACTGCCCAAGATACACGGTGATGTTGCTACTCGAGGAACCTGAGGAATTCCCCTCAAGAAACGTCAACTCTAAAGTATCTTCCCGCTGGGCAGTGGTGGCACATGCCTGTAATACCAGCACTCAGGGAGGCAGAGGCAGGGGGATTTCTGAGTTCGAGTCCAGCCTGGTCTACAGAGTGAGTTCCAGGACAGCCAGGGCTATACAGAGAAACCCTGTCTCAAAAACAAACAAACAAACAAACATATAAATATATAAATAAAGTATCTTCCCGTGACTCCTAAATACCCCCATCTTTTTGTCTTCTGTTGTAAGACCCAAAAGAAAAATGGGGATGCCCCCAGCACCTCACGCCTTGGAAGGCATCACCCCAATCACTCACGAGAAACACTCTTGATGCAACAGCAAGAGGATTTTTATTCCAGAGGCTCTGGGGTTCACAGTCTTACACCATGCAGAGGTAGAGGACTATGACCACAAGTGCAGAATCAGAACAGCTTTTTATAGGCTTAGAACAGAACCCGCCTAACACAAACCACTCCATAGCTCCTAAGCCAATCAGTTTAAATTATCCAAGCCCGCACTCTCTGAGAACCAATCAGTTTCCTATAGAAGCCAGATAGAAACTAGTTAGGTCATTTCCGCTTAACGTGGCACCACATACACGTTTCCTATTACAGGGCTAGGGTCACACACAGGGTTACATATGTATTTCCTGTTACGCATTTCCTGTTATGGGGCCAGGATTATATATTCAAAGCCCCCCCCCAACTAGTAGTAGGTGCTTGGGGACCTGAGCTCCCGCCAGGCCCGAGCCCCACAGCCCGCGTGGTGGTCCTGCCAGCCCAGCTGCGCTCGCCCTCGCCTCAGCTGCTCCATGGAGGAGAAATGGGAAAGAACACCAGGGACCTTCCCAGCCTGTGACTTGCAGCTGGACCCTGGAGGCGGTTGTGACGTGTGCATTTCTGGGCTAACAAAGAGCGGGCTAAACTTCTGCTTTGGGGGGTCATTTAAGACTTAGGCATGGGGGATTCTTAGCCTGTAATTCTCATCCTTTCATTTCTACTTCTTGTCTTGTTAATAGTTCTAATCTTAGAACTAGGAGAATTAAAGATCAGCTTCCTCTTGTCTCGGAGGGCTCTTATAATGCTGCCTAAGTACCATAATCTGGACTGCGCTCACCTGTTCCCTGACAAAGGCAACTAACCTATTAACTATATAAGGTCTAACTGTAAGCAACAGGAGCATTATCATTAGGGGTCCTATCAGGGCAGAAAACAGGGTGGTCAAGAGTACAAGATAAGGGCCTTTCCACCGAGTCTTAAGGTTTCCTGAGTGGTGGCATCTAACGTAGACCCTTATCTCCAACTTGGAAGCGATGTGGGACTTGCGGATCTCCTCTTGAGCAGGCCTCCCAGACCTCGATATCTCATCCACTGGAGCGCCTTGAGCCTAGAGAACAAAGGCTGGGAAAGCAGCACATATAGAGGCAGTTTCTACCAGAGGGGGCCACCCATAGAGCAATTTATAGGGGCCAGTTCAAACTGTCCAGGGGTGTTCCCAACCCTGAAGAGCACAAAGGGTAGGAGAGCTATCTAATTATTAACTCCAGTCTCTGTGGTCAATTTGATGAGGGTTTCTTTCATTAGGGTTCCAGCAACTGTTCCTGAAGTCTTCTTTCACAGATCCAGTAACCTGTCTGGAAGCAGTGAGGAGTCTCTGACATGCCTGGAGCATTAAGGCAGACAGTTTGAGCCAAATCTCATGTTGTGGTACACCTCCTGGGAGGATCCAGTGGATGACAAAGGAATTGGGGTAACAAGGAAGATCTCCAGGGGAGTCAGGTTAAAATGGCAAGGACTATTCAGAAACAAGGGGAGAGGCACCACCCAGCCTAAGCCAGTCTCCAAGGTCAATTTAGTTAAGGTCTCTCATAGGGTTTTATTTTTTTCTAGCTATCTTGAGCCCTGGGGACAGTACATCCAAAAACATTTCCAATTAGTCCCCAATATCTGTCAATTTCTGACTTACCTTAGAAACAAAAACAGAACCATTGTCTGATCCAATTACCTTGGGCACTCTGAAACTTGGGAAAATTTCTTCTAACCATGGCTGCTGTTTCCTGCTTGCTGGGGGAAAGTCTCAACCCATCTAGATTAAGTATCTACAAATGCTAGAAGATATTCATAACCATACTTTCCTGCCTTATCTTTTATAAAACCTCTATATACTCTAGGTTGTTCTCTTCTAGGTCTTTTGCACTGTTTACTCTTTGCTGCATAAGCATTCACTTGCTGGCATACCTTACACTGTTCTATTAATCCCTTAAATGAGTTCATCTGTGTATTTGGCCTAGGGAGTCCTTGGCTTACTTTCTGGGGAGTATAATTCTCCCTTCTTGTGTGCACCTTCCTTTGGTAATAGTTGGTCAGATGGCTAGCTATCTCAGTCCTTTTTTTCTTCAGCATATTTTAAGTGAGGCCATCTCTTAATTTTGTCCCATTTCTCAGTGGGTGTCTCTTGCAGACCCACAACCAGGATAGGCTCCTGTATATCCATTCTTGGAGCCATTGGCTCTGCCTGGCTATTGGCCACTGAGTCTTTTCCCTTTTGACGTCCTGGGCAGTGGGTAATACTCATGGTTTCTGGCTTCATTAGGGCATCTAAGAGGTCCAAGATTTCCTGTTTGTTTCCTCTGATGTGAGCAGTCCTCTTGGCATATACACCTGTGGACATGGGCTGTGGCAAAGGCATACCTATTATCCATGTGGATGTTGATTTTCTTGCTGTCTCCAATTTCCATGGTCTTGGTAAGGGCAATTAGTTCCACTTTCTGCGTTGACATGCCAGTGGGTAAAGGTTCTCCTACCCAGATGCCATTTGTGCTGTCCACCATAGCAGCACCTGCTTGTCTCTGTCCTTCATGGAGAAAATTGCTCCTTGTCTCTGGCAACTTTCAGCAGGGGTCAGTCTCTCTTTTTGGGCCAGTTGCTGCAGCCCATTGGACAGGAAGTATATCTGTGCTCCCCGCCATTTTGGAGAGTATGCCTTGCTCCAACAGAGAGGGTAGGAACAGCCTGGGGTGACCTTAAATGAATGGGTTACCCATCCCATCTCTAGGTCCATTGTTCTTCGGGTAGTCCATGAAGACATTTTGGTGCCAGTGGCTTCTTGGAACCAAGATCTTTTCTTGGAAATAGGGCCATTGGATTGGAAGACCGAGTGTCAAGCCCCTTTGTCCATCAAGAAGTGAGTGGGTTTCTCTTTCCCTCTCACAGTTATCCAGGGTTGGGGAAGGTGTTCAGAACCCCCATCTCCCCTAGTCATTGTCTTCACCCAGGGATACCACCTTTGCCATTTGGGGGCACTTTTCCCAAGACCTGGGGGTTCCTGTTCCCAGCTTTTGTTAAGGCAGACTCTGGCTCAGTGGCCTCTCTCCATATAGGATGCACATTGATCCCTTTCTTTTAGCCAGGATTTTCTATAGCTTCTTTCTTTGTCATTTTCTTCTTTTTTTTCTCTGTCTCCCTGTCTCAGCAAACTACACTAAATTTCTCAGCAAACTATATTAAAATCCCTCTAGTCTGGGGTCATAGGGTATATAGCAAAATGCTTCTATGAGCTGCTCTAGAAAAGCTGCCAGTGACTCATCTGGTCCCTGCTTAACCTCACATACCTTTGTCAAATCTGTGGGCTGCCATGCCCTTGAGACCTGCCAATGGAGTCTGGTGTTGGTCCTTCAAGTGCCTCTTACCTTTCGTCTGAGGGGGTATTCTTTTCTGGCTTCCTGTATTACAAATAAAACAGTCTCAAAGAGATTAATCAGTCTCTTGGGAAATATGTCCTTAGTGAGAGAGTCACCGTGAATCAGGATAAGTGGTCTAAGATCTTCTGCTACATTCTGTGGTCTTCTCTAAATATAAATTGAGCATACTATTATCATTTTGTAAATTATAAACTATAAGATAGGTCTAACATCCAATCTCTGTCAAACAGAACCTTTGTCATCTTTACTATCTTGAAAGACTATAAGAATTAACACCTGACTCATGTTTTGGCTATAAATTTTATATCACCTGAAAATCATTTCTGTAAATCTATATCAGCTTACAAGATTAAAGAGCTTCCTGTATTACAAATAAAACAGTCTCAAAGAGATTAATCAGTCTCTTGGGAAATATGTCCTTAGTGAGAGAGCCACCGTGGAATCAGGATAGGTGGATTCAGATCTTCACCTGCTCCACTCAGTGGTCTTCTCTAAATATAAATTGAGCATAGTATTATCATTTTGTAAATTATAAACTATTAGACCTAACATCCAATCTATCATTTCTGTCAATCAAACAGAACCTTTGTCATCTGTACTATCTTAAAAGACTATAAGAACTAACACCTGACTCATATCTTGGCTATAAATTTTATGTCACCTGAAAATCATTTATTTAAATCTATATCAGCTTTCTCAAGATTAAAGAGCTTGGGCTGACTATGAGACGAACAGCTTGTATCCCCGTCAGAAATCCGAGAGTGACCAATATTAACTGAAAATATATAGAAAGCTTAACACAGCTTCTAAGACTTAGCCAAATTATAGAGACTGCTAAACACCTGAACAGTTTATACTTTAAAATGTTGGAGCATCGGTCTTCAGCCTTCTGGCACAAAAACATATGACAGACTTAAAGAATCAGGAATTATTAAGCCATATAATTATCTATGGACACTTTAAGTTTGTCCGTAGATGAAAAGAGAGGCAATCTCATGGTACTCTCTCGCGCGCGCCATAACAGAAACAACTCTACATATGCCGTTTCTTCAAGAAAGGGAAGCTGAGCCGGGCGGTGGTGGCACACGCCTCTAATCCCAACACTCTGGGAGACAGAGGCGGGCAGATTTGTGAGTTCGAGGCCAGCCTGGTCTACAGAGTGAGTTCCAGGACAGCCAGGACCACACAGAAAAACCCTGTCTCAAAAAACCAAACCAAACCAAAACAAAACAAAATTTATTTTCCCCACCAGGGGGCCTCAGAGCTCGAATATTTCATCTCTTTTTGTTCTAACATGGTGGGCTTGAGTCATGTGACCTGATTTTGGCGCCAGTCTAACATGGCGGGCTTGAGTCATGTGACCTGATCTTGACGCCAGAGTCTAACTTGGCAGGCTTGAGTCACGTGACCTGAATTTGGCCCCACAGAGAAAGAGTTGCTTTTCAGTCAGTTTAAAATCCTACCAAAATCGTCAGTCATCCAAGTCCGAGAACACAGAACAATATACAAAACAACACAGAGAAGAACAATCACCACAAAGACAGCCTGACCCTGCCACTGTCAGGCCTCTAGATTCAAGAACACAGAGTAAGGAAAATCAACATACAATTTGTCCCTAGAGGGCCAGACATCAGGTGCCCCTGCAGGAACCAAACCAGATTTCAGCAAAACTCGGCTCCCGCCGTTATTGCCTTGCTGTTTACAGATGGAGAAGAGCCTTACTCAGCCCTCTCCAGGGCCTAAAGCTTTCCTCCAGACCCCTGAGGTCTCAACTCTAGCATGGCTGCCAGTCAAACTTATCACACCAGACAGGCTGTCTGAGCCCCAGACGCAAGTAAAACTGTAGTTTTCAGACAGGCTTACAGACTCAGACTTTGACAAAACAGTGAGACAGACAGAAAACAAACCGCAGTACCCATCCAATGGACAAACTGTAGACAAAGACATACAGGACAAAGCTGACAAGTATTCATCTCCACCGAGACAGAACCAGATAAGAAAACCAGACGGCCGGGAGGGCCTGTAAGTTCTCCAATTCAGTAGAACTACTGTGTCCTCCCCAACACCCAGATGGGAATCTTCCAGGCGTCCCTGGAGTTCCCCCCACTCTTGGGACATCTCCCAGAGTCACAGCTTGTGGCCTTCTCTAGCACGTCTGCTTACCATGGTCCCCTGGCCCTCACGGTCCAAGAGGACAGCTGCATATCTAAAGTGTGCATCTCATCAGATTCAGCAGATTCAGATACAGATTCAGATTCAGATTCCAATAACAGAACAGAACAGACACTCAGAATGAAGACATCGGCCGGCACACGCACATTTCAGAGGGGATCCCCTTAACTCCAAGTTGGTTCTCGGGTGTGTGTGGGTGATCGCACTACCCAGCCAACGCACCAAACTGTAAGACCCGAAAGAAAAATGGGGATGCACCCAGCACCCCATGCCTTGGAAGGCGTCACCCTAATCACTCACGAGAAACAGTCTTGATGCAACAGCAAGAGGATTTTTATTCCAGAGGCTCTGGGGTTCACAGTCTTACACCATGCAGGGGTAGAGGACTATGAACCACGAGTGCAGAATCAGGACAGCTTTTATAGGCTTACAACAGAACCCGCCTAACACAAACCACCCCATAGCTCCTAAGCCAATCATCCAAGCCCGCGCTCTCTGAGAACCAACCAGTTTCCTATAGAAGCCAGATAGAAACTAGTTAGGTCATTTCCGCTTACGTGGCACCACGTACACGTTTCCTATTACGGGGCCAGGGTCAAGCACAGGGTTACATACTTATTTCCTGTTATGCATTTCCTGTTATGGGGCCAGGATTACATATTCAAAGCTCCCACCCACTAGTAGTAGGTGCTGGGGACCTGAGCGCCCGCCAGGCCCGAGCCCTGCAGCCCGAGTGGTAATCCTGCCAGCCCAGCTACGCTTGTCCCTGCTACAGCTGCTCCATGGAGGCGAGCCGGGAAAAGACGCCAGGGACCTTCCCAGCCTGCGGCTCGCAGCTGGACCCTGGACGCTGGTGTTACATGTGCATTTCTGGGCTAACAAAGAGCGGGTTAAACTTCTGCTTTTGGGGGTCACTTAAGACTTAGGCACGGGGGATTCTTAGCCTGTAATTCTCATCCTTTCAGTGTCAGTTTGACTGTAGAGGAATTGAGACTAACATTGGCTCAGGATACAGGACAACAAAGAATGGAGTTGAGGATGGATAAGGAGAAAGCACCAGCATTGAGGAGAGGCAATGTATCTGGGATGAGTCCTGATTCAGTCTTGATCACACAGTGTTGCCTGAACTTTCTAACCTGTCTTCCAAGTTAACGGCAGAAGGTGGTTCAGAGCTTAAACCAACTTCCTTCTCTCTCATTTCTCTCTCATGTCCTGAGAAACAATGAATCTTTTTTTTTTTTTTTTTTTGAGACAGGGTTTTTTTGTGTAGCTCCGGCTGTCCTGGAACTCACTCTGTAGACCAGGTTGGCCTCGAACTCAGAAATCCACCTGCCTCTGCCTCCCAAGTGCTGGGATTACAGGCGTGCGCCACCACCGCCCGGCAACAATGATTCTTTTTATAAATGCCTTCAAAACCCCTACCTTTCGAGTGCTGCGTGATCATTGATGGCACTGTGGTTGCCCCGTCTATCAGGAGGGCTGGTCTCAGACATGCTCTTCCGACTAAGCCTAGCTGCTTATCTTTAAGGATGGGAAGACTAAAGCAAGACGTTTCTACTCAGGAGGGCTAGCTGACATGACCTGAGGAAACTGCTGGAAAGGTGACCCAATCTTTAACTTCAGTGCCACACGCATTCATGACATCATGGTAAGCCTCCCCTTTATTGTCCTGTCCTGCTTAGCTTTTGCTCAATGTCTGTGTCCCCCTGAACACCAAGCGGCTGAGAGGTGGTCCAGGAGAGAACCTTCTCCTCCATCATAGGCCAGAAATGAAGTCTTCTTGAGATCTCAGACGAGCTTGGTCCTGTCATTGACTCCTCGACTCTAAGGGGGAAAGTAACAATTAGTAACATTGTCGCCCTCTGTTTTCTTAGTGTGAAACAAGAGTCTCAGAACCTTCACTACCTTTCCTGTGATAATTCAATCCCCAAGCTTAGAGGTTAAAAAGCAAACGGATACTCTTTAATACAGTGTCCATTGGGCTGTGGCCCAAAGAGAAGCTGGCCATAAATATAGAACTCTCATATACACCTTGGGACTGTGCATTTTCCAGACGCTGTCATCCTTAAATTTCTCTCAGGTCCTGGCTCCAGGCTGTACTCTGAACAATCTAAACAGAGGCAGGAGACTGCAAGTCTGGCCCTTTGGAGGAGATGCGGGATTGACAGAGCAAAGAGAATGCCGGAATTACTTCCTTTTATTTTTCCATTAATTTTTATTATTTTCTGTTTTTGTGTTTTGTTTTGTTTTGTTTTTGAGACAGGATTTCCTCTGTGTAGTTCTGGCTGTCCTGGAACTCACTCTGTAGACCAGGCTGGCCTCGAACTCAGAAATCTGCCTGTGTCTGCCTCCCAAGTGCTGGGATTAAAGGCATGCACCACCACCGCCTGGCCTTTTTCATTAATTAAAAAAAATTTTTTTTCTATCTCAGTTTCTTGGTTCAGAGGACTGAGGTACACAACTCCCACCATGGACAGTGTGTGTGCAGCCTCATTGCTTTTCCCTTTTCATTCACAAGGTGCATAAGAGCCAAAGTTGTTTCAATTTTTAATTCTTGTGCCTAAAAGATTTTAAACCAAGCATGCCTCTAATGTATAAGCCCCTGTCCGAGGACAGACACTTATTGAAATACTGGAGGCTATTGTTTATGGAAGTTCACAAGCCACATGTGTTTGCTCCCCTACGCAAGTTTGCTCTACTCAACTACACTGGGTGTGCTTGATCACATGTAGGTGGGAATCATGAAGGCAGGAAATATGTCAATATATGCTCCCTACTCACAACACCCCCATTGGACCTGGTGGGATCTTATGGGTTTGCCTTTATAAGCCTCTGCAAAGTGTGACTCATCACCATTCTCTGGGAAACCCAGAGTGGACCTAGCCCGAGTCCTTCATCCTGGCCAGTATTTAATTTAAGCTTGTTTCAAATTTGGCTCAAAAAGGTAGTAGTGGTCTTATTCTCACCCAGTGGGATTAATATATTTGTTTATTCAAAACAAAGTGCAGATTAAGGGAGAACAATAAATGAATGGGGTGGTCTTTTGATCTTAAACAGTAGCTATATGTGCACCACCACGAGGAAAAACATGGAGGAGACATTAGCCTCCCACAGAGTAAGAACAGGTAACGAACAGCCAATTTCCAAAGCTAGGCATCACCGAGGAAGATGTTCCTGGTTCTTGGTTATGCATTACATTAGATGGAAGCCCTCATCCCTGCACAGATAGAAGGGTGATCACAGCCAGGCTTTTAGGCTGCTCCTTGGCTTGCATATTTTAATGTTCTTCTTTTTGAAGAGTTGTCACTCAGGGTCATTGTGCCCGCTTGGCAGAATTTCTTGATAAGAGCTTAGGGTTGAATTAATGGCCGACCATTAATTGGAAATTGCTAACTACTGGGATGTGTCATAGGCAGTAGATTCCAGCTCCCCTAGATAATCCAGGCATTTTGGTCTGTTCCTTCCTCTTCCTCCTCCTCTTCCTCTCACTGTTTCTTTTTTTCTTTTTCTTTTTCTTTTTTTCTTTTTGGTTTTTTGAGACAGGGTTTTTCTATGTAGCCCTGGCTGTCCTGGAACTCACTCTGTAGACCAGGCTTGCCTCAAACTCAGAAATCCGCCTGCCTCTGCCTCCCAAGTGCTGGGATTACAGGCACAGGCGTGCGCCACCACGCCCGGCCCTCCCACTGTTTCTTTTCTCCTCCTTTTTCTCCTCTTCTCTCTCTTCATGCACACCCTTTCTGCCTCTCTCTCTCTCTCTCTCCCCCCTCCCCCCTTTCACCATGGTTACTTCCCTGGCCTCAGTCCTTGGGACCAGCGAACCTGCAGCTTCTCAATAAACCTGCCTTTAATATAATCTAATCTGGTTTGAACTGGCTCATTTCACTGGCAGTCGAGAAAAACCCTATCAGTAAGGGTTTCTGGAAAGCCCAGACAAATTGAGTACAAGACTTGGTGAGGGAAATGGGGGGAAGGGGCGAGGGAAACTGAGTCACAGAACAAATCCAGAGAGGAAACTAAGACTATCAGCCCAGTGTCACTCCTGACCTCAACTAACCCAAGTCGAGCTCCCAGGCTGGTAGTGGCCTCCCAGGAATGGAAAAATTAAGCGATTTCTAAAGCCTCAATCTCTTCCTTTTCACATTTAACAGCCAGCCCTGAAACCAGTTCCGTTCCATCAGCGCCTCATTGTCCCTTTGTTCAAAGGAGGAAATTAAAGTCTAGAGAAGATGGGGCTAGGCCAGCGATGTGTTGTATTTTTCCCCCTCTTCCATCTGGCCCTACAAGGTCATTAGAAAACACTTTCAGGCCCTGCGGGGACATTTACATTTGAAGCAAAGTTAATTTACTCCCCAGCCTGGAGACAGCCGTTTATTTTTATCTATGAATGTTCTGTACCCTTTCTTGTATTCTGACTGGCACCCCACTCCGGTTCCCAGAGGGTCAGAAGAACCTTCACTGGGCGAGTGGGGAGGCTAGCCCTCAGGGAGCAGAACAGCTTGCCGTCCACTCCGACCTGAGCCTTCCTCTTCTCCTCGGGAGCCAGGGAGGCTGATTTTCTTTGAGACCCACAAGAAGAGTCCAAGCCTCCCTCCTTCAGCATGGCGGGCTCCCAAGGCCACCGGCCTCCCCAGTTCTCTCTTTCTAAAGAGCCTCACGAAGTCGGGAGTGGGGAGGGGAGAATAGACCGATATCCATCTGGAGAAATCCTTTTGCATTTTTTCCGGTCTCATAAGCAAAGCCTCTTGCTGGTTCCTAGCCACAATCTCGCCTCTGAGGACTGCCTCCTGTTGGCCCATTTTCAAGGAGCCCATAAAGGGTTTTGTTTCCCTACAAAAAGAACAGCCTCTTCCTAAAACAACAGGTACACACGGCTGGTTTTTTGATAGATCCTCTCTCCCGGCTCTGCCAAAACTGTAGACAAAACTAGGAACCAAATACTATACTTAAACAGCAGTTGAGAGGGCTGCGAGGCCATCCTTTTAAAGATGGGCTCTTACGCCTGGTGAACAAGATTGAAGGACAAGAGGGCCGGACAAACATCGGTACTCGCTGTTGCACTTTTGTCTCGTTTGGATTGTTTTTTTTTTGTTTGTTTGTTTTATTTTTGTTTTTGTTTTTGTTTGTTTTTGTTTTTGTTTTTTTGAGACAGGATTTCTCTGTGTAGTCCTGGCTGTCCTGGAACTCACTCTGTAGACCAGGCTGGCCTCAAACTCAGAAATCTGCCTGCCTCTGCCTCCCAAGTGCTGGGATTACAGGCGTGCGCCACCACGCCCGGCTGCGTCTCCTTTGGATTGTAATCAAATAAAAATATCTTCAGCACGTTATTCACCACTGGCCTTCTCTTCGCTTTGAGAAAGCTGGGCCAAGGGGTTGCGCGGTTAGAAGAGAGCCCTAGCAACGGGAGGAGGGGTTACAGCTTGTGGATAACAAGAGGAGATGGGAGCCTCTGGGGCCCTCTGGGTATGCTTTGGGGAGCGCTGTGATCTGCAATGGATTCCGGATGGATCTTCTTATATGGGGCAGATGTGTTCACTTCTAAATATGTCCAAACCTGGAGTTTATCCTCAGAAGTAGAAGAGATACCGTGAAGACACACTGGCTCACATCTGGGACCGCCTCCTTCTGGGGCAGGCGCTATGCTGTCCTCCTACCCTACGGGATGCATGCCCATGGCCGCGGCACTATTTACCCGAGACAAGGTCTGAGCTCAGGCTGCCCTAAGAGCTGAGGATGACTTTGCATACCTAATCCCTCTGCCTCTGCCTCCTGCCTGTTGCAATGACAGGTCTGTGCAACCATTCCATTTATGCCCTGTGGGCACTTCGTGAATGGTACCCACATACTCACTCTCCCAGAGGAACTATGTCCCCACATGCCGCCTGATTGCATTTACAACCTTTAGGAGTGGCCTGTGGCAGAGTGTGAGACTGTGAGTGTATGATGCTGTAGATGTTAAAAACAAACAAACAAACAAACAAAAAATAGTTCTTGACATAAAGGGAATATGAAACAGTTCATTCTGGAGCTATTTTGAGTGTGTGTGGCCCAGGAACACAGAATTAGGTTACCAAATTCAATGTTGTGTAAGATCCGAAAGAAAAAAACGGGGGTACCCCAGCACCCCATGCCTCGGAAACCGGCACCCCAAACACTCACGAGAGACAGACCTGATGCAATTTACAAGAGGATTTTAATTTCCAGAGCTCTGGGGGTCACAGTCTCCCTACGCAGGGTAAAAGAAGTGAGCCCGTGTGGGCTGCCTTGGATGGGCTTTTTATAGGCTTATAACAGAACCCGCCTACCACAAGCTTCTAAGCCAATCAGTTCAAGCCATCTGAACCCATGCTCTCTGAGAACCAATCAGCCTCTCACGGAGGCCAGAAGAACTAGTTAAGTCATTTCCGCTTACGTGGCCGCCACACACAGTGTCGCGCCCACCTTCCCCCACTGGCAATAGGGGGACTTAAGCGTCCCCCCAGGCAAGAGTTCAGCAGCCCCTGCGGAGTTTCTGCCAGCCCCCAGCCGTGTTTGTCCTTGCCACAGCCGCTCCGCAGAGGCGAGATGGAAAAGATGCCAGGGACACTCCCAGCCGGACCCTGGAGGAAAGAATGGGTCAAACCTCCGCTCCCCTGGGCTCCCAGACCCAGGCATGGGGGATTCCCAGCCTGCAACCCCATCCTTTCATTGTGACACCGGTAGTCGGTTCACCACTGTTCATTGTTTTACAGACCAAGGGAAGTCATAAACCAAGGTGACATTAAAATACATTGGTGGGTATGTCAGAGAGGCCACTACAGTGAGCTAGGCTTGGATTTTTTTTTTGGGGGGGGGGGGCGACAACTTGGAAACTAGTGCTAAGTACCAGCCTAAGTTTGAACTCAGGTAAACTAGGTCAGGTTCTTTAAAATGAAGTCTAAACTTAAAAGATTTGGCCTCACTGGGCAGTGGTGGCGCACGCCTTTAATCCCAGCACTTGGGAAGCAAAGGCAGGCTCGGATTTCTGAGTTCAAGACGAGCCTGGTCTACAAGGTGAGTTCCAGGACAGCCAGGGCTACTCAGAGAAACCCTGTCTCAAAAAAAAAAAAAAAAATTTGACCTCTCACTATAAGCCCACAACGAGTTCTGATGGCATTCTTAGCTCTTGGATTGGTGGAAGGCAGTGTTCTGCTAAGTTAATAGCTTCTAAGAGGTTTTTATTTATTATCAAAAGATGTTAGTTCTAAGTTAATGGCTTCTGAGAGGCTTTTATTTATTATCACATGGTGTTAGTTCAGATACAGAGTGGGGCAAGGAATGGCTGTTCCCGAAGCTAAAACTAGCTCAAGATGAAGTAATTAGCCTCTGAACCTATAAAATTCTAATCTCTCCTGAAATTCTAATCAGTCCAGCAGTGCCTCAGACCCAGAAACTCTTTCCAGCGTCTTTTCAGGATTTCTCAGCCAAAATGCCTTCTGTTGTAAAGGACATTTGGAAATGAAACTCAGCTGGGAAGGAAATAATGTCCCGCTGCCTCTACAAGGGCCCTCATCTCCCTGGCTGGCTGTTGTGCTTGTCAGTCTAAGCTGGTTTCTTTCTCCATTGCAGGAAAGTTTCTCTGTCCATGGTCTCTGGCCCTGTGACTCTCAGAGGAGGAGGCAGTGGGCTCCTAACCACTCTAATCCTGGAGGGGTTGGAGAGGAGCAATTCTTTATGGTACAGCAGCCCCTTCTGACTTACAAGGCATTAGGCTTTGCTGCTGTTGTGTTTTATAAAAAGATAAGGAAGGAAGGAATAGGTTTGGTGGAGGTGCGGTATGGTGTGGGGGGAGGGGTGCCTTTGAGGTCCCGTGCTGAGGTACCAGCCACACAGTGGTATAGTATAGAATAGAATGTACTTTATTCAGGGTATACATAGGAAGGAAGGAGACAGGGGAGAGAAGCGGGGGAGGGAAGAGGAGGGGGAGGGGAGGGGAAGTGAGAGGAGAGGAGAGGGGAAGGGAGGGGAGGGGAGAGGAGGGAAGGAGAGAGGAAGCCCCGCCATGAGCACGTGGAGAGAGGGGGAGGGGAATGGGGAGAGAAGGTAAAGAGCAGGAGCAAGAGAGTGAGGGAGGGACTGGGCCGGCAGCCCCTTTTATAGTGAGTCAGGCACACCTGGCTGTTGCCAGGTAACTGTGGGGCAGAGCCTAGACTAAATGCCAATAGCTGGAAGACAGCTAAAAGAGAGGCATGCAGATCACCAACTCGTTGAGAGAGGAACCAGGCCTTCCATTGATTGAAATCAGACTGTCTTACCGAGTCTGTGAGAACAGAGCTGGACATTGCCTGACCCCCGGACTATGTCTCATGAAGCTCACCGGGCCTCAGCAAGTCGGCTCTCCACACGGGCTCAATGCGTTTCCCTTGACCATGCTTGACCCAACCGCTCTCCCACACCGCTCTGACTTCTCACACTCACCTCAGAGTGTGAACCATCCCTCCGTGCAAAAGGCATCCCAGTAAAGAGGTGATCCCCAAATGACTCATATGTTTAGTCTCCCCCGTACCCAAAGGTAGTCAGTGTCTCACGCGGGTAATGGAGCTGTTGATGTTTAGCAGTTAGCTTCCCCAGGGAAGGTCAAAGCCGGTAGGATCCGGGTCCCCCATGATTAGTTTCCCCGGGTGAAAGCTACTGTGAACATCAAAAGTAGAGACTAAGTAGCCCGTGCATAGTAATCAACCATTGTTACATCCAAACTCATCATTGAGGAAGAGCCATTGTATTTAGCAATGTGCAAAGTA
Source organism: Apodemus agrarius (assembly GCA_964023405.1). Lineage (NCBI taxonomy): Eukaryota > Metazoa > Chordata > Mammalia > Rodentia > Muridae > Apodemus > Apodemus agrarius. The sequence goes on along the minus strand of OZ030022.1, from coordinate 6,377,356 downwards.
CCCTTTAGTGCATCTTGGAACACTCAGGCTGTCACGGCAACTGCTAATTTGCCCCACCGCCCCCACGGCCCCCTGGCACTGCTTCAAGTGGACTCTGTACAGATGTTTCAGGGAAAATGTTTTCCCCGCTCCTCTTGGCTGTCAGAAGTTTATATCTTTCAGGCAGCGGGTTCCGAGTAAATAACTGAGCTGGGACTTGTCCAGAGTGGAGTAGGAGGAGGGTCCTGAGCCCTGGGGCGTCGACCTTAGAGCCCCGGTTCCCACACTAGACAGCAGGGCCACAGAAAGCCCATCCCACCCAAGTCTTTCTCTTCTGTCTCATAACTAGAAACTGCTTTTGTGTATCTCCTGACTCACTTAAAGACAGCAGCTCAGAGCCAAGGCTAGATATGGGGTGTGGTTTCTAAGCTATTACTGAACTCCTGGCTTCACAAGGACTGCCCAGTTTAAGGCTCTCTGCACAGTCGGCCTCTGTGCACATGTCAACAAATGGTCCCCCAGACTCTGTTACATTAGATTGACAGAGTGAGAAAGTTATTGTGAAGCCATCCATCAACTGTGCCTCCTCTCTTCCTGATGAAGGAGAGGAAGAGAAAAAGGTACTTACTGTTTGAACTGAATGAAAAAAAAAGAAATAAGAAGAAAGAAAATGACTAGTCCAGGATTTTGGCACCAAATGAATAATAAATAAATAAATAAATAAATAGGAAGGCCATGACTGCTTCTAGGTATGGTGAGGGGGAAAGCTTATTGTAGATGCAAGGGAGAGCACAGCCAGAGAGGCAGGGGCCTCTGGGGAACTCTAGAGAAGACACGACCCTGAGCCATGTGAGGAGAGGGGGAGGGAAGAGGGGCAACCAGCTCAGGCAGGCAAAAGGGCAAAAGGTTAAAAAACGGAGGTGGGTAACCAAAATGGCTGGATTATATAGGGAAGAGCCTCTGGGGAGGGCAGCCCAGCCCCCGGGCTGGAGAACTAGGGAGAGAGGGTGAGGGGAACCAGGTGTGCCAGCTGTACCCTGTACCAGGTAGGAAGTGAGGGATGCTTCCTCTTCCATCTGTTAAATAGGCACCTCGGCCATTTTCTCCAGGGTTTGAAACTTAGCAGTTACCTACCTATTGATTTATTTACATGTGCCAGTTGATAGAACAAGAAGGTGTCAGGGATTTTTTTTTTTTTTAAGATTTACTTATTTATTATATGTAAGTACAATGTAGCTTTCTTTAGATACTCCAGAAGAGTGTGTCAGATCTCATTATGGATGGTTGTAAGCCACTATGTGGGTGCTGGGATTTGAACTCAGGACCTTTGGAAGAGCAGCCAGTGCTCTTAACCATTGAGTCATCTCTCCAGCCCAGGGATTTTTTTTTTTTTTTTTTTTTAGCCATAGAAAAATAGATTATCATGGTTTAAATTAAGTCATTAAGATTTCACTTGTTGCTCTTGTTCTTTTGCTCTCTTGGGTTCGTCCCTCCCCCCTCCCCTCCCTTCCCCATTCCCTTCCCCCTTTTCTCAATGTGTTCATGTCCAGCCTCTCTCCCTCTCTCTCTCTCTCTCTCTCTCTCTCTCTCTCTCTCTCTCTCTCTCTCTCTCTCCCCCTTCTCTGCCTCTACTACCCTCTTAACTCCCCTCCCCATGCCCTGAATAAACTCTATTCTATACTAAATTAAAAAAAAAAAATTTCATTTGTTTTCTTGACCCGCATCTCACTGTCCAGCCCGGGCTGAACTCCGGATACTCATGCCTCAGCTGTGTACTGCCACACCCAACTAAATAAGGTTTTCATGTCCTTAATAAGTTAATATTCACTCTCCCTCAGCTGAGTAGTGTTGTGTATGATAGGAAGCATAAGACCTCATAGCAAATATCATTGCATCTTACCAAGAAACCACTACCAAACCAGGCCAAGGTGGTACCCATGAAGGGACATTTATAATTATTGGGGGGCAGGCTTGTTTTTTAAAAGTCATTAATTTAAAAAGCAAAAGCCAGATATGATAAATCACACCCGTAACCCCAGCAGTGAAGGGGCAATGGAGGCAGAAGGGTCTGGAACTCAAGGCTATCCTCCACCTCTAGAGAGGACAGCCCGCATTACTCTCCACCTCTAGAGAGGACAGCCCGCATTACTCGAATTCATGTTTCGTTTTGTTTTGTGTTTTTGGTTTTTCGAGACAGTGTTTCTTTGTGTAGCCCTGGCTGTCCTGGAACTCACTCTGTAGACCAGGCTGGCCTCAAACCAGAAATCCACCTGCCTCTGCCTCCCAAGTGCTGGGAGGCAGTGCGCCACCACTGCCCAGCTATGAATCTATGTTTCCAGAAACAATATCTATGTGTTATGCAGAAATATAGAGATGTATACAATATATATATATATATATAATAGAAAATAAGTTTATTTTATATATTAGTCTCATATCCAGTCACCTTCTTATAATTATAATACTTATTTTTATTATATTCAAATGTTGAATAAAAGATAAAAACATGGAAATAAAAATGACACTCAATAGAAACAGTTAAATGTGCAGAGACGTGCAAAACCAGAATACCATGGTGTCTTTAATGGCATTCCTGTTTAGAAGAGGACATAATCTGGGAGTAACTTACAGAAGAAAGTGGGGTTTGGGCTTATGTGTCCTGAGCAGTGCCCATCATTGAGGGAAGTCAGGGCAGGGACTCCAGCAGGACAGGAACTTGAAGAAAGTATGAAGAATGCTACTTACTGGCTGGCTTCCAGCCTCATGTTCAGCCATTTTTCTTATTGTAGCCCAGACTCACCTGCCTAAGGACGGTGCCACCCGCAGTGGGCTGTGTAGTCCTACATCAATTAGTAATCATGAAAATGCCCCAACGACGTGCCCATAGGCCAATCTGATGAAGAAGTTGGCTCTCCAGTGGAGATGTTTCTCTTCTCAGATGTTGTAAGCTAACTGGTATACAGCCTCCTGGTTAATGTGCCTGCTTCTCCCCCTCCTCCCCAACAACCTCCATATGAGTGGAGGACTGACTTGAGCTGACACATTTTGATAGGAATATATACTTAACCAGCAGACAGAATGGCCCCACTAAAATTCTCAGTGGTAAGCTCATCTATCCTATTGCGAGGCATTCTTTCACTGGTATTAGAACTTTGGGATTCTAACGTGGACTGAAGTCCAGCAGCTTTCTAGAATTCTTACAGGACTCCAGCAGCAGATTTGGATGGCTGAAATATCCAGGTTCATAGAATTAATGATTATCAGTTTCTTGCCCTTTCTGTCAGTAGACAGTCATTATTGGAATACACAGGCTGCAGCCTGTGAGCCACTCTAAAATTCCTCATTTAATATACATGTGTTCAATCTATTCAATCTGTCAGTTCTGTCCCGCTAGAGATCCCCGACTAATATAGACGTGGAGTATTGTTGTGGCAGATCTGACCATGTGGTCTTGGGAGATTATGGAAAATAATCTTTGGGAGGCCTAGTGAGTCTGTTAGTTTAAAAAAAAAAACCCTCAGGAACGAAAGAGGTCATAGAGCAGCTTGGTACCATGTGGCAGGGTCAGAATCCCTGGTGCAAGCTCTCCAGAGAAGAAAGGTGAAGGTGCAACCCAGTTGCAGCAGGAGACCCAGCATTTCTGCACACAGAAGAGAGGAATGTGTCTCCGTGTGCCCATTCTCGGGACCTTCCACCACATTATGATAAGGTGGAAAAGGGCCTCATTATGAGGAGACATTTTTTTTTTTTTTTTTTTTTTTGGTTTTTTTCTGAGACAGGGTTTCTCTGTATAGCCCTGGCTGTCCTGGAACTCACTCTGTAGACCAGGCTGGCCTCAAACTCAGAAATCCACCTGCCTCTGCCTCCAGAGTGCTGGAATTACAGGCGTGCGCCACCACCGCCCGGCTGAGGAAACATTTCTAATTGTATAAATTGCCTGGTCTCATGCACTTTCTTGTAGCAATACAAAACAAACCGAGACACTCATTTATTAGTTCTGATTCAAGTACTAAGATGATGCCTTAGAATTTTCTTTACACAACTTCATGTCATCCGCAAACAGAATGCCTTATTTCTTCCTTTCTCATAGGGATACCATACACACACACACACACACACACACACACACACACACACCTGGCTAGAGTCTTCAAGACTCTGTCTTGTTCATGACATCCCAGAAGAAGCTCTTGGTCTATCACCATTCAAGGTGCTAGTCACTGTGGTTTTTTCATAGATGCTGTCTTAGGGTTTTACGGCTATGAACCATCATGACCAAGGCAACATTTAATTGGGGCTGGCTTACAGGCTCAGAGGTTCAGTCCATTCTCATCTCGGAGGGAACATGGCAGCATCCAGGCAGGCATGGTGTAAGCAGAACTGAGAGTTCTACATCTTCATCTGAAAGCTGCTAGCAGAAGACTTAAAGGCAGCTGGGAGGAGGGTCGTAAAGTCCACACCCACAGTTACACACCTACATGAAGACAGCCACTTCTACTCCATCAGGGCCACACCTTCTAATAGTGCCACTCCCTGGGCTGAGCATATATAAACCATCACAGATGTCCTCTATTAGAAAGGAGATTTCCTACCTGTCTTGGTTTGTTTGTTTTTTATTACAATATAATGTTGAAAGACTCTTCCTGTTTACCTTGCTGTAAATAATAAAACTTAGAACCTGAGGATGGGGCTACAGTTAGATCAGTAAAGTGTTTGCCATACAAGTGAGAGGATGTGAGTTCAATGCCCGGCATGCTCACTAAAGCCAGCCACCGCAGCATGTGCCCTTATGATCCCAGAACATGAAAGGGGTAGATAGAAACATCACTGTGGCTTGCTACCCAGTGAGTTGAGCCGAATCAGTGAGATTACAGTTCAGGGAGAGACTCTACCTCAAGCATAAGGTGGAGGGTTATTGAAGACATTCGACATCGACCTCGGGTACATGATCAACACTTTGGTCTGTTTTTATCAGATCTGCTCAGCTTCTAATCTTTACGGAGCTGAGCGGCGGGAGACAGCCTCATTCCTGTGTCTGCCGGCTTGTTCTCTCCCCAAGTCTCATTCTTCTCACGTGGTCTGTTACCCGCAAGGTGTCTAGACGACCGAGAGGTCTTGAGGACTTGATACAGGAAAGTGAGAACAGAAGACACCGCCCTCTTCAGGCTTGCTTAGAAATCACTCTTTGTTCTTCCACATCCTATTAGTCAAAGCCAATTGTTCTATACATCTCAGATGCACAGGGATGCTAAGAGGTTCCTTATGGGAGAAGTCCCATCAAAGGTGGGGCCCATGGATGATCTGTTATTTCTTCCATCTTCCTCTCTGCTTTACTTGCATTTCCAACAGTGCTGTCTTCTTAGATAGGAAGGCATAAAGATCATTTTTCTCTGCAGTTCATGTCTTTTTCCTCAAGGGGTAAGAACATTAAATAAGTTTTGCTCTTTGGAAAGTAAGTAGAGAGAGTCAGAATAGGACAATGATAAAGGATAATTTACTGTTTGGAACCAGTCCCCATAAACTCAATACACAAACAAAATCTGGAAAATTGTAAATAGAATTCTGTTCCTTCTGTTTTCTGTTTGGAGAATGGTATTTCTCCTAACTAATTACATTTACATGATTCGTTCATTAATTGTTTCGAAGCAGCTGCCCATAACTAAAGGGAAACGATGATAGTAATTTGCATATTCTTAAATTATAATTAAAGTTCCAGAAACAAATTTGAGTCCTCACAGCATGGAACAGTTATGTAAGACTGTGTTCAGGGGCGTGCTTCTGGGAGCGAAGAGCGCTAGGCACTAGGCGTTTCCAGTCGTGGTGAAGGAGAGCTTGAACAGGGAGTCCTTAAGAAGCCCTGACATTAGAGCCACGAGACGAAGCACCTCTTGATAAGTAGTGCATGTTCAGCTTTCAACACCCAAAGTTGAAAAGAAACCCTTGGACCTGTTAAAGTCTTTGGAAGAAATTTAGATGCCCAATTTTCAACAATATCAGGATCAATAAAACGTGTCTGAAAGATTTCAGCATCTGAGTGGGAGGGATACTGGACTTTTAATCCCAGTGCTGGGGGGGCAGAGGCAGAGGCAGAGGCAGAGGCAGAGGCAGAGGCAGAGGCAGAGGCACAGGCACAGGCACAGGCACAGGCACAGGCACAGGCACAGGCACAGGCACAGGCACAGGCACAGGCACAGGCACAGGCTCAGGCACAGGCACAGGCAGAGGCACAGGCAGAGGCACAGGCACAGGCACAGGCACAGGCACAGGCACAGGCAGATGGATCTTTGTGAGGTTGAGGGCAGCATGGTCTACAGAGCAAGTTCCAGGACAGCCAGGCTGTTATACAGAAATACCCTGTCTTGAAAAATAAATAGTAGTAGTAGTAGTAGTAGTAGTAGTAGTAGTAGTAGTAGTAGAAGGAGGAAGAGGAGGAGAATGATCAGAATCTAATAATTCAAGTGAGTTTGGAATGTGTGCCCCTTTAAAACAGGGCCTACTTAATTTCTATAACTAATAAGGGCTCTGTGTAGCAAGCTTCTTCAGGTTCTTCAGCCCGTTATGAGAACTACATTACCGATCCTCGTGGTGCCTCTGTCGCAGTCTGGTCTGTATTAAGTAAACACACTGGATGGCTAAAATGGCAGCTTGCGTCCTCAAAGCAATGAGACTGCAGTGTCCACAGCAGCGAGGGCTGTGAGGAAAGCTGTTCAGACACCTCTCCTAGCTCATAGGTGGCTGCCCTACCTGTGTCTTCACACCCTCTTCCCACCACGCGCACGTGCGTGCATGTGTGTGTGTGTGTGTGTGTGTGTGTGTGTATGTGTGTGCCCAGATTCTTCCTCTCATACCAGTCACATTGGCATACCCTCATGACTTCATTCAATTTAATCTCCCCTTTAGAAGATCCCACCTCTGCCGGGCAGTGGTGGCGCACGCCTGTAATCCCAGCACTTGGGAGGCAGAGGCAGGCGGATTTCTCAGTTCGAGGCCAGCCTGGTCTACAGAGTGAGTTCCAGGACAGCTGGAGCTACACAAAGAAACCCTGTCTCGAACCGAAAAACAAAAAAACAAAAAAGAAGAAAAGAAGAAAAGAAGAAGAAGAAGAAGAAGAAGAAGAAGAAGAAGAAGAAGAAGAAGAAGAAGAAGAAGATCCCACCTCCAAGTGGCTCAGAGGCTCAGAGGCTAAGACCATTTGTCTGGGGTTCTGTTCTCGGCATCCACCTGGTGGCTCAGCATTGTCTGTAACTCTGGTTCCAAGAGATTCAACGCCCTTGTCTGACTTCTGAGAGTGCCAGATAGTGCACATGCATGCATACAACCAAATACTTGTGCACATTTTGAAAATCCCATCTCTAAATGGACTTAGGTTCTAGCTGACCATCGGGCTGTCGTGTTGTGACTTAGGCTTCAGCATATGGACTTGAGTGGAATGGGCACCATTCGGTCTGTATATTATTATATAATCCCATTTTACAACTGAGCAAATGAGTCTAGGAGACTTGTCGGGTGGCTCTTTAGGACTACCAGAAGAAGGGGGATAAGGGAGGGCAGTTAGGAGTTGAATATGAGCAAAACATCATAAGGAAACTCATTATTTTGAATACTAAGTATAAAAATATTAAGACATGCATCTAGATCAGGTGGACTCAGGAGTCCTTCCAAGCACTGGATGTTCACATAAGACCTTTCACCTAACTCCACCCCACCCCCAGACTCTCGCATCCAGAAGCATCACATGACCCTTTATCAAGTCTCAATTCCCCAGTTGTGGGTATTTGCCTGTGTATCTAGCACACCACCAGACTGTGGCATTCAATCCAAGGCTCAGCACTTTGGTAAGTACTTGGAGAGCACTTGATGAAAAAATAAATATTGTACCTCAAAAACACCATGACCTCACCCAGCCAAAGCAAGCGGGACCCAGTCTCTTTTGATTTGTTTATTTACTTACATACTTATTTATTTATTTATTTACTTATTTATTATATGTAAGTAGACTGTAGCTGTCTTCAGACATACCAGAAGAGGGCATCAGATCTCATTACAGATGGTTGTAAGCCATCATGTGGTTGCTGGGATTTGAACTCAGGACCTTTGGAAGGGCAGTCAGTGCTCTTAACCACTGAGCCATCTCTCCAGCCTGCACACAGACATGCTAACATCTCACACATATGCATACACCTATATAAGAAAAAGTATTGTTTAAGATGAATGTCTTATTAACCGGAGCTTCGTTGGAGGAGGGAAATAGTTCTGTTGTTCAGGCCTCATTGTAAGTGACTTCCTCAGGGGTGGGGTGGAAAATTAGGAGTGATGATCCTCTAACAAGAGCTGAGGACGGGGAGGATTGGGAAGGATACATCAAAAGACCAGAGGATCCTTTCCTCTTCAACAGATTTTCTGAAGAGCAGTGCGGGTTGCCATAGCAACGGCAGCATTTCGTAGCCCCGCCCCTCCTCAGCTTCCTACCCGCCCCGTGAAGAAGGGCTGGAAGCAGCAGCCTCCTGCGGCAGTAAGGTGTCCTTCTCCAGACTCTTGAGAGCCAGAGCTAGGGGGAAGACTAGAGACAACAGGGGTTGAACCAGCCAGGGGGTGAAGGAAAGAAGCTGCGGGGATGGGGAGGGACGTTCCCTGCCAGGAGGTGAAGGCTAAAGCGTGGGCAGGAGTGACAGAGGCATAAAGGAGGAAGCTGCCACCGAAGGCAACTAATCACAGCTGGGCCAGCAGTTCTCAGAGCTGATTATGCTGTGATCCCCTGCCTAATTGATTTTACACAACCTCCTGACTGCGCAATTGGGAGCCTCCGACAAGAAAGGCAGTATTCAAAGGACAGCTGCTTGCTCGAGTGGACACCCCACACAGAATTGTTTACTGGAGCTTCTAATGACTTATTCTTCTCAACCAAGCCAGAAAATATCTTCCAAAAGCCAGTACGGGAAGGTTGCCAGGGCTGTGGGTATTGCTACAGCGCGTAATGATCAGTCTTTCTAATCAAATCAGTGACTTTACTGCAAGAGCCCCCGTTTCTGCCCTAACAATATGACACGGAATTGCTAAACTAACAGCCATTACCTTTTTCTTTTTTTTTTTCTTTCTGGAAATCTCCTTTCCGTTTATTCTAAGTCGGACATAATTCTACTTGGTGGTAATGTTTGCAAGATTTAAAGAGAGTAGAGGATTAGGGGTGATCATAAATTATATTGATACCAGTGGTGAAGACGTTGGGAAATCACGGAGTCAGAAAAAAACACTCAGGCTTATTGGGGTTTTCTTCTAGGGGAAAATGACCATTTCTATCAAAATCGCAGAGAACGTTTATCCAAACAATACCCAGACTCGATCGCGGTCCACTAACAAACAATACACAAGTCTGCAGCCACTCCCAGAGAGCTCGGCCCCTCATTCCCAGCAACAAGACAGTTAATTTACTTAGCAACCCACCGCTGGCATTCAGCCTTTGTCTTCCTCACATCTGCTGCTCCAGCATGCTGCATTTAATAAATATGTTTATAAGCCAGCCATTTATTTCTGGCACCGTTTTGCCCTTTTTTACACCAAACTTCATTCACGGGGAGGAAACATGTTAATTGTCCCATTGGTAGATGACCTTTCTTGCTTTGCTGCTGGGAGATTTTACAAAGCCTGAGGATGAGCACAGTGTTAGCCGCCAAGCCCAGCAGAAGCCTGAGCCGACATCTTCAGTCAGCAGTGAGACATCAGGCCAAGGGATTACATACTCAGGGACATGAGTACCCGGGAAGTCTGCAGTTCCTGACTGCAAGGTGTAGCAACGCATAGTAATGCTGTGCATTAAGAAGGACAGGCAAATAGAATACACTGTATTTGGGTTTATTAAAGTGGCCCGTGAAAAGGCAGGCAGCTGGTGATGGCACCTAGTTACCAAATGATCAGAGATTATTTGATTATCTTCAAAGATAGGGAACCATCCTCCAAAATTTGCATGGACCATCTCTGCGGAAGAATGTGCATCTTGGGCTAAACAGATGGCTCCGCTGAGAGATGGCTCAGCGGTTAAGAGCACGGGCTGCTCCTCCAGAGGACCTCTAATTCAGTTCGCAGCACCCATACGGTAGCTCACAGCCATCTGAAACTCCAGTTCTAAGGGATCCTACATTCTATCCTGACTTCTGCAGGTACCAGGCAGGCATGAGGTCCACATAGATACATGCAGGCAAAGCGCTCATATAATAATCTTGGAATCTTCTTTTAAAAATGTTCACCCATTACCCCATATGGCCATTGTTGACTGTGTTAGAAATCTGAATGTCCCAGAGGTTACTTTTTTAAAGACAAGGGGTCAGCTCTCCATAGAAACACAAGATGGGCAGTAGAAAAACCCCTTAACCAAGAATAAATAATAGTCTGCTTATACTACAGGCCTATCACTAACAGTCATGTAACCTATGTTTCAGAGTCTGTATCAGTTAGCTACTGCTATGTAACAAGACAACTCAAAACTGAACAGATTAAAGTAACAGCCGATTTCTTATTCTTCTGTGAGTGGATGTTTCTGCTGGTCTGGGCTCAGCTGATCTCATCTGTGGTCACATGATGGGTCACTCCTTACAGAACTTAGAGTAGCCTCCACTAGGACAACTCAACTCTGCTTTACTCGGCTCATCTCGTTCTCTGGGCACCTACCTCGAGATTGTTTTCACGGTAGTGGAGGGGGAATGGTAAGCAGGTGACACGGAGGGGTGGATGGACGGACCTGGGGGTTTTCAGGGAGGGAAGAGGATGAGAATAGGAGGAAAGGAAGAAAAGAAAGGGAGCAAACAGGGAGGGGAGGAGGAAGGAGATGATGGAGGGGGAGGGGGAGGGGAAGAGGGAGGGAAAGAAGGAGGGGAGGAGGGAGGGGAAGAGGGAGGGGAGGAGGAAGAGACAGACGACAGAGGGAAAAGAGTGTATGATTTTTTGAGACCTGAACTGGACATGGCTCTTTAAGCCTGCCTTTTCTCCGAGTGGTCTTGCTTCCTAGCTGGTTGCCATGCAACGGCTGACAAATCGTGAAGTGACTTTAGCAGATTCGACATAATAAGACAAAACTCGCAATGACATAATGGGGCACAGAACGTGCTGAGACTGTTTATTCATGCCCTTTGCCACATCAGAGGGAGGGAATGTCCTGAGAGATATTTTATTTATGAATATCATTTGCGTTTTCCCAAAAGGCTTTCTGACAGTCTGCAGCATGAACGTGTGCCACAAATATGTCAGCATACTAAGGAATAAGCACAGAACTGAAACAAATCAAAGTAGCTGTTAGTGGGGAAAAAGCCCAGCTCAGAGGGGTAAGAGACACTAGCACAAACATACAAATATTGCTATAAGGATATACTGTGAGTCGAATTGTCTTTTATTGGCTCTGTATTTTCTAGAAACAACAACAACAAAAAGTAAAAAGTTGTCTTAGTTAGGATTTCTATTCCTGCACAAACATCATGACCAAGAAGCAAGTTGGGGAGGAAAGGGTTTATTCAGCTTACACTTCCACAGTGCTGTTCATCACCAAAGGCGGTCAGGACTGGAACTCAAGTGGGGCAAGAAGCAGGAGCTGATGCAGAGGCCATGGAGGGATGTTTCTCTTTCTTTTTCTTTTTTTTTTTTTTTTTTTTTTTTTTTGGTTTTTTGGTTTTTTCGAGACAAGGTTTCTCTGTATAGTCCTGGCTGTTCTGGAACTCACTCTGTAGACCAGGCTAGCCTTAAACTCAGAAATCCGCCTGCCTCTGCCTCCCAAGTGCTGGGAGGGATGTTCCTTACTGCCTTGCTTCCCCTGGCTTGCTCAGCCTGCTCTTTTATAGAACCCAGGATTACCAGTCCAGGAATGGCACCACCCATAAGGAGCCCTCCCCCTTGGTCACTAATCGAGAAAATGTCTCACAGCTGGATCTCATGGAGGCTGTTCCTCAAGGGAGGCTCCTTTCTCTGTGATAATTCCAGTCTGTGTCAAGTTGACACACAGAACCTGCCGGTACAAAGTGTTCCCAAGGTGTGTCACCCAAGTTGCCTTGTAGTGGGACAAGGAGGATTTCCTGGCATGCCCCTGCCAGTGTGGTTTGCTGAGAAGCCCTTCTGTCCTACTCTGCTGGGTGCTTTCTGTTTCTACATTGCAGTTAAGGTGTGCTCCTTAGGTCCCAAATGATGTGAGCTTAACCAGAGAAACCAACAGCAGTGACCTCATCTGGACCATGGTAAAAACTGCCGCAGATGCTTATGGGACAATGTTGGGGGAAATATTAAAATGATCCTGCCAACTCTCCTGCCCCACCAGACCACAACACCATGTCCCAGCAGGGTCCCACTCGGTGCCGAGCTATTCTCTCCCAGCTAGTTCCCACAGCATCTCAACAGTGTTTTCTCTCATCCATAAGCCCCTTTAATTGGTGGACACACATTCTAGTAACCAAGTAAATCAAAATTCTTAAGGCTTAATTAACCAATCAGATTTATGTATTGAAAGGATGAGAATTACAGGCTAAGAATCCCCCGTGCCTAAGTCTTAAATGACCCCCAAAAAGCAGAAGTTTAGCCCACTCTTTGTTAGCCCAGGAATGTACACGCACACCAGCCTCCAGGGTCCAGCTGTGAGCTGCAGGCTGGGAAGGTCCCTGGTGTTCTTTCCCGTCTCTTCTCACAGAGCAGCTGAGGCGAGGGCGAGCGCAGCTGGGCTCGTGCCTGGCGGGCGCTCAGGTACCCAAGCACCTACTACTAGTTGGGGGGGGGGGCTTTGAATACGTAATCCTGGCCCCATAACAGGTAATGCATAACAGGAAATACGTATGTAACCCTGTGCGTGACCCTGGCCCCATAATAGGAAATGTGTGCATGGCGCCTCATAAGCGGAAATGACCTAACTAGTTTCTATCTGGTTTCTATAGGAAACTGATGGGTTCTCAGAGAGTGCGGTCTTGGATAATTTAAACTGATTGGCTTAGGAGGTATGGAGTGGTTTTTGTTAGGCGGGTTCTGTTTTAAGCCTATAAAAGCTGTCCTGATTCTGCACTCATGGTTCACAGTCTTTTACCGTGCATGGTGTATTCCAGAGGCTCTGGAATAAAAATCCTCTTGCTGTTGCATCAAGAACGTTTCTCGCGAGTGATCTGGGGTGTCGCCTTCGGAGGTGTGGGGTGCTGGGGGCATCCCCGTTTTTCTTTCGGGTCTTACAGTATCAATAATATCACAACTTACAAGATGCCAATACAGTCATTTAAGAGCCTAATGATAATGATAAGATCTTTATCCCGTTTCTAACCTTATAAAAACAGCTATTTGTGGCTAGTAAATGCCACACAGGTCCGTGTCCGAAGCCATCTGGGTTCAACTCCCTTCTCCTCCTGTGACCTTTGACCCCCCCAGCTCCTTGCCCCACCTCCCTTTTGCTGTCCAGGCACAGGCCTTCCACTGCCCTAATATGATTGGACATGGAAAATCTTGTAACAGGACAAGGCATAAGGACACAGTATAGATTGTTTCCATTGGTCGGTAGCCCAGTGTTTCCTTTTAAAAGAAATCTGAGTGTTGGGGTCACAGGTGCAAATAATGGAGACAGAACCACCAAAGTCAGAATTAAACCAAAGCAACTTTATTCACAGCAGGAAAATGCTTCTAACCAGTTAGGGTCACGGTCCGCCTCAGGAGCCTGAACAATGACCTTGAAAGGGCTCGGGCAAGCAGCCCCCTTTGAAGCATAAACCACAAGCAAATAGATGTTCAGGGCATGATAAAGAAGGAATTCGGAAACTGAGGGTTAGTTCTCAAGTCAAGGGTCTGGTGGATAGCAAGATGGCGGGACAGGCCCAAAGCTACTCAAGGGAACAGTCTTAGATCTCAATCTTTATCTCTCAACAGCCCAGGTGGTTCTACCACGATTGAGAAGAATGTAAGCCGTGAAGGCATGTAGTGTGGGGGTGGGGGGTAGGGTGGGGGGGTGGGGGTGGGGGTGGGGGGTGGCAAACCAATGCCGGCAATTACTCTGGACTCTGAGTGTTAGCGGTAACTCTGGAGATATCAACAGTAATTAAACAAGTATTCAGATTGTGTATGGGCAAGGCACGTTTGTAAACGTATTGTGGAAACCCAAGGATTTGGGAAGCTAGGCCTCACCTGCGACATCCATTCATGAGTCCACTGACTCCTAAAGAACTTTCCAGAATGAGTTCATAATAAATATTTCTCTGAATGGAATTGGTACACCACAGGACCAAAGATGATTGTTTCAAAATATCTAATACACTCTGTCTTTGTAAGCTTTGTGTATAGGAAAGTATCAGAACTTGTGTCTATAATTGTTTGTATTAGAATCAAAGGAGTTAACTTTAAATACTCAAAAAAGGTGACTTCAAAGCAGTCACCTTACGGAGGCTTCCCTGGATGCTTCAGTGATTTCTAAGAAAAAGTAGAAATTTCTTCCCCAAGCAGAAGACATACTTTTCCTGTCTCCCAAATTGCTGTATCTCAGAGTTCATAATCACCACTTCAAGTGGATGTACAGAGCATAATGTGAAAGAAATATAAACGTTGCCAGAGTCAAAATGGAGTCACTTAGGTCAATTTTATTTGTTATAGTAAATAAGCCAGGGGGACTGGAGAGATGGCTCAGTGGTTAAGAGCACTGACTGCTCTTCCAGTGGTCCTGAGTTCAATTCCCAGCAACCTCGTGAATTGAGTTCACAACCATCTATAATAGGATCCAATGCCCTCTTCTGGTCTGTCCCAAGACAGCAACAGTGTACTCATATACATAATACTCATATACATTAAATAAATAAGTAAATAAGTAAACAAACAAACAAACAAATAAATCTTATGGACTAGAGAGACGGCTCAGAGGTTAAGAGCACTGGCTGTTCTTCCAAAGGTCCTGAGTTCAATTCCCACATGGTGGCTCACAACCATCTATAATGAGATCTGGTGCCCTCTTCTGGCTTGCAGGCATATATACAGGCAGAATACTGTATACATAGTAAATTAATTTTTTTAAGTCTTTTTTTTTTTTTTTTTTTTTTGAGACAGGGTTTCTCTGTATAGTGTTGGCTGTCCTGGAACTCACTCTGTAGACCAGGCTGGCCTCGAACTAGAAATCCACCTGCCTCTGCCTCCCAAGTGCTGAAATTACAGGCGTGCACCACCACGCCTGGCCAATTTTTTTTTTTTAAAGTATATAAGACAGGAATTTATGAAGGAAGGGCTGAGTTCTTATCCATGATTATCTGATAACAATTCTGCTGGACTGCTAGCCTGTGCAGAATACTCTACTGGAACATCTTCCCCAACTGGCTTTTCAGCCTCAGACTGACACCAGTCACTGCGGCCAAGGATGATTGTTTCAAAATAGTTCATGGACTCCTCCCCACTTGGGGGTGGGGAGGGGGAGGCTTCAAATACAGAGCTGCTTGACTGTGTGTATGCAGGTGCGTTTCCACTACAGGATTCAATCCCCTTCGGGGAGCTAGTCCCAAACAAATACCACTATGCCTTGGAGAAAAGCTCCCTTGTTTCTTCTTTACACTTGAGGTGGCAGTAGCATCTGGATACAAATACGAGCAGACAAAACCAAAATGATATGAAGAGCTCCGACTTCTCCCGACCCTGCAGTGCGCACGTTTTTATTTGATCAGCCTTGGGGAGGTAAGTTAAACACTGGCCTATCATGGCTGATGGAAGTCAACCTCAAAATTAAACATTACTTTTTAAAAACCTATCTGCATATGGGTTTGCCTTTACAATTAGGAGCCTCGATTTGAGTGACTACAATAATAAATGAAACTTCAAAGCCATGAGGATTAACAAACTATCTTTAAAACAAAACAAAGCCCACAGACTTTCACAGCACACAGGAGGGGTGTGTGTGTGTGTGTGTGTGTGTGTGTGTGTGTAGAAAGAGGGGGGAGGGGATGAGAAGAGGGAAGGCATGAAGAGCATGGAGAGGTCAAGACCTAATCTCTTGCAGGGCTCCCCCTCACCATTGCTACATTAAGGATTTCATTTGTGACACAGGAGTTTGAGAAACTCACTCAGGAATGAATGGTCTTTGACTGCAAGCTGATGAAACACAGTCCACTAAGCTTCTTGAGGTCACTAGACCCATGCCCAATGCTCAGCAGCTTCCAAAACTGTACACAGGCCCTACCACGAGAGGTTTGGGGCTACCATTTTGTTGCTCCGTCGGAGTACTGAGATGGAGCCTATGGTCCTGTGCGTGTTGCCAGAGCTCTCGGTCACCAAGCTTTGGCCCCAGCCCTCTCTTGACTGTTCTGAGACAGGGTCTCAATTGCCCAGACAGGCTCTGTAGCTCAGGCCAGCTTTCGGCTTCTGACCCTCTTGCTGCTGTCTCTGGAGCAGGTGGGGTAGGCCAGCCCCACGGTGGGCTTCTCTGACTTTACTTGAGCAATAAGGGAATGTCCCCACCTGAAAGCCATATGGAGTCTCCCATTTGCACTCAAACTTCCCATCCCCTTTTAGAGATGGGCCTTTAGAAACAAGCCCGCTGAAAGCCAGTGAGAGACAGCGATAACATGCAGCCCTTGAAACCTGAGGGAGCCGGGGAAGCAGCTGATAAACACTGGTGAGTGCCTCCCTGCCACACAGAAGAGGAAGAGGGGACTCAGACGGCCCCGGATTGCCCCCAAGAAAGGCTTCCTGGGGTTTCCTTATTTACATCAAAGTCACCAGACAGGTGACCCCTCTGTGAAAGTGGTCTCTTACACACAGCCGGCTCTGTGTTTGTATTCCTCTACGGAGCCTTTGGGTGCCAGGGCAGCTGTCATTATTAGGATAGGAACTCCCCTGTGGCTGTGCTGGACGAGGTATCCCACCCATCTGATGCCTTCCCACTCGGAAGCTCAATGGAACCTCAATGGAACCTCTTGACCGGACCATCTGAGGTTCTGGACACAGGAAGATCACGTTCTATACAGCGACCCACCGGCTTTACCCGGTTCTTGTTAACTACGTGCTGTACTGGGTAAAATAAACAGAAGCCCCAGGACAGGCCCAAAAAAGGACGGAGATGCCTCCCCGCCCATCACTCATTTCTTTAGGATCCATTGTGACAGCTCTCTGTGTCCTGTGCCACAGTCCCTCTCTGTGCGCTGCTTCTGTGGGGACAGTTTGCTCTTTTCCCTGTCTTGTAAAATGAGACCAGTCCAAACAAATGAGCCACACCCCCCAGCTGTCCCCTCTGACCCTCGTCCTGACTGTCTTCTCCCTTGGCAGCAAACTCGGTGGTGAGGGTGAACTGTAACCTCACCTCAGGCTCATCCCTGTTCCTCCTGAGCTTGATCTAGGCAGGCTCTAGCGCCCTCTGCATTACTGACTTGAGAAGGCTAGGCTGACTCCATGACCGGTTGCAAGTTGGCAGTCTAGGAGACTGGACCGAAGAATTGGGTCCCAGCACCAAATAGATCAGACAAGGGGGCCCATGCCTATAATTTCAGCACTTCAGAGGCGGAAGCAGGAGGTGCCACGTGACAGACGCTCATCTTCAGCTACACAGTACCCTAGAGGCCACTCTGAGATAAACAGACCCTGTCTCCAAAACCAGATGAAAATGCCAGCTAGCTAAGATAGCGAGGTACGCATTAAGCAGGCTTGGAGGCCACTGAGAAAGTACCCTTCCGTTCCGTCTCCCTGGTAACACTAGAAAGGGAAGCCCTTCTTTAGGATTTAAATTAACATATGAAAAGATGGAGCGACTTGGCTTCCGTTGAAGCCCCTGCAGACCTGTTATTCTAAGCTTCCTAAAAGCTACGTGCTTATCTCTTCCTTTTAAGAGTTAATCCAGCTGAGCCCATCAATTACCTCCCTAGGAGACCACTCGTCCCTAGAAAGCTGGCCCTCCTAAAGCAGTGCTGGGAGGGGGAAGGAGTGACTGTCCCTTTTATAGATTATACTTATCTTTCCCAGAGCTCCGCCCTCCATGAAGCTGTATACTACCTTCCAGGATGCAGCACAGGTGACCCGCCCACTTTTTAACTTCTTTTCTCACCCTTTTGCCCTTTTGATTACTGGCCAAAGCAGGGGCACGCTTTCCTGGAAGCTCTGGGCGTGGCTTCCTACATCACTCTCTAAAGTGCCCCTCCCCGGTCTAGAAGGAGTACCAACCTCCTTTGCAAACGACTTGGTTTTCCCCTTTCTCATTCCCATCTCCTTCCTCTGAGCCGCTGTGGAGATGGACAGCTTGTCTGCTCTGTTGTTATACTCTCAAACTCTAACAAAGTTGTCTCAGCTTCCTTTTGATCAAGGAGACTAAGAATCCAGAAGAAGGAACCCAATTCCCCTCCCCACCCCACTGCCACCCCCTTGGTTCAGAGCAGCCTTGATGGAACTCCAGTTTCCCCAGGGACTTAGAATGACAGTTGTGGAACTCTTTCCTGCCTCCCACCCCCCACCCCAAAAAAACCACCAGGAAAAAGCAGGATCCTAACAATGTTAACAATAAAATGGCCCTAACTACTACAGGATGTTACCATGGCCTGACTCTGTTCTAAACAGATTCCCAGCATGATTTCACGTAATATTAACAGTAACCCTACAAAATGGTGTTACTGGGGTAAGCAAGCTGTAAATCTCCTCAGATGCCAGGGGAAAATAGATAAAGAGAGAGAAAGCCATGCCTTTTGAGTTAGTGTCAAAGGAAGAAGACAGGCTCCACAAGTCACAGGGCAGGAGAGGGCCTGGGCACTTCAGAGAGAAAAAAAAAGGAAATGTTATAGGCAAACCATTGCATAGAAAGAAACTTTCCAAAAAGGAGTAGTACATTTTCTCATTAAGGGGATAATTATTCCTCTCATCGCCTTAGTACAGTCTTAGGTGGTAAATCAGCCTTCCTGAAGGGAAATCTAAGTCCTAGTGCTCCGCCAACAATATCAGCGGCTCCAGTCAGATCAATTAGAACCAGATGAAGTTGAGACAAACATTTAGTTCTAAGGTTAGAACTACCTCCTAGAGAGAGTGGGGGATGAAAGATCCTGCCTCAAAATTTTATTTACCCCCAGAAAATCCTGCTTTAGAAGGCCAAAGCGCCACCATTTTGTAACTCTGTAATTCCTACCCTTTCTGACCCCTATTCCAGGAACTAGCTAACCACAAAGGTTATTCTGCATTCTATAGATAGTTGATGCTTGCCCAACCTATTGCAGAATGCAGTTAATCCATCTTGCAGAATGTAGTTAATCCATCGTGTGGAATGCAGTTACTCCATCTTGTGGAATGCAGTTACACCTGGTCCTCAGGGATGAATTGCCTCATGATCTAAGTGTAACTTCCCTATCTAAATTCCCCCAACCCCTCCCCCTTCTGCGATTTTTTTTGGTTTCAAATACTCTTTGCGCCAGATACAAGGCATCGATCTCTGACCCTGCGCGGTTATGAATCGATCCCAGTATACTGGAATTCCAATAAAGACCTCATGTGTTTGCAGCGAGACGGTCTTTGGCTGATTCTTTGGGCGTCACTTTATCCCGAGACTTGAGTACAGGGGTCTCCCTATTTCGTGGGGGTCTCCCCATTTCAGAGATATAACAGTAACTAACAGATCCAGCAGGACCAACTGTCAAGCAAGCAGATAGTATGTAATAGTATGATCATTGGAACAGATCAAAAATCATGATTCTACCTCCCTAACCCCACCCGGAGCCAGAGGTTGACTAGAAGGCCCGAGGAGTGACACCATTGATGCTTACTTTGCTAGTGATACTAGAAAAATAGGAAGTGGGGCCCAAAGCTGACCATGAGAGAAGAATCTACCTTCAATGGCTTCTAAAACTACTGTAGCATTCCCCTTCCAAGAGCTGAGACCCTAAAATCATTCAGGACCCAAACCAGACACCAGCACCTCCAAGAACTTCTGGCCTCGCTAGCAAGGACAAGACCAGTAACGTTTCATCTTCTGACCAAGGACACAAATCAAGGCCCCTTTTCCGGAACTTCCCAATCCATTTCTAGCTCTTATTTTCATCAATAAGAATAATTATCTTCTCCAATTTGGGGTGAAAAGGCTTAAGAGCTTGCTCCAATTCACATACTGTGAGATAGGAATTCAGAGGCCAGCAAGCCTCTGGTGAAGCAAGCTTGGCTTGTGTAAGCATTGCCGTAACACTCGTGTGGTTTGAATGAAAATGTCTCCCACAGGCTTGGGTATTTCAACACTTGGTTACCATGGCTGACTGGGGAGTCTCAGGAGATATGCCTGAGCTGGAGAAAGTATACCACCGAATGGGCAGTTCTCACTCTCTTCATCATGTTTGCGGTTGAAGATGTGAGCTCCCAGCTTTCTGCCCCTGCCAACATGGCTGCCACTCACTGTCACGCCCCCAGGCTGTGATGGACATGCATCTCCCTGAACCATAATCCAAAATAAACTCTTTGTGCCATAAGTTGTTTTTTGGTCATGATTGTTTCCATCACAGCCACAGAGAAGTAACTGTCACACCCCAACTGTGAGGGAAACACTCCATGAGAAGGCAAGTTCCTTCACACCTCAGTGTGGTTGGAGCAGAGTCAGGACAGGGACCTGAGCTCAGGAGGCAGGCACCACGTGGGCTTGACAGAAGGCAAGGACGAGACACGTTATTAAACATGAAACCCCAGCGATGGCCCAAAGAGAAGAGGGACCACTTCAGGTGGGCAGGAGGCAAGTGTTAGAGAGACCAGGCCAGACCACCCTGGGCCATCCTCTATGCCAGGCAAGCACGGGGAATGACCACCAGGCCATGGGTTCCCACGCTTTCTTTCCTGGTATTTTACCAACGCTGCACTCGACTAAAGAGCTATGACCTGGGCAGGCCAGTGAGGGAAAAAGCAGCAGCTGCAGACAAAACTACCACAGAAGTAAGTGGTCGCCCCAAAGCAGCGCGGTTCTCAGGGCCCACTTGCAAAGCTTTGGAGAGTTAGACCAGAAGAGCTGAGCAGAGGAAAAGGACAGCGAAGAGGGGAGAAGCTGGGGAAATACGGAGTGTTACACCAGGCAGTGCAACACTATTTTTTAAATGGTTGTTTTGAGACCTGGTACTTCCAATGTAGTCCAGGCTGGCTTTGAACTTAGGGCTAGTCCCTTGTTTCAGGCCCTTAAGTTCCAGAATTTCAGGCATAAGCATGCACATGTGCACATGCATGCACATGTATGTGTGTGCGTGTGTAATGTGTATGTGTATATATGTGTATGCTTGTATATGTGTGTATGTATACATGTGTATATATGTTTGTGTATGTGTATAGGTGTATTATGTGTATTATGTGTATGTGTAGGTGTATTATGTGTATGTGTATGTATGTGTGTATACATGTGTATATATTTGTGTATATGTGTATATGTGTATGTATGTGTGTATGTGTATATGTTTGTATATGTATGTATATGTGCATATGTGTGTATGTGTACATATATGCATGTTTGTGTATATGTATATGTGCATATGTATGTGTATATGTGTGTATGTGTATATGTGTATAATGTGTGTATGTTTGTGTATGTGTGTATGTATATGTGTGTATGTGTGTTTATGTGTATAATGTATGTATTTTTGTGAATGTGTATATGTGTATATGTATATATGTTTATGTTTGTGCTATGTGTGTATGTCTGTGTATGTGTATATGTGTATATGTTTGTGTATGTGCATATGTGTATATGTTTGTATATGTGTATATGTTTGTGTATGTGTATATGTGTATGTGCATGTTGTGGATGTATGTTCCTGGTGGTCACTTCTCAGCTTTCTGGCTAAGATCAAATGTAGTGCTTGACTATAAGCATTACAGTCTTTTCTCACGAAATTGCTAACTCATTGCTCCGGACATGGGAGTGTCAGAGGAAAGGAGTGCTTCTCTTCTTCCACTTCTACCCACGTTTGTTAGCAAAATGTCCAGGACCTACCATGGAACATGCAGTTTTTTTCCAAGCAGAAAAAAAAAACAAAAAAACAAACAAACAAAAAAAAAAACCTTTCTGCTTATGACAAATAAATAAAAAACTTTCCCCATAAATCTGAGCCAGCTCCTGCTTTGGACAGTGCATCGCACGCCTTTTGGGGAGGCTTCCCACCATACTGAAGACGCCCCAGGAACGCGCCTGCTACCTGCAGACCCTGGGCTGGAAACTTGGCACTTCTGATCCTCTCAGGAACCTCTCAGGCGTGCCATGGCTGGCCACACTCATGCTCTCGCCCACTAGAGGAACCCGCAGAGGACTGTCATCTCTTCCGCTGTCCTCACTGTGCTCTGGTCTCACGCTGTCACTGGCTGTCAGCTCCTGTGGCTTCCATCCGGCCCTGCCATCTTTCTCAGCTTGCCTTCTCTGCCGCTGATCTCACATCCACCATGTAGACGAGCCCAGGTTGACGCTCTTTCCTGCCGCTACCATTCTGTGGTCCCCAGGGTACAGCACCACGCTTGACAAGAGCCATTCGCTGATTCCTGCCATGAGCTTAACCCTGGACCTGCAGCCATCCTAACCTCTGCCACTCCGGTTGTGATGACAGCTCCAGCTTCACAGTTTGTCCTCTACTGGGCAACAGGAGCCGTGAGTGAAGGGAAGTCTCAGGACTGACACATGTCTGGCATGCAGTGAACACGCAATAAGTGACTGTAAAGTCAGACATGGTGGAACACATTTGTAATTCAACTCCCCATAAGGAAAATGAAAAAAAAAAAAAAAGAGGGCTGTTGAATTATGACTGATATAAAGAATAATAAAAGTTTTAAAGCTTATTAACTTCAGACATTAAAATTCTTCAAATGCAACAGTAATGCTTTTCAGTTGTGTGGTTCCTGTTGACTGACTCTGGCATTCTGTCCGCCAGGCTTCCAACAGCGCGTCCTGCCTGACCGCTGTAGAATAATCATCTTTCACAAGCCGAGTAATGAGCCCACGGCTCGGCAAAACTCCGAGTCACCATAAGAACCCAAATTGCATTCAGCAGCATTTCAGATCTGACAGTGGCTTTGTGCCTGCGCGGCAGACCAGAGACTGGATGTTCATGAGAGGCCAGCGGAGGACAGGGTGAGGGAGGAGGCAGATTACCTATTGTCACAACCCACGGGTACGTGGCCATCTTCAGTCTCAGATTATGAATTTAGAAATATCTCTAAACTTGAAACTCTTACTTAAAGAGAAAAGGGCCAAATGAGGTGACACATTACTTATAACCCCAGCACTTAGGGGGCAGAGGCAGGGAAGCTGTGATTATAAAAAGATAAAGCGGTACTAATATATGTTCTATGGGGGTGTGGTGAGGTGTGGGGGAAGGGGGTGCCTCAGTGGGCCCATGCTGAGGCATCCCTTCCCCTCGAAGGGTCAGCCACATGACAGTAGAGTATAGAATAGTTTATTCAGGACATGTAGAAGGGAGTTAAGGGGGTAGTAGAGACAGAGAAAGGCAGAGAGAAGAAGAAAGTAGAGAAGTAGAGGCCAGCCTTGACCACGTTGTGGGGGGGAAGGAAAGGGGAAGAGAGAAGCAAGCAGGAAACAGGAGAGAGGAGAGAGGAGCCAGATAAGCAATGCCATTTATAGTGGCCCAGGTCTACCTGGCTGTTGCCAGGTAACTGTGGGGCAGGGCATACCTGGCTGTTGCCAGGTAACTGTGGGGTGGAGCTTAGACAGAATGCTAAGACTGTTGCAAGTTGAAAGCCAGTCTGTATTCAATACTGCCGGGGATATAGCTACTTAAATATGTTTCCTTGATGATCATATAGCTCAAAAGTCTAAAGAAAAATAATTCAGTGGGTGGTGGTGGTGTGTGTGTGTGTGTGTGTGTGTGTGTGTGTGTGTATGAATGACTATATAAATAGAACCTACAGGGTTGCTCATGGGTATGACATTAGGACTGACCATTTGGTATTGGATAACCAATCAGGGGCTTCATCCTGGGGAGGGCTAACTCTCTGCAATCAGTAGCTGCCTGCAGCTCTTTATCTGGAACATGTACACTCACTTGCTCATGAGACTGAACATTTTCCATTTTCGGATCCTGTGCATGGTTGAACTGCAAAGTTCTCTCTCCCACAGACTTCTGAAGAGACCCGCCCCCTTTCAGGAAAGGAAAAGCAAGTTAACATTCCATAGGACAGACAAACCATCGGCCTCCTGGGGGTGGGAGAGGTCTGGAGCAGGTAAACACATTCCACAGAACAAAAACTGTATAAAGACTGACCAAATGGGGGGGGAGGGCAGGGAGGTCCACCATTTCTACTTTGGGTGCATGACGACCCCAACGCACGTTGGAATAATAAATTCCTCTTGCTTTTTGCATCGATTCCCAACTCCACCTTGTTTACTCAGGCAGTCCCCAGAAAGCCAAGGCTCTCCGGAGTCTTACACTTCCACCCCACATGCTTACAACTTTCTGTCCTCATTTGAGAAAAGCATCATGAAGTTACAGAAGCCTAGCTGAGAGTAGAGGGGCACTACATATGATTGATGTTTGTTTGTTTGTTTATTGGTTTTGGGGTTTTTTTTTTTTTGAGACAGGGTTTCTCTGTGTAGCCCTGGCTGTCCTGGAACTGACTCTGTAGACCAGGCTGGCCTCAAACTCAGAAATCTGCCTGCCTCTGCCTCCCAAGTGCTGGGATTAAAGGTCTGCTCCACCACTGCCCTGCTATCTTGATTGTTAATTAAGGTAGGAAGGCCCAGCTCACTGGGAGTGGCATTATTTTCTGAGCAGGTGGCTCTGGGCTGTTTAAGAAAGCTGTGAGCTGTGAGCGACACCAAGCAGCATCCCTCAGTGGTCTCTTCTTCAGGATTCAACTTGTGCTCCTGTCCTGACTTTGGGTGGTGATGGTCTATTACCCAGAAGTGCAAGCCAAAATAAATCCTTTCTCCATAAGCTGCTTATAGGCTACTTTATCACAGCAGCGGGATAAAACTAGAACAAGATCCCTGTAGAAACTTCTAGAACAGAATAGCCGATGCTGTTAGTTCCTTCTGTGAGAAGCTATTCCCAGTGCTATCGGGGCCACAAAGGGGTGCTCTGAACCCCAGAGCCAGAAACTGAACCCCACCACCAACCTTCCATTTCGATTTGATTTGGAGAAGACAGAAGATGAACAATAAAGTTTCACTGAAGGTTTTACTCTCTCACTATTCTTAGGTTAGTATCCACTTATCCACCAGACTTAAATTCTCTTCCCCAAAGCAAACAATTGTAAGCTTTGCACAAGAGGAAGAAAAGCTAGCGTGACTATTATACTCCCGATTAAAACTTCCCTGTCAGGCTCCAAGCCTCTGGGTGTGCACTGAGAGGCAACAGCTGAGATTCTTATGGACAGAGGGATGATCGCTAATGTCACAGTGGTGCTGTCTGCACGCGTGGCGGCTGCTTTCCTGTCCTGCTGGGGGAACCTGCTGGGGGCGCTCTGATGTATAGTTTGGGATTGGGCAAGCGTCTCCCACAGGCTGCTGGTGGCACCACCCACAGAGGTGCCTCATGGCCTCAGTTCCACCAGAAGGAGCAAAATCCCACCACTTCATTTACTCTCCACCAAAAATGGAGGTCACGGAACTATTTTTAAAACAAAATACATTAGTCTAATGAACCCACAAGTAAAAGCAACCCAAAGCTTGCTTAAGAAAGTGTGGTGGCTGGAAAGATGGCTCAGCGGGTAAGAGCACTGATTTCCCAAAGATCCTGAGTTCAAATCCTAGCAGCCACATGGTGGCTCACGACCATCCGTAATGAGATCTGCTATCCTCTTCTGGTGTGTCTGAAGACAGCTACAGTGTACTTACATATAGTAAATAAATAAATCTTTGGGCCAGAGCAAGCGGGGCCAGAGTGAGAAGAAAAAAAAAATGTGATGTCAAGCTGGGCGGTGGTGGTGCGCGCCTGTAATCCCAGCACTCTGGGAGGCAGAGGCAGGCGGATTTCTGAGTTCGAGGCCAGCCTGGTGTACAGAGAGGCCAGCCTGGTGTACAGAGTGAATTCCAGGACAGCCAGGGCTACACAGAGAAACCCTGTCTTGGAAAAAAAAACCCAAAATGTGGGGCTTGAATTAGATGTCCTTCACAGTCTCAGCCCCTCTAACACCGGGTCCCCAGTTGGCGGTGCCGTATGAAGAGGGTTAGGAGGTGCAGCCTTGTTGGAGGAAGTTTATCACTGGAGATGATTGGTTTTGTTCTCTTTGCTTTGTGCTTGATGTCAGGATATGACCATCAGCCTTCTGGTGCAGCTGTGATGCCCTCACTCCATCTCCATGGGCTCTAACCCTCTAACTCTGTGTAAGGTGTCCCTCCCTGGTCGTGGTATCTTATCAGAGCTATAGAGAAGTACCTGATACAGGTGCCACTTGCCCAACCCCAAATTCTATACGTCTCAGTGGACTTCTACATAGTTAGAGTGGCCGTTCCAAAACAATGAAGGCTCTTTTAAGACTTTATACTTTCACTATCAATTACACACACACACACACACACACACACACACACACACACACACAGAGTGAGCAATTCGGGTTTAGGGAGATTAAGTAATAAGAAAGAAATTAAAAGTGTTAAATAATGGGATAGATTAAATAATGCTGCCCAAGCCTGGTGAGCCGAGTTGGATGCCTCAGCCCCACGTCAAGGCCGAAGGAGATGATCAGCTCTACAACATTCTCTGGACACAGGAGTGTCGTGGCAAATGTGCTCACACACACATCACACACACATGCAATCATGGGCATATACAGGATGCCGCTGAGGTGCCTCCTGTCTTGAAAGGAACAACAGAAATGACAAAATTGCTAGCTTTCAAACACAAGGTCTTCTTTTTCAAAACAAGCTTGTGTTCTCTGCAATTTCTACTTTCTCTGGAGTACTCGAGACATTGGAAGTAGGTGCATAAGACTTAAACAGTAGTAAACAGTGGGCATCGCCCTGAAGTCACACAGCATTTCTATAGAGCGGTGGTTCTCAACCTGTGGGTCACGACTCCCTTGGGGTGGAATGACCCTTTCACAGGGGTCACCCGAGACCGTCAGAAAACACAGGTATTTACGTGATGATTCATAACAGTAGCAAAATTACAGTCATGAAGTAGCAACGAACATAATTTTATGGTTGGGGGCCAGCACAGCATGAGGAACTGTATTAAATGGCGGCAAGTCAGGAAGGTTGCGGGCCTCTGCTCTCATACACTGCCACTGTCTCATACACAAAGGCAGAGTTTGACATGTCACCAAGCCTAGTAGATGGAGCCAGGAGGCCAGGAAGTGAACTGCTGCAAACCACCCATTTCCTGCTCAGCCCAGACCTATCCGATCCACTCCAGTCACCTCCCAGATTCTTCCTGCACTGCCACACGTCCTGTAAGATGCCACGAGCTTGTCACGGTATACACACACAGCCTGCTGAAGACAGTGGTATTATATTAGTGTGCAGTAAAGGTTTCCTGGCATTAGAGCTGTAGGACTTGCAAATGAAGCACATATCCATTGTACCTTTGTGTGGTTATCAGGATGCAGGCACTCAGAGACCAGTCGGACAGCAGAGAACATTATGTCCATTTTCACAGTATTTCAGTTCTGGTTTTGGAAAGACTTCAGTTAGAATGAGAGGCAGAAAATCATACAAGATGAGTAGAAAATTGGAGTCGTCTGGCTGCTTACATTTTACAACAGAGGCATCACATTTCTCCTCTGACTCACACAGCACAAGGAGCTCCTGTGACTCGCTCAGCCTTCCTCACCTCGGTGTCACATCCTACGCTCAGCCCCCGGGGGCTTTCACCACGGAACATGAGCACCAAAATCGTCTTCTGGAATATCTTAGGCCCTTTATCTACCAGGATAGAGTTAGATGTCTGAGCATTCGCTGTGACACTGTGATCTCAGGACAAGCCAGGAGCCAGATGACAATGCCCTCCGGCTGATCTGTTTGCCCCACTTTATGAAGTGATAGCCACTTGTCTATTAAGGGTGTCTCCATTATGTTCAGCCTAGTTAAAGTTTGAGGCTAAAAACCTTCTGAACCAAGGAACAGATATAAAGTCTCACTCTTGGGGAGTAGAGTAGATGGAAGAATCTGAGGGAAGGTCTTGAATTCACATTTGACGGTAAAATGGCGCTCCCCAGCGAGTACTCCCTGGGGAGGTGGGATGGGGTGCTGAGTGGGAGATCCTGGCTGGCTCTCAGGTTGCGGGGCTTCTTCAGGGGCAGAGCACTTTGGGGTAGTTTGGGCCACTCCTGTGTTCACGCTTTTGACAAATACTTGAAGGTGTCATCAGTTTTTCAGAACACCTTAAGGGAAAGGCAGGTCACTGAACAGGGTACAAGTGATCCGTTTGGGGGAAAGAAGAGGGCTCTTTGGGGACGAACTAAATAAAGAAGAAGGAGAGAAGAGGATAAAATATCACTAAAGTTGTTTGAAAAGTTATAAGGAACCATAGTACTATATTTTTTTTAAAAAAAAAACCTATAATTTTAATAACTCTGTGTACAAATATGCATATATAGTTTAAATGAAATTTTCTTATCTGAAGTGACAAGGTTCCATCCAACAAAGTCCGTCTAACGAAAGCCCCAACACCAGGCCGGAGAAGCCCTCTTTTGAGTTGTTGGTCAGGGTTGTCCAAGAGACTCCCTGAAAATACCATCTTCTGCTATTGCACCCACCCCCACCCAAGAGATGGGGTAAGTCCCTATTGCTGAAGACACCATGTACTTCACACAAGGGATCTCAGAGGACTCTGATTTGCAACTTATTTAAAAGTTTCCTCCCTGAAAACTAAATCATGGTCTTAGTCGGGGGATTCTATTCCTGCACAAACATCATGACCAAGAAGCAAGTTGGAGAGAAAAGGGTTTATTCAGCTTATACTTCCACACTGCTGTTGATCACCAAAGGAAGTTAGGATTGGAACTCAAGCAGCTCAGGAAGCAGGAGCTGATGCAGAGGCCATGGAAGGATGTTTCTTACTGGCTTGCTTCCCCTGGATTGCTCAGCTTTCTTATAGAACCCAAGACTACCAGCCCAGGGATGGCACCACCCAATATGGGTCCTCACACCCTTGATCACTAGTTGAGAAAATGCCTCACAGCTGATCTCATGGAGGCATTTCCTCAACTGAGGCTCCTTTCTCTGTGATAACTCCAGCCTGTGTCAAGTTGACACACAAAACCAGCCAGCATAGCACCATACAAACTTTCAAAAGAGAGAAGCAACCAACAGTCCTAGCCAGCCAGGTGCCTATGAACCACATCACTGATCAGCTTGGCACTATAACCCGAAGAGTGTAATAGTGGCACACATACCTTGGCTGTAACCAACAGTTCTCAAATTGGACTTAAGACTAGATCAACAAGAGTGAAGCCATGCCTGGTACTAGAAACATACCCAGCTACTCAGGGCTAGGGAGGTAAAGTCATCAATCTTGGAAGGGAACCTACAACGACCACTAAACCAGCAGAATTTCAGGAATGATGCCAGTTCAGGCATGGTGTTAGGACACAAAGCATATCCCAAGATGGCAGTGCAGCTGACAGTGTCCTAAGATGATGGTCTAAGCCATATTCTTACTAGGTAATCAGAAATGTAAGCTCAGCATTCCTCAGGAACCTCCTAATGCTGGTTTCTGTTTGTCAGAACAGAAAACCGACGCTTTCCTGCTCTGTCCCTGACAGTCAACTGAGGGGAAAAACTATATCTAGTTCCCAATTAATCAAGCAGCCTGAATCAGTTCTAAGACCTCCGCTTGCTGACTGTCGTGTAAAAGCCATTGGCTTTGCCACCCATTTGCTGTTCTCCACTCTCAGGAGACAGCCTGGCAGTTTGCCCACCCAGGTAATGGTTTTTCTTCTAACAAGTTTGGTAACATGTGCAGTATAATCTTTTTGATGTATATGTGTATTCTGTTTGCAAGTATTTTATTGCATATTTTTGAGTCTGTGTTCATCAAGGATATTGGCCTGTGGCTCTGGTATAGTTCTGCTGTAAATCCCTCTGGCCCTGACATTTTCTTAGCTAGAATTTCTACCTACAAAAACCCACCCCTCATTAGGTTCTTGCCAGTGAAGCCCTGGCTGTCCTGGAACTCACTGTGTAGGACAGGCTGGCCTTGAATTCACTCACAGAGATCACCTGCCTCTGCCTCCTGTGTGCTGGGGTTAAAGGCGTGCTCTACCGTGCCATTTGCATTTCCATCTCCTCGCTGGTTAGGGGTCTGTGTAGGCTGTTGGCCTTTCTTTGGTTTGATTTTTTTGGTTTGACCAACTCTAGAAATCCATTCATTTCTTTTCGTTTTTCCAGCTTCAAGGATTACAGTTTTTAAAATATTCCTTTATAATTTTCTGAATTTCTTTGGTATCTGTTGTAATGTTTCCTTCTTTGTTTCTGATTCTAATTGGTTCCTTGCTTTCTGTCTTTTGGTTAGCTGAGCCCAGGAACTTATCTTCTCAAGGAACCAGTTCTTAGCTCCATTGATTGATTGATCGATTGGTTGACTGATTGATTGGTTATATTGCTTTCTTTGTTTCTGAGTCACTGAATTTGGCTCTGTTTTTGTTTGTTTGTTTTTGGGTTTTGGTTTTTGGTTTTTTGGGGGGGGATTTTTTTTTTCTGTTGACTGGATTTGAATCTAGTTTGTTCTTGTTTTTCCAATTTTTTAAAGTTGCATCTTTAAATCATTTATGTGCTTTCTAATTTATTAATGTTGGCACCCAGAGTTATAATTTCCCCTTGCAGGACTGTTTTGACTGTGTCCCAGAGGATTTAATATATTTTCACTTTTATTTAGCTACAGGAAATTTTTATTTCTTCCTCTATTTCTTCTTTGACTCACTCTAAACTCATTGTTTAGGAGTTGAATTGTTTAATCTCCATGATTTTGTGAATTTAATAGAGTCCTTTGCTGTCAGTTTACATTTTATTGCATTGTGGTCGTACAGGATACCAGAAGGGATTCCAATCATCTTGAATTTGGAAAGATTTGTGTTGCATCCCCAGAATGTGATCTATTTTAGAAAAGCTTCCATGTGCTCCTGAGTAAAATGTGTATTCTTGGTTGCTTGGCTGGACTATTCTGTAGATATTTCTTGAGTTCATTTGATATAAAGTGTCAGTTGAGTCTGATGTTCCTCAGAACAGTCAGATAATCTGATCATTGGAGAAAATGGGATATCGAAATCACCTACTATTAACAGAATGATGTTGATCTGTGTCTTTAAATCGAGTGGAATGCTTTTTACAAAAGTGGGCACTCCAGAGTTTGGTGCACAGATGTTCAAGATAGTAATTTCTTCTTGGATAACGGTTCCCTTGATTAGAATGAAGTGTCCCTTTTTCTTATTAGTTTTAATTTGAATGTCAGAAATTAGGATGGCAATATCTGATTGCTTTCGAGTTCCATTTGATTGGAGTACTTTTACCCTCCATTTACCTTAAGGCCATGCACATCTTTAAAGCTAAGATGTGTTTCTTATAAACAATATAATGATAGATTTTGTTTCTTGACCCATCTAGTGTGTCTTTTGATTAAGAACTGAGATCACTGATGTTTATATTATTGTTAAAATGTGTATTAATTGTGGTCATCATGTTGTTGATTTTTGGAATGGTTTGTGTTCTAGTGGTATTTTGTGTTTTAATAATTATGGTTTCATATTTCTTTCCATATTCATTCTTCTTTTCTTTTTCTTATTTTTTAAAAACTTATATTATGTAGATGAATACACTGTCAATGTCTTCAGACACACCAGAATGGAGCATCGCATGCCATTACAGATGGTTGTGAGCCACCATGTGGTTGCTGAGAATTGAACTCAGGACCTCTAGAAGAGCAGCCAGAGCTCTTAACCACTGAGCCATCTCTCTAGCCCCAGCTCATGCTTCTTTTCAATCTGAAATAATGATTCCTAGGTTTAGTCTGTTGGAAGTGGTTTATTTTTAGGCTGTTTATGTTGTATAAAGCCTCTCTTTTTCTCTAATCATAGCAGGTAGTTTTATTGGAAATATTAGTCGAGGTGGCTGTCACAGTCTTTTAGGACTATACTAGCTCCAGGCTATTCTAGCTTTGAAAGTCTCCACTGAGAAGTTAGCTATTATTTGATTTTTTTCTTTTTATATTACTTGCATTTTTTCTATTTCTGTGTTTAATGCACTTTATTATTTATACTTAGTTTTTGTTTCATTTTGTTTTGTTTTTACTCTGATATATACCATGCGGATTTTCTTCTCTGGTCTTATCAACTGATGTTCTGTGTGGCTCTTATATCTATATCTAATCTATATCTATATCTAATCTATATCTATATCTATATCTATATCTACATCTATATCTATATCTATATCTATATCTATATCTATATCTATCTGCATTTTCTTAGTTTTTTTCTATGATCTTGTTAAAGATCTGGTTTATGCCATTGACTTGGCATTCTTCTCCCTCTATCTATCTATCTATCTATCTATCTATCTATCTATGGAAGGCTTGAGTGCTTTCATGGTGTCCCACGTGTCCTGCATGTTTGATCCTCTACTTTATCAAGTCCTGTCCTTCTGTCTTGTACTAGATTCCTTCTATGTGTAAGGCTTGCCTTCCCATCTTCTAGTTGTGTTATTGGGTTTTATAATTCCATCTTCACTTCAGCTTGAGTCATCCTCCTCAGCGTTTCTGTCTCCTGACTGGATTCCATTTCTAGGTCCTGGATTGCCTCCATCTCTTCCTTCAGCCTTATGTCTGTGCTTCTGTCACTCAGGCATTTATTCCTTCTCCTTAATGTCCCTCAGCTGTTTCTTTATGTCCTCTCTAAAATCTTTGCATTATTTGGTGAAATTTATGATGGCTCTTTTAAATTTTGTATCATGGGGTTCATCTAAGTAATTCTTATTAGAAAATATTTCTACGGGGCTGGTAGGTTTTAGAGAGAAGATACTGACTTGATCTTTTATGTTGTTGTTGTTGTTGTTGTTGTTGTTGTTGTTTTTAAATGAGATCTGGATATATAGAATTTTTTGTTAGTCCTAAGTCTGATATGGACAGAGAATGTCAGAGCAGAAGAGAGGATGTGTGAAGGGATTGGATCTAGAGGTTGAAAATGGCGTGGGTGGAATGAAGCCATGTGGGAAGAAGGGACTGGGGAGGGATATAAGATGTACTTCCTGGTCCAGGCCTGGAGAGGTGGTCGACGTGGCTGGGTGGAAAGGCTAAATGTGGCGTAGCAGGAACCTGTGAGTTGAGAGAGTGGTAGGGAAGGTCCTGGCCAAGGCCTAGAGATCATCTCTAGTGCAAGCAGTAGAGACCAGATGAGGTCAGAGCACTGGATGTAGAACCCAGACATCTTACCAGCTGGAGAAAGCATAGGCAGGATGTCAGGCTACCCCCTGGAGGAGGAGGAGGTGGTAAGTCATGTTGGAGAAAGATAGAAAAACAAATATCAATCAAAAGTATGTTCAACAGCAGGGTATTACATAACCCCAGAGGGCCTTCCCACACATACATATTAAGTGTAAACAGAAGGAGTGATTACAGTAAAGACAACTGCAGGAACCACCTTAATCAGAGAACCAAAATCAACATGGTCAGCAATGGGACAGTTTAAAGTCTGCTAAGATCATCAGGATACTCCCCAAAAAATGCACGACTTGGATTTAGTTGTAATGGAATAGCTGACAAACTGAGGGATATCCTTCATAGAGTTAATGTGAAATCTTCAAAATCTTAAAAGGTCGAGAAAGTAAAGGAAGGACGGAGGAGCTGATGCAGGTTGTAGAGGATGCACTCAACACACACATCTCAACTCAGTCGTTTTGCACTGTGAGTCAATTTGTAAGGGACAGTGACACTTGGATGGTGTCAAAGGATGGATCATAGTCATGTATCTACCGATTTTCTGGAGAGACCACCAGAGATGATGGGTGCTATTTGTACCAAATTTGCAAGTTTTCTTTCACTTGAAGATAATTTCAAAATAATGGTATAGTTCTTGGAATTTTAGGTAGGCTACCACCATATATATATATATATATATATATATATATATATATATATATATAATTTATTTATTAAATATAATATAATAATATATTTATAATTTATTTATTATTATAAGCAAGTATGTAGCTATCTTTAGACACACCAGAAGAGGGCATCAGACCTCATTATGGATGGTTGTGAGCCACCGTGTGGTTTCTGGGATTTGAACTCAGGACCTTCTGGAGAGCAGTCTGTTCTTAACCACTGAGCCATCTCCCCAGCCCCCTAGGCTACCATTTTATCCATCTCTGATTTAATGTTCCAGTGGTTGGAAGGGAGCCATTTTAATAAATAAATAAACAAACAAACAAATAAATAAATCTTACCTATGCCTTTCCAAGTGCAGAAGTAGTGTAGTACACAGTGCCCTTGCTTCCTCTTTCTAAACTGTATGTTCTAGAGAGCACTCCACATGGTCACACAGGAGCACTTTTTGATCTGCTTCTTGTGTCTGCAAAGTGCTCCCTCCACTCATTCAAGTGTCAGTGACCTCCTGACCTCCAAGCTACAATGAATAACATTCAGGTAGCTTCCATTTCACACTCACATACGGTATGATCAGAATACATTCCTACAAGTGGCATCCTTCAACCGGAGACAAATGTTTCCTTCATTTATAGCATGCCACATTGCTCTGCGCTTCTGCCGCCGATCTAGGTTTTTTCCCCCACCTCCACAGCTTCACAAGTAGAACAGGTCTTAGGTTTTTGGGTTTGTTTTTGTTTTTTTTTTTTGTTTTGTTTTTTGTTTTTTGTTTTTGCCAACCTGCCAAGCAATTTACACATCTTACTATGTAGGTGAAAAATACTAAGCTCCCAAAATATTATGTCTTCCCACAGCATGTGAACCTGACGGGTGCAAAATTTAGGAACTGCTTGCTTCTTGTGATGGTTAATCTCAATTGTTAGCATGATATAGAAACAGCTGGGAGGATATCTGGGCGTGCCTTTGGAGAATTATCTCTATTAGATTAATTGAAGTTTGAAGATCCACTTTGGGTGGCACCATTCCCTGGGCTCAGACTGAATAAAAAGGAGACTCAGCTAACCAGATGCTTGAAGCTCCTGCTGCCTGACTTCTGCTCCATGATACATTGTACCCTCTCTATCTTGAATTGATTTTGTCAGGGTATTATATCACAGCAATGAGGGAAAAAATAATAAGTATTGTTAGCATTTGTTGCCTTTTATTGACATTTAGTACAAGACTCTAACCAATTAAAGTATCCTTTTTCAATGAAACACTCTCCAGCATCTTCAAGATGGCCTTAGGGCAATTACCTAATAATAATATGTATAAAATTGATCCTAAGATATCAGACTTTGCTGTTTGAATGACCTTTCCCACTTAGTTTTTGACCCTTTGGAAATAGAGCACTATACCTTATTCAGTCTCTGAATAATAGGTATTCCTTAAGTGTGTTTAAATCAGTGAAGAAGTAATTAACAGCTAAAGCCAGTGTTAAACTCATAGGCAAAGCAAACATGTCCTTGCTCTTAAAAACACACACAACGCCTGTAATCCCAGCACTATGGGAGGCAGAGGCAGGCAGATTTCTGAGTTCGAGGCTAGCCTGGTCTACAGAGTGAGTTCCAGGACAGCCAGGTCTACACAGAGAAACCCTGTCTCGAAAAAAACAAAAACCAAACCAAAACACACACACACACACACACACACACACACACACACAACAAAAATGACACACTTTTTCTTTCCTGGCTGTCTAGAACTCTGTAAGGTCTCTGGTCTCAGGGTGAGTTCCTAAGTCAGAGTTTCCTAAGTCAGTGATATGTGAAGCCTATATTCCCTTCACAGACATTCTCCGGTGCTGTTCTTAATGATGGTCCTGCAATCTGAACCACTCTCCCAGAACAAACACCAGAGGCAGGACATCTCTCTAAACTTTTTCTTCTTCTCTCCCACTCTAGGGATAACTTATTTCATTTTTGAATTTTTTTATGTCATGTTAGAGCCCAAATACTTGAGTCCAGAAGGCTGTCAGCATAACATCTGTCTAGACTACTGTAATTACCTTTTCTCTCCAAGAGAGGGAAGATCACTGTTGTTGTTGTTGTTGTTGTTGTTTAAGATTTATTTATTTATTTATTATATGTGAGTACCCTGTAGCTGTCTTCATATACTCCAGAAGAGGGCATCAGATCTCATTACAGATGGTTGTGAGCCACCACGTGGTTGCTGGGATTTGAACTCAGGACCTCCAGAAGAGCAGTTAGTGCTCTTAACTGCTCATCCATCTCTTCAGTCTTAAACACAAAGCATCTATCTACCTACAATAAACCTTAGGAATCCAAACTCTGTAACAGTCTCCATAGTCAAGGTCCTATTTATTCTTAAAAATAGTTTGAATCACTCTAGGAAGCTGGTAGTGGTTTTTAAACCTTGAATGGTTGGCTTAAAATGCCAGGAAGCACAGCTGTGGAAGAAGCTGTGATCACAGTTGGGTAAGCTTGCTTACATCACCTTGGGGCTCATTATAAATGCAGGGGGTTGTAACTCTGCTCTCGTGGAATGCTCTTCTGTGCAATAACAGCTGCATCTGCTCCATTATCATTCTGTACCATTCTGTCTCAGTTGGTGTTTCCACTGCTGTGAAGAGACCCCATGACCACAGCAACTCATATAAAGGAAAACATTTAATTGGTTGGCTTATACAGTCCAGAGGTTTAGTCCCCTGTCATCATGGGGAAGCATGGTGGCACACAGGCAGACATAAGTGCTGGAGAGGTAGCTGAGAGTTCTACATCTGAATAGGCAGGCAGCAGGAAGAGAGTGACACACTGGGCATGGCTTAAGCATCTAAGACCTCAAAGCCTGCCCCCGTGACACACTCCTCCAACAAGGCCACATCTACTCCAATAAAGCCACACCTCCCCGTGAGCCTTTTGGGTTTTTTTGTTTGTTTGTTTGTTTTTTGTTTTTTGTTTTTTGTTTTGTTTTTGTTTTTGTTTTTTGTTTTTTTGAGACAGGGTTTCTCTGTGTAGTCCTGGCTGTCCTGGAACTCACTCTGTAGACCAGGCTGGCCTCGAACTCAGAAATCCGTCTGCCTCTGCCTCCCAAGTGCTGGGATTACAGGCGTGTGCCACCACGCCCGGCTCTGTGAGCCTATTTTTATTCAAACCACCACATCTTCTAAATATGTCTGTGAATCACTTCCAAGCTACCCATCGGTGTTTCCTTATACACACACAATTTACAATGCTCATTGCTTGTGTGTTGGCTGGAAGCTGTCCTTGTCCTTCTCCACTGTTGATGGTTTCAGTGTAGAGGGTACAGGAAAGAACAGAGCCCTGGGGAAGTGGAGGCAGGCAGATCAGAGTCATCCTCTCCTACATATTGAGTTGATGAATGGCTGGGATACAGGTGACCTCTCAGGGGTCAATAAATTAAAATAATTAGAACCACCACCTGGCAACCAGGCCAGGCAGAAATCACTGAGCCTGGGTCCTATGGGCTGTGACCCTGCCAGATCTACAGAAGGCCCCAGTTGTAGATTGACAAACCCTAGGCAACCGGTTTGTTGTCTATCATGGTGTTTCCATCCAGTGACAACTGTCTCAGTACCAAGGTATTGAAGCAGAGACCCAGAAGTTGCCAGAAGGTCTCCAGAATTTTCATGAGTTCTGTGCAGCTGAGGGAGGGCAAGGGGATCTTTCTTCCCAACCCCTGTTCAGATGGTTAGGATCTGAGTTCCTCCAAAAGACTTTTAGATTTCCAACTTCAAGTAGCCCCAGTCAGACTCTATGCATCTTTTGAGGCTCCCTTCAAGCTTTTACATCCAGAGACTGGTCAGAAAGAGACATACATTGACAGCTGGTCAAATGTTCCAGGCTCCTCCTGAAGGTCCGGAGATTGTTCAGAACCACTCATAGAGAACCTTACGCCTGAGCTACCATACTACATGCTTTTAAAAAGCAGAAGAGTCCCACAAAGCATGAAAGAAGTGCTATGGTAACCTAACAGTCTAGATGAGAAAGCAACTCACCGGAGCTCGTATTCCTGGGCATGGTCTGTGAAATCCCAGACAAGCCCCCAAGAACTTGACCCTATGATACAGTTCCACATGTTGTGCTAATGCACCCAACCATATTATTTCACTGCCACTTCATAATTGTAATTTTGCTACTGTTATCAATTGTAAATATCTTATATGCAACCCCTGTGAAAGGGTCATTCAGTCTCCCATAGACTCACATGTTGGAATGCTTAGCCCATGGGGAGTGGAACTATTAGTAGGTGTGGCCTTGTTGGAGGAAGTGTGTCACTATTGGCATGGGCCTTGAGGTTTCATATCCTCAAGCTTCATCCAATGTGGCACAGTCTCCTTCTGCTGCCTGTGGATCCAAATGTAAAACTCTCAGCTCCTTCTCGAGCACTATGTCTCCTGCATGTTGACCTGCTATGCTTCCCACCAAAATAATGGACTAAACCTCTGAAACTGTAAGCCAGATCTAGTCAAATGTTTTCCTTTATAAGAGTTGCCATGGTCATGGTGTCTCCTCACAGCAATAGAAACCCTAACTAAGACAACCAGCAAAGGGGTAGTGCCCCACAGCTTGAGACCACTGCTCTAGAGTAACAGAAAGTCCTGCTTGTTGGAGGGGCCCCAAGGGAGGAAAAACTGTTTTAGCAGTGGGGTTTACAGGCTTTTAACTCCTTGAAGAAAACTGATGGGAAAAAGAATTGTTGCTCTTTTCCTAATACACAAGATGACTGACTTCTTCTGAGATGGACTGGTAAGTTTATCAAAGAGCCATTGAGTTCAGGGCCAGAGAATCATGAAGTAGAGCTATTAGTTTCTATTTTCTTGTCTTGGGCTTACATGGAAAGTTTGTTTTGTTTGTTTGCTTGAGTATTTTGATGTTTTTGAGATATGATATACATATACATTTCAGGTTGGCTTTGAATTCACAAATTCAATTGACCTAGGCCCTGTGCACACATGTTACGGTTGTGTAGCTTCATCTTCCTGTGGGCATCCTAACAATGGGAGCAGGGCTGTGTCTGACTCTGTAGTCAGTCTATGGGACCCTTTCCTCCTACTGGGTTGCCTCAGCCAGCCTTAAAAGGAAAGGAGGAGGTACCTAGTCTTACTGCAGCTTGTTATGCCATGGCTGGTTGATATGCATGGGAGGATTGCCCTTTTCTGAAGAGAAACGAAGGGCAAGTGGTCAAGGGGACAGACTGTAAGGAGGGGGGTGACTGCAGTTCAGGATGTTAATTAATTAATTAAGATTCAAGGTCTTCCTTCCAATGTTTTTCAAGTATGGCGATTGCAGGTTTATGTGAGCAGGCTGTAAGTTCACTTTAGAAGGACCAGTCTTCTCCTCAGACTTTGAGTCTCGCACATCTCCGCCCTCAACCTCCCTTTCTGCATGAAAGATCGTTTCCTGGCTGATCTTTTCTCTCTGTGGAGTCTCACTATTTCTTCCCTTTTCCATTCTCACCTCCAACATGCATTCTCACCCTAAGCCTATTTAAAAACACAGTTCCCCAGCAACCCACTTGGTGTATTTTTTTTTTGATGTTTTGTGTTGTGTCTTTATTTATCGTCTGTCTTCCCCTCATTAGTCTGTAAGGTATCGAGAGCAGGAATGTATCTGCTTTACAGATAGTTGTCCTGTCAGATTGGAGGATGATTATCAGCATTCCTGTAATGATTTGTTGGCTAGATAAATTAATGAACGGCCCAATGCCTTTACCCATGCTTTATCTAAGATATCCTTCTCCATTGGTCCCCACTGCTTAAATGACATTTCCCTTCTACTGCTCTGTTCAAATATAAATTCTTCTGAAAAATCTTACAGTGTAACTGTGAGATAAATGCTGTGATGGCGGCCCCCAAAGCCTGTGGTTCACCATCCTGCCATGTATTTCTTTCTCGTGGCTCAGAGCACTGTGGGGTGTTTGGCAGGCAGTCTGCAAACATTCCACTGGTTCCCACACCCTCAGAGCTCCTTCCTGGCTCAGAGGAAGTCAGTGAGCAGGTGTAAGAGAGAGGAAGCCAGACTGACTCAGGACAAGTTTGTGGACAGGTTAGGAAGTGATGTCTACAAGTGATTTGTCGGGGTTGGTCATCGTGGTCCCAGGAAGATCATGGTCTGATGGCTACTTCCTGGCACCAGCTCTAAATCATGGAAGGTAAATGTGTCCTGGATGGACACTTGACTCTGTCACACATGCACGAGGGAGGGTTGTAATGAGAATTCAGAAGACAAAAAAAAAAAAACAAAAAACAAAACAAAACAAACAAAAAAACCTAGCTGCATGACATGCACCTGTGTGTGCATTTGTGTGTATGTGTATGTGTGTGTGTGTGTGTGTGTGTGTGTGTGTGTATGTGTGCATATGTATACATGTGGGTAAGTAGTGGGTGGTGGGAGAGGAAAGAAAAATTACAGTAAGATTTTTCAGAAGAATTTATATTTAAACGGTAGAGGGCATCCTTATCCCTACATATGTCTCCAAGTGGCCCATGTTTCTCGAGCAGGTACTGGAGGTCACTGCCCTACATTTCCAAGGCCTGGAGAAGATCTATATAAGGCCTCTGTTGGAGCATGGCCCAAACAATGGCCTAAACAATCCCTGGGCTATTATTCTTGGGTTCTATAAGAGAGCAAGCTGAGCAAGCCAGGGGAAGCAAGCCAGTAAGAAACATCCCTCCATGGCCTCTGCATCAGCTCCTGCTTCCTGACCTGCTTGAGTTCTAGTCCTGACTTCCTTTGGTGATGAACAGCAGTGTGGAAGTGTAAGCTGAATAAACCCTTTCCTCCCTAACTTATTTTTTGATCATGATTTTTGTGCAGGAACAGAAACCCTGATAAGACAAGAACCCAATCTGGTCAGTGTGTCCTCCTGAATTCAGAAATGGCCGTCTGCCCTGCTTTCGTGCTTTCTCAGATATAATCTATAATATGAGTCTATGGTCTGTCATGGGAGAGGTTTCAGAAAGGGCTGCTCTGTCCATATTTAGCACGTGCTTACTGGAATTTACTTACATGTTTTTCTAATCATGTTTTTCAGAACTCAGACAACCTTCTTTAAATTATTGCTTTATCACGGTCCGTATAAAAGTTCTCTAAACCAGCCGGGCGTGGTGGCACACGCCTGTAATCCCAGCACTTGGGAGGCAGAGGCAGGCAAATTTCTGAGTTTGAGGCCAGCCTGGTCTACAGAGTGAGTTCCAGGACAGCCAGGGCTACACAGAGAAACCCTGTCTCAAAAAAACAAACAAACAAAAAAAAAAACAAAAAACAAAAAAAACAAAACAAAACAACAAAAAAAAAGTTCTGTAAACCTCAAGGGACGTTGTCAGTAGCATCAGATCATGGTCTGCCCTCTCTCTCAGGTCCTCAGATCCCGGGTCTCTCAGACAGATCTGCGTAGTTGGCAGATGTCAACAGCTACTGTGCCTGGAAACTGGAGCATGACTCCAGAACACAGATGCCAAGCCAACTCTTGATTTCCTCCCTAACATACTTCCTCATTTAAATGCCTATCCCATTTCTTACCGAGAATTCCTCATGTGGAAGATCACTTGAACTCACTGCTCCCCAGTGAGGGGCCTTAACATCCTCCCCAGAATCTTGGCCCTGTGGACTTCCTTGCCAGGCAGCTCAGCTCTCAGCCTCTGTCCTAAGACCTCGGTGACGACAATGGCTTTTGAAAGTGGTCTCCGCCTGAGACCGGTCCTGCCTTCCCCCAATAGGTTTGATCCTTTGGTTTTAAATGGCGCCTCTTCCTGTTAATGAAATAAAGGCTGTCTAATTTCCTTCCTCCCGTCCAGCCTAAACTAATCATTACTGATTCAGAATTAGGTGAATTTATCCCAGTGAGAGCTACATTTCAGTGAGAGTCTGAAAAGCGTAGGTGGAAGTTAATCACATTTCTGAAACAAACAATAAAACCTAAGTGGATTCTGAGATGCCAAATAGAAGTGGAATTTCCATCTGAAACTCGTCCAGACTGAGAAGCGATGTCTCCGTCCATTGTGTGGTACCAGACCAAGTCACCTGGGTAGTCTAGGTAGGATAGAAACTGATTTCTCATCATTCTAAAGCCTCAGAATTGTAAGACCAATCACATAGCACTAGCATCATTCAATGAAACATTTTTACAGAATGTGGACAGGATCTCTCATCCAAGTAAATATCATCTGTTCTTGGATAGCTACACGCATACCAAAAAAAGGCATCACCACCATCCAGTGTAATTCAAACAGAGCTCACCCCTTCCCTTTATTGTCCACTGAAGGAGCCATATTGTATACAGCAGCCCGGATGGGGGACACCACCTTATTTAGCTTTCCATAGCCTAGAGACAGTCTCCATGAGCCCTCCAGCCTCCTCATGCTGAGGTACTACTGTCACCACAGACCTCTGAGCACCTCTCGATCCTTGATGGTCTCAGAAAAGCTAGCTTGCACAACTGGGCCCGGCTCACGCCCAAAGATTGCACCGCAGCCTGCTGTGTATGGCATTCGAACTGGTTTCCCAGTTCTGAGGGGTTCTGGCCCTGCTCTGTGGCCCAGTCCTCTCATCAGTCAGATGGAGCCACTGAAAGGGCCCCATACACTTGACATCGTGAGGGTGTACTGTGGGGTCATGTCGGTCAAGGTCAATCTGTTTGTAACTGTGTGCTACACCATGCATGTCTTCTGTGAACTGCTGCTCAGGCTCTGGAGACTCCTGGAAGCTCACGAGCACAGCACTTGGCTGTCTGTTGTTTGCTTCCAGGGAATTTGACACAAATCTTGGCACATTTGCCTCAAGAGGCCAGGGCAGACTTCTATATCTGTTCTACTCTTCTGTCATCCCAACTTTGATTCTGTATGTGTGTGTGTGTGTGTCTGTGTCTGTGTGTGTATGTGTATTTGTATGTGTATGTGTATGTGTGTATATTGTGTGTATGTATGTGTATGTGTGTATGTGCGTATAGGTGTATATATGTGTGTATGTGTATATATTGTGTGTGTATGTATGTGTATATTGTGTGTATGTATTTGTGTGTGTATATGTGTATGTGTGTATATGTGTGTATATGTGTATATATGTGTATATATGTGTGTGTATATTGTGTGTATGTGTGTATATTGTGTGTGTATTGTGTGTATGTATGTGTATGTGTGTATATTGTGTGTATGTATGTGTATGTGTGTATATTGTGTGTATATTGTGTGTATGTATGTGTATATGTATTTGTGTGTATGTGTGTGTGTGTTCACACACAATGGCACATGTTTGGAAATACCCATGGGAGTCAGTTTCTGCTTCTATCATCTGAGGCCCCAGGGACCAAACTCAGGCCATTAGGCACAGCAACAAATTCCTTTCCCTGCTGGGTCTTCTCGTGCCCTTTTCCTTATTTCCGTACTTTGTGAACCCAACTGTGTCCTTTGGAAGGGAAGACCACCATGTCCTCACCTGGCCAACAAGCTGGACAGGCATTCCCAGTCCATCCGCCCTTCTTACAAGAATATTAATACACATCTTCCCACAAGTCACATCTCCCAGCACTGTGGCATGGAGGTGAAGTTTCCAGCACGTGAATTTAGGGGGATATATTCAGATGGTAGCATATCCTTAATTTCCTTCTGAGGTGTGATGAGAGATGCCATACTACCATTCCCATGTGGACACACATTTATATGTATTCATTCATTCTTTGGAAGATGAAAGCTTTCCTTTTCTCTCTAAAATCACCTCCAGAAACAATTCCTGGGGACAATACATGCGTGTCTGTCTACTCACTGCAGACAGGGAGCCCATGACCCATCAAAGTACAAATATCACTGAAGTCCAACTTGGTGAACCAAAGAGTTTTATTCACAGGATTATGTATGAGGGGTTATAGACAGGAGGAAAAGTGATTTAAAACTGGCTGCATCACTAAAGCCCACCCAACACAGGTGATAGCTCACAAAAGCCAGGACCTTGGTGCACACTCAACGGTTTAGAGTGTCCTTCCCGAGTAACTCGGGTTGTCTAAACTTCTTCCAGGCAGCTCCACTGGGTTCAGTCTTCTTTGTGACTCTGCTTGGTCTGAGAATAACTCTGAGAAGTCTCTATTGCTTACTCTGGGACTTAATGAATCTGGTCAGTTTCAGGGACTTCCTAAAGGTATTTTGAGTTGTTTACCTTCTATCTTAAGGAATTTCCCTGGGAAAAGGAATGGCTCAATCCCAGAAGAAACTGCTACACAACAATTAAAATGTCTCCAGTCTCTCTCCAATTCTGAGGCCATTTAATAATTTTAAGTATTTGTCTGAGTGGCTTTCTTCTTCTGGTACCAATATTCTGTCTCAGATCATTTAAGGTGCTATAAAAAATTGTTAGAGATTAGGTGTCGTAGTTATTTTTTTTCCTATTGCTGTGATATGACACCATGACCAAGTCGATTTATAAAAGAACGTTTAGTTGGGCTTACAGTTTCAGAGGGTTAGAGTCTATGATGGTGGAGCAAAGGCATGGTGGCAGGAACAGCAGAGAACTCACATCTTTCACAAGTAGGAGGCAGATAAAGATACATTGAGAATGGCAAAAGTTTTTGAAATTCAAATTCCATCCCCAGTGACATACCGCCTCCAAAAAGGCCACACCTCTTAATCCTTCCCAAACAATTCCAGCAACTGGGCCCCAAGATTACACATGAGCCCATGGAGGCCTTTCTCATTCTGAAGTGACTGAGGTAAACACCATCCTGCCCAGATCTTACTCTGACTCCATTTTGTGATGCTTTTCAGCCCCTAACACCTCCAACAGTCATGTCTGTCTTGGTAACATGTTTAGGACTTTCCATGACCCTGATCATGGCATAACGAAAATTTCTGCCAAATACATAGTCAAAA
Source organism: Apodemus agrarius (assembly GCA_964023405.1). Classification (NCBI taxonomy): domain Eukaryota; kingdom Metazoa; phylum Chordata; class Mammalia; order Rodentia; family Muridae; genus Apodemus; species Apodemus agrarius. The sequence goes on along the minus strand of OZ030022.1, from coordinate 6,332,548 downwards.
CAAATGTTACCAGGTTCTCCTAACCTACATCTGTCAGTGCTGTCATTGTGGGTCTCACCTTTATATAACTACTGTAGTTCTGGGCTTTGGTGCTGAGAGTTGTGGAGGGCAGGAGCTTGCTCTCAGTCGATAGCTAATAAAGGACTCTGATTTGGCCTTATCTGTGTGGCAGTCTGCAACTACCTTACCTGAACAAAAGCAATTCAACCCACCACACTGGGTAACTGTTTACTGCTGTTAAGAGACGCCTTCCTGACCTATTTACCTCCCTCAGACCATATCCTAACCCCACACACTGTAAACAGGGTTTCCAGATATGAATGTCAGGGTGGAAACATTTCATCCCGTAACACCATTGAGTGTTTCCAAAAGGTTTTAGATGCTAAACTTTCTGCACTTGAAAATATCTATCATTAGTTAAGAAAATACATCTGCTTCCTGCGGGCCACAACACGTCAAAGTAACTGCTTTTTAAAGAAATGTTTGATTTATTCATTTTAAAGCCATTGATGTGTCTTGATTGCATCTGAAGAAATAGGAAAGAGAAAGAACTGACGGGCTCGACTAGGAAAAAACAAAACTTAAAATAAAACTCAGCCGTTCCCAAAGGGCATCTTCATGTCAGTTCAAACTGTGCAGCTTGATTGATGGAAAGCTGTTCGTGGCCCAGCGAGCGCTGTGTACAGATACTTACCTCAGCCTCCACGCTCCGTAAGAACAGTTTGGGAAGTGCATAATTATTTCAGCAATTAAACCTAGTGAGTACTGAGAGTGACTTAGAAAACAGTCACGTGGATTCTGAAGGATTTAGAAGATAAATACTTGACGAGGAAAAACAACTGAGACAAAGATTGAGAGACAAGAAATCAGAAATGCAACAGAAAGAAAGACCCAGCAACAGGAGTGGAGGGTGGATTTGCACCTCAGGGACAGAGCGGGACTGGGCTTCCTGTCTGTCAGCTGGGGCAGTCCCTGGACCCTTATCCTTAGCAGTTCACTTTCCATTAAACCTCTAAAGTCCCTGAAAAGCTATTTATGATGGTCCTTGAGAAGCCACTAAACAGGTATTTGCATTTTAAAACTAAAAACCCATTTAAAATGACTGCTTATGTGCCTAATATCAGGCTCCTCCTTCTGCAGGTCTATGTGGCCACTTCTTCATATTTTTCTATTTTAAGAGTATCAGAACAGCCCCCACACCCGCTCACAGGAAGCCTTCTGCCAGGATTTGCTTGATTAATTCTTTTATCTGCCTCTGAGCTCAGAGATCTAGAGAAATCTGGCGAGACCCGCTCCCCGTTCGCTAATGCTATGACCTAGATTGGGCTTATTTCATTTAATAAACAGGGAGAGTTTTAGCCTCAGGCTGCCAATTCATCTGAGGCTGCTTCGGGCCTGTGGTTTGTTTATAAAGGATGTTTTCGCCCGCAGTAAATCAGGCATCAGCTGCTGGCTTCTTCTGAGTTTGTAGAAATAGACTGAAGTCTGAAAGAAAATTCTAGAAAATAAGACCCGCTCTTGAAGGTCTTATTTTTTTGTCTCCGAACATTCTCAAGGGGGAACAGCCCTGGATATGTCTTCCCCAGATCCACTTTGACAGTCCCTGTCCCCTTCTGATAACTGACTAGAGGCAAAACACATTGCCCACAGCATCTAGCAGTTCAGATCCATTCCAAGTCTCCTGGATTCATTCTGATACTATTACATCATAAATGCACAACTGCAGTAGTAACTAACTAGCACTGGCTGGGTATTCAACTAACTACCTTTTTTTTTTTTTTTTTTTTTTTTTTTTTTGCATACCAGGTTTGGGTTAAGCTCTCTGTATTTGTTAACTAATTTAAGCCAAAGAACAGTGTATGGGAGATACCACCATCCCTCTCGATGGGTGTTCAAGAGCACATATCTCAGTAAAACCATTAAAAACAGGGTTTGTCTCATCCTGTGTAGACTTGGTAATAGTCACCATCTGGAATGCGCAGCGCCAGGGGACCTGAATCATTGTAAGGACTTTAACCGTGCCTGATCCGTTTCCTGGCAATCTTCCCTGACCTGTTTCTTGACTCTCGAGCTTACATGATCTATTTCTCAGCTCTGTAAGGCAAATGTGATTATGCCCAATGCTTCAAATGAAGAAATCAAAACTTTGAAAGTTTGCATGACTTACCCAAAATAGAACTGTCCTATTGTAGGTTATTCTCCAGAGAAGAGTGCCGGGACATGGGTTTAAGCCAATAGAAAGTATCTGCTAGAAACTACTCAGGGTGTTCAGAATGCCAGTGTAGCACCAACCCTTTCTCAAGGTGAGCTTTTAATCACAAAAGCCATGTTCTGGGGCAACGTACTTCAGTTATCAGGAACAGTTAGCCAAAGCAGAATGACAGAAGTAAAAAGGCTAGGTTGGTCCAGTCTGAGACTTTCCCAGAACTATGGACTTCGGTGGATTGGGCCTTTGGTTTAGTTTTGTCAGGGAGTGCTGTCTACGTGCTGAGTTTTACAGCCTGAACGGTGCTTCCATCATGGAGTCCATCATGCTAAGGTCTGTCTCTGGGACCCTGTTACAATCTAACGTGGGGAGATGGACATAGAACATCTGGCTGAATTAGAATTTCGAACAATGAGTAATAGTTGAATTATATTTACTGTTGGCATCAGAGACCAGCTTGGCCAGTGGCCTCCGAATCCAGCGATGATGTCACCCCTGGGTGAAAGGACCCGCATGCATCTGTTGCCACAGCAACCACCACACATTCTCAGCTTGCTCCTCGCCTGCACGCTCTACCTTCGCATCTCACCTGTGCGCGATGGTGCGCATGATTGTCACAGCCCGAATAAAAGGCAGAGACCCCAGCCCCTCTCCCCTTCTTCGTCTGCCCCCTTCTTTCCTCCTTCTCTTCCCTGCTTCCCCCAATAAACCTCTTCTCGTGGAGTTGTGCTGACCAGGTGTGGTCTGTCCAGATACGAGCTGCCTTCTAACACAACATTTATTCTAAAAACAAGAATTATTTGTCTGAAGTTGAATGGTAAGCAGCAAATAACCCATTAGCATAAATATATCTTAATAAATACATCCGAATTCTTCTAAAAATCTAAATCTAGCAGGTGCTGTGTGTTCACATATCAACCTTATCCCGAAGTGACCTTCCTGGTGGGAGGCAAGGTCCCAACTGGAAGGCCAGTTTTCTCCCCAGGTCCCTCCCGGCCTCCATCCCATTAAGGAGTTTTCACCCTCAAGAAAACAGCCTCATACCCATTACTCAAACAGTCGTGTAATTTAATACTTTTTGCTACAGGTAAATTGACCTTAGAGCAGGCATGAATCTTGTGTTCATGCTGGTGTCAAAATTGTAAATGTATTTTCTCCAACTCAACAGGATTCTGTTTCCAGGCCTCCTCCTCCTGCTGAGCTGATGGAAGGTCCCCTGTGAGTGAGGGGAAATCTGATGAACCTAGCCTCGGGGAAAGTACCTGCAGTGTATAGAGTGATCCTGTGCATTATAATTGGGGGATTGTAGCCTGCAGGAAGTTAAATGGAGAAACTGTAGCAAATAAACATCTGCTTCTCCAAAGTGGGGACTCGTGTCACAGTGTGGCAGAAGGCTAATTTAACATGCTGGTAGATTTTGTTTCTCTTCAAATTCCCTTTTGTCTCTCCTTCATCCTATTAGCTGCTCCTGTCTACTATTTACCCCCCACCCCCACCCGGAAGGAAGAGGTGCGCGGGTGTGGGAAGGCGGGGAGGCCTTGAGAGCTTCGGCTCTGGGCCTTACTTGGTGCCAAGTACCTCAAGAGAGGCTTTTGGGTCAGTGTGCTGTCAGCTAAGAGGCTGCCCAAGGCCCTTTGAATCCTGCAGAGCACACTTCCAGAAGGGCTGGGCTGAGGGCCTCTGGGTGACACAAGCTGCTGCTCCTCCTTCTTCCACTCCTTGGGAAATCACACTTCTCTTCAGTTTCTGGTCAACGACTTTTGTCTATTCTTCAGAATCCTTCCCAGGTTCCTTGAGGTTTGGACTTTCTAAACCAAAAGCTGGTGTGTGTGTGGGAGGGGTTGGGGTGGGGGGTCACAAGGAAGTAGAGATGGAAAGGTATTTACAGAAGCAATGGAACAAAGCATTAGTTCTTTGAAAAGATAAACACAGGGCCTGAAGAGATGGCTCAGCAGTTAAGAGCACTGGCTGCTCTTCCAGAGGTCCTGAGTTCAAATCCCAGCAACCACATGGTGGCTCACAACCATCAGTAATGAAATCTGATGCCCTCTCTTGGTGTGTATGATGACAGCTACAGTGTACTTATATATACTAAATAAAAAAAAATCTTTAAAAAAAAAGAAAGAAAAAAGAAAAGATAAACACGATCCACAAACCGTTAGTCAGACTACCAAAGAGAGAGAGAGAGAGAGAGAGAGAGAGAGAGAGAGAGAGAGAGAAGGCCAAAATTAAGAAAAATTACAAGTGAATGTGGAGGCATTATAACAGATACCAATGAAAAACTAAAAAACAGCTAGGATTTACCTTACAAATGTCTATACTCTACAAAATATTGGAAAATCTAAAATAAATTAGTGAACTCCTAGATGCACCTGTCTATGGTTTTTATCACAATGAACCTGAGATGAGATAAACCATGTAAACAGATCTGTAACAAACAACAGGATTGAAGTAGTAATTAAAAAAAGAAACTCCAACTGGAAAAGCTTCAGGCCCAGATAGATTCCCTGCTGAGTCCTCTGAGATCTTTAAAGATGAACTAACACCAATGTTTTTTAAACTATTCCATAAAGTACAAAAGAAAAGAGAGGGATTTTGTTAGATTCCCTAACACTAATACCAGAAAAACCACACAATAAAGTTTATAGGGGCTGGAGAGATGGCTCAGTGGTTAAGAGCACTGACTGCTCTTCCAGAGATTCTGAGTTCAAATCCCAGCAATCACGTGGTGACTCACAACCATCTGTAATGAAATCTGGCGCCCTCTTCTGGTGTGTCTGATGACAGCGATTGTGTGTTCACATATATAAAATAAATAAATCTTTAAAAAAAAGTTAAAAACATAGACAAATCTCCCTGGTGTGTATAAATGCAAAGCCTCTCAATAAACCAAATGTAACAGAATATCCGAGGATATCCCTCGCCATTTTCAAGTTGGATTCATCCCTTAGTTGCAGGGACAGGTCAACACAGGAAAGCCAATGCATGCCAGACATCACCTAAATGGACTCAATAACACAAACTTTTTCTTTTTTTAAGATTTATTTATTTATTTCATGTATGTGGGTACACTGTCGCTGTCTTCAGACACACCAGAAGGGGGCATCAGATACCCATTGCAGATGGTTGTGAACCACCATGTGGTTGCTGGGAATTGACACAAACTTGACTATCTGAGTTAATGCAGAAAATGACTTTGACAAAAATTCAACATCATGATAAAAACCTTGAAAGTAGCACATGTCAACAAAATTAAGGCTATGATAATAAACCTATAGCAAAGATTATACTAAATGGGAAAAAACTCAAAGTGTCTCCACTGCAGTCGGGCGAGAACAATGTGGAAGTGTTCATTTCTTCACTGAATGTGGCGTTTAGAGTCTTGGCCAGAGCAATAAGACGAGAGAAGAAAAGAAAAGCATGCACGTAGGAAAAGCAGAACCTAAAATATCTTTATTTGGAGACCATATGATTCTAGACATAAGAGTCCCTAAAAATTCCATCAATAAATTCCTACAACTGATAAGCCAGTTCAGCAAAAGAAATGTAGCCAATTTCTGCCTACCAATCCAGCTCGAAAGAAGGAGCTAGAGTGAAAACCCCAGTCTGAGGAGGTTAACCACATCCAAGAGAATAAATGGCCCCAGAAGAGTAAACCAAAAGAAGTAGGAAGGGAAAGCTGTACCACAACAACAAGATAATGGGAATTAATAAACACTGCTCATTAATTACTGTCAATATTAATGCTCTTAATTCCCCCATAAAAAGACTTAGACTAAGAGACTGGTTTAGAAAACTGGATTGGTCTTTCTTCTGCCTCCAGGAAACATACTTTATCAATCAGGACTCTCTAGAGAAACAGAACTTATAGAATGTGTGTGTGTGTGTGTGTGTGTGTGTGTGTTCGTGTAAAAGAGACATTTATTAGAATGGCATACAGACTGTGTAGTCCAGATAGTCCAACAGTGTGTGTCTATCAACAGAAGGTCCAAGAATAGTTGTTCAGTCCACAAGGCTGAATATATGAGCTGGCCTTCAGTATGACAGAATCTCAAAGAAGTAGGTTCTGATGCCAGTGACGGCGTAGACTGGCCAAGGAGAGTGAGAACAAACAGGCAGAGAGAGTAAGCTTCCTTCTTCTGTGTAGTTCACACAGGCTGCCAGCAGAAGGTGTGGCCCAGATTAAAGCTGGGTCTTCCTAGCTCAAAAGATATGAATTAGAAGCAGGCCTTCCCACTTTAAAAAGTTTAACTAAGAAAAAAAAACTCCCTCACAGGTGCGCCCAGCCTTCTGGGTTTCAGTTCATTCTAAATTAGTCACATCAACAAACCAGAAATAGCCACCACAGCCAACTTACCATCAAGGACAGGCCTCATCGTCAAGTAGAAGAATGGAATAATGTATTCCCAGCAAAGGGACCCAAGAAGTTGGCAAGTATAGGTTTTTAAATATCTGAAACAGCAGATTCAAACCAACACCAGTCAGAAGAGATAAAGGAAGACACTACATACTCATCAAAGGAAAAACATCCACTAAGATGATATCACAATTCTAAATTTTAATGCACCAACTGAACATGTACCTGATTCATAAAAGAAACATTACTACAACTAAAATCACATATTGAGCCTCACACAGTGATAGTGGGAGACTTTAATACCTAGCTCTCTCAATAAACAGATCATTCAGATAAAAACTGAAGAGAGGCCGGGCAGTGGTGGCACATGCCAGCACCTGGGAGGCAAAGGTAGACGGACTTCTGAGTTCGAGGCTAGCCTGGTTTACAGAATGAGTTCCGGGATAGACAGGGCTACACAGAGAAACCCTGTCTCAAAAAACAAACAAACAAAAAACTAAAGAGAAATAATATTATAAATCAAATGGACCGAGTAGACATCTACAGAGCATTTTACCACACACTTTTTTTTTAGCAGCCCATGGAACTGTCTCCAACACTGATCACATATTAAAACACAAAACAAGTCTCAAAAGTTGAAAGGAAGGAAGGAAGGAAGGAAGGAAGGAAGGAAGGAAGGAAGGAAGGACGAACCTGAGACAGCCCATCCACTAACGTGGACCCCCATCCACCAAAGATGCTGAATACCAGCCGTAGAAATGGCAGAAACTATACAAACATGGAAAATGAACAACTCACTACTGATTAAAGATGTGTCAAGACAAAACCCAAGAAGGAAATGTAAAACTTTTTGGAACTGAATGAAAGTGGGAACGCAGAGCATACCAAACCTATGGGACATAATGAAGGCAGTTCAAAGCACTAAGAGTCTAACAAAACAAAACAAAGCAAACAAAAACAAAAAACAAACAATAAAGCCACACAATTAAATGTTAAAACCTGCATAATTTCATATTAATAGCGTACTCTAGAAAAACAAAAGGGATTAAAACCCAAAAAGAATAGTGGGGGAAGAAATAATCAAACTCTGCACTAAAATCAATGAAATAGAAACATAGAAACAATGCAATGTATCAATTAAACAAAGACTTGGTTCTTTGATAAGATCAACAAGATTGACAAACCTTTAGGCAAATTTACCAAAAGTCAGAGAAAGGCAATCCAAGTTAATAAAATTAGTTATGAAAAGGGAAACATCATAACAGACAGACACTGAGTTAGTTCAGAGAGTGATAGAACATACTTTAAAAATCTGTACTCCACCAAACTGGAAAACCTAAAAGAAATGGGTAAATTTCTTGGTACAGACAACCTACCAAAGTTAAATCAAGATGAAACAAATAACTTAAACAGACTTGTAACTTCTTGTGAATAGAAGCAGGAACTAAAACTCTAGCTACAAAAACAAAACAAAACAAACAAACAAACAAACAAACAAAAAATCTCAGGGTCAACCAGATGGATTCAGTGCAGAATTCTACCAGACTTCCAAGGAAGAACTAAAATCAACACTTTTCAAATAATTCCACAAAATAAAAACTGAAGGAACATTTCCTAATTCTTTTTACAAAGCCACCACTTCCCTGAAATTAAAACCACACACAAACCCAACAAAAAAAGAAAAATTGCACCAATTTCCTTTATGAACAGATACAAAAGTTCCCAATAAAATACTTACAAACTGAATCCAAGAACACATCAGAAAGATCATCCAACATGGTTAAGTTGTTTTCATAGCAGAGATTCAGGGATAGTTCAACGTGTACAAATTAATAAATTTAATTTACCACATAGACAGACTGAAAGATCAAAACCACTTGATCATCTCATTACTTGCAGAAAGGTCTTTGACAAAAATCCACACCCTTCATGATAAAAGTCCCAGAGAGATTCGGGGTATATGACACATACCTTAAGATTGAAAAAAAAAAAGGGTAGTTTACACAGGCCCACTATGGAAATCAGTGTGGCTATTCCTCAGAAAGATGAGAATAGACCTACCTCAAGATCCAGCTATTCTGCTCTTGGGCATCTACCCAAAGGATGCTTCATCCTACTGCAGGGACACTTGCTCAGCCAGTCCATTGCTGCTCTATTCGTAAGAGCCAGAAAATGGAAACCTAGATGTCCATCAACTGATGAAGCGGCAAAATGTGATACACTTACACAATAGGATACTATGTAGCTGTTAAGAAAATGAAATTTATAGGTAAATGGATGGAGCTAGTAACAATCATTCTGAGTGAGGTAGCCAGACCCCAAAAGACAAACATTGCATGTTTTCTATTATAATATGCAGTTGTTGCTCTTTAAGCTTTAGATAATGTGTGTTTTGATCCAAATAAACCATGGAGGTTAAGTAGTAAGGGACCGCAGATGAGATCTTCTAAAGAAGGGGCAATGCGTAGAGTGTTGTAAGGAGATTAAGGGGAAACAGGATAGGAGAACTAAATAGGAAAAGGGATGGGGGGTGGCAAAGGAGGGAAGACAGACAGGGACAGTGAAAAGCCACATGAGAACCTGTTATTGCAGAAACATCCTAAAATATGCATATATGAAAGCATTTGAATGGAGGCACCACACTGTAGGTTTAGATTTTTTTTTTTTTTTTTTTGGATTTTTTTGAGACAGGGTTTCTCTGTGTAGCCCTGGCTGTCCTGGAACTCACTCTGTAGACCAGGCTGGCCTTGAACTCAGAAATCTGCCTGCCTCTGCCTCCCAAGTGCTAGGATTAAAGGCGTGCGCCACCAACGTCCGGCTAGGTTTAGATATTTTTAAACCTACTTTTTTTGTTGATTTTTTGTTTTGTTTCTCGAGAAGGGTTTCTCTATATGCCCTGGAACTTATTCTGTAGACTAGACTGGCCTCAAACTCAGAAATCTGCCTGCCTCTGCCTCTGCCTCTGCTTCTGCCTCTGCCTCTGTCTCTGCCTCCCAAATGCTGGAATTAAAGATGTGTGCCACCACTGCCCAGCTTAAGCCTACTTTTAATAAGGGTTCTTAAGAGTTTTAACCTCTCTCTTAGCCCACTGCTCCCCCCAGGGGTAGTAGAAAAGAAAGGTTATTAGGACACGAGAGAAGGGACCTGTTTATAAATAGTTGGTGATTTTTGGTTGGGGAGCAAATCTAATCTGGGCTGCCAGGATATCAGCAGTTTAGTTCCCAGGAATTAGTAATGACAGCTTGATCCACTTGCAAACACCATTCACAAATTAGCAATGATCTAGACTGCAAGGCTCTGCTGTATGTTGTGTAAAAGTAGTTTCTCGGCATGGTTTCAATCTCCAATTGTCAGGATGTTAGTAGTCTGGTTTAGTAGAGCCGGGATAGCAAACATGAATCAGCCGTGGTGGCATGACCTGGTAGAAACCGCCAGGCCTCTACTGAATCAGCACAAGTCAGCAGGAGCGACCAGGACCAGCAGAGAAGCCAGGAGAAGCTTTCTGCCTTGCCTGTCTTAAGGATCAGCGAAGACAAGAGTAAGACATGAGCCCAATGAAGCACGATAAAGCCAGCTATGTATGTCAGCTGTCATTGTCCACTGAGTCCTATCTACGCTTCCTCTAAACATTACCTGTTCTCTTATGGATCTTGTTTTAGCAAAACAGTACGTAAGCCTGTCTTAGTAAAACTCTGTGAGAGAGTATCAGCTGACATATCTAGAAATTTTTACTTTACTTTGCCAATCAGGCAGAGTCCACAGAAGTGGCAAGAAGCCAACAAAACACCATTAGAAGTTTTTTGGTTTTGTCTGTGTGTGTTTGTTTGTTTTTAATCAAGTCATGACAAATGATGACCAGTAAGGAATAGCAAGGTGTACCAATATCGTCTGGTGTTGTCTATTGCCTGTTGGGTTATATTTATATTTTTTCTTAACATCATGTGTCCCTTTGTGTTTTTGCTTTAGCAAAAACATCTTTTCATCTTTGTCTGTTTAAACAAAATAGTCTTTATGTGTCTACTTTAGCAAAACATCTTTTCACCTGTGTTAACTTCAGAAAAATATTTTTTAGGTGTTTGTTTACCTGTGTGTCTCAACAAAACATCATTTTACATGACTGACTGTCTTCCTGCACAAGCATCATGACCAAGAAACAAGTGGAGAGGAAAGGCTTTATTCAGCTTACACTACCACACTGCTGTTCATCACCAAAGGAAGTCAGGACTGGAACTCAAGCAGGTCAGGGAGCAGGAGCTGATACAGAGGCCATGGAGGGATGTTACTTACTGGCTTGCTTCCCCATGGCTTGCTCAGCCTGCTCTCTTATAGAACCCAAGACCACCAGCCCAGGGATGGCACCACCCGAAAGGGCCATCCCCCCTTGATCACTAATTGAGAAAATGCCCCACATTTGTATCTCATGAAGGCATTTCTTCAAGGGAGGCTTCTTTCTCTGTGATAACTCCAGCCTGTGTCAAGTTGACACATAAAGCCAGCCAGTATGCTGGCTTTCCAAAAAAAAAAAAAAAAACAATAGTTTCCACCTCACCATATAACAAGGGAGACAGTGTCCCAGCTAGACATCTGACAACACCAAGTTAAGCCTCCAATGCCAGGTTACATCTTGTTGAGCTATTGGCCAAAGGAATCCCACAGACCCCATGATAGACTACTGCCATGGTTACTCTCTCCACCGATGGTAAACCCTATTGTTGAAGATACAATTTACTTATGTCATTGAACATGGAGAAACCAAGCTGGTGCCCCACTAGAAGCTTCACCCCTATTGAAGAGTAGTCATGGTGCTAGAAGGTACTTTTCACGCTCCCAGAGGAGAAAGGTAATCAATTTTGTTGGAGATTGGTTCTAAGGCTTTGATTCAATTGGGAATCTGCATGTCCAGATGTTGAAGCTCCTTGTCCCCAATTGTGTTTTAATCGATCAATAAGGATGCCAATGGCTGATAGCTGAGCATGGGGTGGAACACTTAGAGTTGCAAAAGTAGGATGAAGAGAGGAATAAGAGAATCGCCTTAAGTGGGGGTGGGGGTAGAAGAATGGGCTGCAGGAGATGGAAGAGAGAAAGAGAAGCAGCCATATGAGATGTCGGCTAGGTGACCACTGGCCACTTCCCCAGTTGTGCCTGGGGTCACAGGGGAAGGTTTAGGAGTGTCCAGCCTTTGAGGTAGCCAAGGCATTTAAAAAATAAGCATGTGCTGGGCAGTGTTGGCACACGCCTGTAATCCCAGTACTCTGGGAGGCAGAGGCAGGCAGATTTCTGAGTTCGAGGCCAGCCTGGTCTACAGGGTGAGTTCCAGGACAGCCAGGGCTACACAGAGAAACCCTGTCTCGGAAAAAAAAAAAGCATGTGTGTATATGTGTGTGTGTGTGTGTGTGTGTGTGAGAGAGAGAGAGAGAGAGAGAGAGAGAGAGAGAGAGGGGGGGGAGGGAGAGAGGGAGAGAGAGAGAGAATGTGTGTTTCATCAGTGGATCAAAAGATAGCTCCTGGGTGGGTGCATGTGTGAGATCCACCAGGAACCAAAGCAGTGAAGCAAAACACTCACCGCAACACAATTTCACCTAAAAACAAACCCCTGGGGCTGGAGAGATGGCTCAGTGGTTAAGAGCACTGACTGCTCTTCCAGAAGTCCTGAGTTCAAATCCCAGCAACCACATGGTGGCTCACAGCCATCTGTAATGGGATCTAACCCCTCCTCTGGTGTGTCTCAAGACAGATACAGTGTACTCACATGCATAAAATAAACAATTCTTTGAAAAAACAACCAAACAAACCCCTCAGCCCACAACAGAGACGTGCCTGTAAGAAATAGTGGCAAAAATGTTATGGGAATAACCAGCCTTTTTTTTAAATTGGATTTAAAGCCCACTCCATGATATGGAATCTATACACAGCATTGCAAAAGTAGCCAAGCACTTAAGACTAGATAAGCCTAGGGGAAAACTACTACTGTTGCTCTGTTAAAGGAACATAGAAATAAAATGACCCCTAAGACATGTTGCTATATCCACAGATCAGAACCTCCATCGACCGGCAGAGAAGCTTCTTACAGCCGATGGTCATTAACACAGAGACAACTGGACAGAGTCCTTGGAACACTCAGTCCTAAATGGGATGTGTGCATCAAATTCCTCCCCTCGAGGTTCAGGGAACTGGGCAGAAGGGGAGGCTGCAAGATCTTAAGAGCCAGAGGAGATGGCTGATTCAAGGATCAGTGTCTTCCCGGCGCAAGAAGATTTGAACTCACAACTGTGACAGCACACACGAGGCCTGCACAGGTTCAAACCAGACAAAATCTAACACTGACAAGAGGGAGTGGCCACAAAGCCCCACCTAGAACCAAGAAACTCTTAGTAATGACGCCTACAGAGAAATCAGTTTTCTCCAATGGAGTATTACTAGGTAGACAGACCACATCCAGAGGAGGTGCTGTATGTAGGAGCATTTGGCCAACACTAAATGAATTCTATATTAGTGTATTTGTGTGTGGTTTTTGTTTTGTTTTGAATTTTTAATCTTATTGGTTTTCTTTTTCTTTTCTTTCTTTTTTTAAAGTTTGGTTTGATTTTCAATTTTAGTTTTCATTTTGTTATTCCTGTTTGGATTTATTTGTTGGGTTTTTTGAGAAAGGGGGGGGAAGAAGGTGGGCGGATGGGTGGGTAGGGAGATGAAAAGGAACAGGGAGGAGCTGAGGGGAGGGGGAGGGGAAAGAATTTAATCAAAATATATTGTATAAAAAATTTAAATAAGAAATATACCTGATAAACCTAATCAAGGAAGTAAAAGACCTCTACAATGAAAACTTGAAACACACACACACACACACACACACACACACACACATTTAAAGAAGACACTAGAAGATGAAAAGACCTTCCATACCTACAGAGTATAAGAATTAATGCTGAGATAATGGCCATCCTACAAATTCAATACAATCCCATAAATTCAATACAATCCCTAATACCATTCTTCAGAGATACAAAAAAGCTTCAAGATTCATATGGAAGCACAAAAGACCCTGGATAGCCAAAGTATTTTGGAGCAAAAAGAATAATACTGAAGGTATGAGCATGCCTGATTTTAAATCATACTGCAGAGCCATACTAACAGAAACAGCATGGCACTGGCACAAAGCAGCTATACAGGTCAGTGGGTCAGTGGGTCAGTGGGATACAAGAGAAGACCCAGATTGAAACACACACAGCTGCCTAGGGTCTTTGCTTTGTTTTGTTTCGTTTTTTACAAAGCTGTTAACACACACACACACACACACACACACACACACACACACACACTTAGTAGATAAAAGACAAATCTTCCACAAGCAGTACTGAAAATTGGATACCCATAGGTGAGAGAAGGAAATTAATTTCCTCTTTCTCTCACTGTACAAAAATCTCAACTCCAGATGGATAGGAGACCTGAATCTAAAGGCTTGGAACTCTGAAACTATTAGAGGAAGAAGCAGGATAAACACTTTCAGGTTATAGGCAGAGACAAGGGTTGTCTGACTAGGGCTCAAGTCCCTCCGGAAATAATGCCAACTGACAGGTGAGCTTTTATGAAATTAAAAAGCTGTTGCATGGCGAAGGAAGCAATTAACTGAGCAGAGACAGCCTGTTGAATGAGAGAAAAATCATATGTGTGACTGAGCATTATATCTAAACTATGCAAGGACCTCAAAAACAAAACTAAACAAGACAACGTCAAATAAACTCAATGAATGGGCTAACGCCGAGAATTCTCACGAGATGAAACAAAAATGGCTAATAAACATGAAAACTTCAAGCTCACTAGCCATCAGGGAAATGCAAATCCAAACAAGGAACAGACAGAATGAAAACTTAAAAATACGTGAGCCAAAGGACTGATGCCAGCGATGACGCTGGCGCATGCTCTGTCACAGTCTAACATGCTCCGGCTAGGAGGCTGAGCGCATGCTCTATCCCTGCCTGAAGCACCCTGGTCAGCTATGAGGCTGAGCGCATGCTCTATCCCTGCCTGAAGCACCCTGGTCAGCTATGAGGCTGAGCGCATGCTCTGTCACTGTCTAATGAGCTCTGGCCATGTGACATCCTCATTATGGACTTGTAGCCTCCCTAAGAGTGAGCCAAATAATCTTCTGGTTATAAATTACTTAGTCTCTGTTACTATAGCAAAAAAAAAAAAAAAAAAAAAAAAAAAAGAATAAGATGGCGAGTCAGAGATGCAGCAGGTGGCACCGCGTGGGAATCCCAAGAGGGCATCTCAGTAGCATCAGGACATGGACTCAGAACAAATGGCAAGTTGTCCGAACTCGCCTAAGGTAGGCAAAAGAAAGCCTTTCCCCATGGACCTGAGTTTCGGGGCTTAATCCCTCCCCAGCCCCATGTGATCCAGGCTCATCACCATCAGAGGCATCTGGGCATGCGTTCTCCAAGGGGAAATCAAGTCGGGCATACTGAGACCCACCACACTCCCCCATCTGTCAGGTCTTCTCGGCACCATAGGGAGGTCTCTGCCTACACTTCCTGGGGGGAGAATCTGCAGTTCCTCCCTTCAGGTCTTCCAACAAATATTACTGCATGTAGCGCCAGAGCCCAGGGTCAGGCTGGTAGCGGCTAGCCCTTCCCAGCATGCTCTCAGGTACAAACCTGAGAGAGCTCCCCACTCTCTCCTCCCCCTGGCGAGCCTCCCTTTGTCTCTTTGAGACTCAATCTACTCATCCAAAAGGAAGCCACAGAGACTTGACAATGTTGTTATTGAGGCTATGGCTTCGGAGCCTGTGGGGGGAGAGGTACCAGACTGCTGCTGGGTGCGGCCTCACAGACACCAGCTAGTGTCCATGGCTGGACAGTTTCCCCACAGCAGGAGAGAGGAAGGATCCTCGAAGCCACACAGATCTGGCTGAGGATGCGGAGCAGGGAGAGCCCGAGAAGCCCAGACTGTGGCAGGAGCCCTGGAGCCTCCTTTTCAGTGGACTCACGCCTTGAATACTATTCCAAAAATAGGACCTGAAAGCCAGCGGGCTCCCGAGTGAAGTAGAGATTTAATTTAGATAGCACAGCGGGAAGAAACGTGAAATCAGAACCGACAGCAGGCAAAGGGCTGGGACACTTCCTCCAGGACATGACACAGACTCTAAGATGGTCACATTCGCCAGCATTCCCTAACTACAGGGCTGCAGCCTCGCTCGGATGAAAAGCCCTGCTCTGAGCTATAGGCAAATGAACGGGGCGGGGGGGGGGGCAGCAAGAGGCTCTTGGGGTCATCCTAATGGTGCAGGGTCCTTCCTTCAGTCACCTTGATGATTTGGGTCATGAGCAGAACTATACGGTTCTGGGTTTTTTGGGAGGGGGGGCGGTTTCGAGACAGGGTTTCTCTGTGTAGTCCTGGCTGTCCTGGAACTCACTCTGTCTCTGCCTCCCAAGTGCTGGGATTAAAGGTGTGCACCACCCCTGCCGGGCTGGTTCTGGGTCCTTAAGTCTGCCTGAGATGCATCTCACTTTCTATGCGTTCACCCGGGAGGGCCCAGCCCACACAACCCTTTCATGAACGTTCCTCTAGATCCTGTAGTACAGGGTGTGCTCACACCCAGTGATAAACCACAACTACTCTCACTGGCTGTTTTGGCTTGTTTTCTATTGCTATGCTAAACACCATGACCAACAGCAGCTTGGGGAGAACGGGGCTTTATGTCAGTTTATTTCAACTTCATGAGCAGGAACTGGAGAGAAACCTGAGGGCAGGGGCTGATTGATGTAAGGACCGCTGAGGGGTGGGGCGCTGCGTACAAGCTTGCTTCTCCTGGTTTGCTCAGTCTGCTTTCTTATAGAACCCAAAACTAGCAGCCCAGGGATGGCACCACCACCACCACCACCCCCCAATCAGCTGAGCCCAAACCCAACCCATTCAATCATTAGTCAAGAAAACACACCGCAAGCTTGCCTACAGATAGAGGTGTTTTCTCAGCTGAGATTCCGTCTTCCCAGAGGACCCCAGTTTGCATCAAGTTGGGGAGAAAAAAAAAAACGAATCGACATGCTATGTTGCAAACCCCATACCAAACATTTATTTTAGTTAAATAGTTTTGACCCTATGAAGAGGCTTTTTATTATTTATTTATTTATTTATTTATTTATTTATTTGTAACTGACAGTTTGAGAACTTTGGATCACTGGCCCCAGAGCTGGAACTCAAATTCTTCTGTGTAAGCTCTGACGCTGTACCTCCTCTCCAGATGGGATGCATAAAAGCCAGAGTGATTGGGGCTAGAGAGATGGCTCAGTGGTTAAGATCACCGACTGCTCTTCTGAAGGTCCTGAGTTCAAATCCCAGCAACCATATGGTGGTTCACAACCATTTGTAATGGGATCCGATGTCCTCTTCTGGTGTGTCTGAAGACAGCGATAGTGTGCTTACATATAATAATAAATAAATTAAAAAAAAAAGCCGGAGCGATGTCTTTCACTCGTCCGCACCGTAAGCACCGTACCCATTCTTGTGGGTAAAAACAGTAAGCAAATAGATTGCTATTTAAAAGGAGCTAATATTTCAGATATGGAAAAAAAAAAACACATAAGAAATGAACGCCCTGGTATGTGAAAAAACAAACCATGTCATGGTGCTATGAATGAGGGAAGACAGGAGAGACTTCATTCTTCAATCAGTACATAACCAGGACCCTGGACGGGAGCAGGCCCACATCCGATAGCTCTCACTTCCATACAAGATGGCCTACTCCCCATTCTTGCTCAAAAGAAGCCCACCTTCCTGAGGTTTGTTTTCACGAGTAGGTTTTTCCTGTGGGAATTTCAGAGAGCCTGGCTCTTGCCTCACCCAGTCTGGTCCCTGCTGTCACTTAAAGCAACCCAACCGGCAAAGAGCACCTTGCCTAGTTCAGTTCTAGAAGGAGAAAGGAGACCTGGCCCTGGGCCTCACCCTACAGAATATATATAAACGTCCAGACCCCCTCAGTGCAAAGGGCGCTCCAGCTCAGCACCCCAGTTCCCTCACTGAATTATCTCTCCGTGAGTCGTGATGTGTGTACACGTGTTAGGTGGGTGCCCCAGCCGCCAACAGCCTCGTCAGTTGGCTGAAGGCACAGATCTCTCCCATCCCTAAAGCACAAAACCTATGTAAGACACGAAAGAACCCTTACCCCCATGGGCTGTGGTCCTCATCTCTGGGTAACAATTTCTCAGGAGTCATGCTCGGTGTTGCTAAGGGACCCGGGTCTCAGCAGGCTGGGAATCCGGCAAAGAAGGATACCAACTTCCAAGCACAGTGGACCACAGGCTTAAGCCAGTTTCAACTCAAGATAGTTTGCCCGTCTCATGCCTTTGGGTGAAAGGCTTTTCTCAATAGCCGCCAGCCACGCACTCAGTGCCGCAAGCAGGCACCCAGGCCGGTGTGTGAGTTCGCCCTGCCTCGTCTCCCCTTCCACACGCTGCTGTCCATCATGGTTCTTTCCAGTCGAGAGGCTAATTAAGGAAAGGCACACAGAGCCCTCAAGAGCCGGTGTGAGCCAGAGAGAACCTTCACTGACTCTCGGAGATAGATCGGAAATTCATTCACTGAGAAAATTAAGTCTATTCACCCAGCTCGTTTAGCCAAATTCACTTTTATACTAACATTAATATGTGTCGTGACAGTCCAGCCCGCTCCACGATAGCTGACGGCTCTGAAGGTGTCTCTCAGTCTCTGCTTCCTCCCTCCTGGCGAGCTCTTATCTTCCCTTCCACACCTGGGAAAGTCCTATTCATCTTTGAAGGCCTCAGTCACGCACCATCTTCTGTGTAAAGCCTTTCAAAATTTTCATCCCACCATCCACCAGGAAGCACGCTGCTCCTTCTGAGGTGCTTAGTTCTTCCTCGGACCATTTGTCCAGGCACACTGCGAGGCCAGTGGCTTGTGCTCCCTGGTGCTGGTGTGAGTCCATGACCCACAGGAAGGCGAGACTCCTGCTTCGTTTCTGCTTGTGGCCCAGGTGCTGTGCACGGTGCCTGGCATTTATGTGCCCTCAGTTACCAAATGACTTCCAGGCCTCAGTTTCTCCTCCGTAGAGTGTCAAGGCCATCCGCAAGCCAGGCTCTGTCGACGTGCAATACGTCAGTGTGAAACCCTGCCTTGCCCCCACAGACTCCATTCATCTCTTCTATCTAATGAAAAAGAGGCAACAATCCTGATATCATGAGTTTATACCTCAAGGGGGTGAGGAGTAGAGGCACACGCTAGCAAAAAAGTAACTATGCCTGTCTCAGTCAGGGTTTCTATTCCTGCACAAACATCAAGACCAAGAAGCAAGCTGGGGAGGAAAGGGTTTATTCAGCTTACACTTCCACACTGCTGTTCATCATCCAAGGAAGTCTGGACTGGAACTCAAGCAGGTCAGGAAGCAGGAGCTGATGCAGAGGCCATGGAGGGATGTTTCTTACTGGCTTGCTTCACCTGGCTTGCTCAGCTTGCTTTCTTATAGAACCCAAGACTACCAGTCCAGGGATGGCACCACCCACAAGGGGCCCTCCCACCCTTGATCACTAATTGAGAAAATACCATACAACTGGATCGCATGGAGGCATTTCCTCAAGGGAGGCCACTTTCTCTGTGAAAACTCCAGCCTGTGTCAAGTTGACACATGAAACTAGCCAGTACAATGTCAAGATATTAGAGAACTTGAATAAAATTAAACAGTTTTTAAGAAAAAGTTTCATGGGCTGGAGAGATGACTCAGAAGTTAAGAGCACCGACTGCTCTTCCAGAGGTCCTGAGTTCAATTGCCAGCAACCACATGGTGACTTACAACCATCTGTAATGAGATTGGATGCCCTCTTCTGGTGCATCTGAAAACAGCTGCAGTGTACTTACATATAATAAATAATAAATAAACCTTAAAAAAAAAAAAAAGAAAAGAAAAAGCTGAGCAGTGGTGGTGCACGCCTGTAATCCCAGCACTCTGGGGAGGATTTCTGAGTTCGAGGTCAGCCTGGTCTATAGAGTGAGTTCCAGGACAGCCAGGGCTATACAGAGAAACCCTGTCTCAAAAAAAAAAAAACCAAATCCAGAGGAAGAAGGAGGAGGAGGAGGAAGAGGAGGAGGAGGAGGAGGAGGAGGAGGAGGAGGAGGAAAGAAAGAAGGAAGAAAAAACAAAAGAAAGAAAGAAAGAAAGAAAGAAAGAAAGAAAGAAAGAGTTTGATGAGTAAGAAAAGTAGGTAGCAGCTCTCTTAGAAGAGAGCAAAGGCCCTGAGACAGCATAGGACAGCACTAATGAAGAGGAAAAGGAGCACGGGGTGCTGGGAACACAGTGGTCACGGGAAGAATAGACAAGCATTAGTGGCAGAAACAGACAGCAGGTAGATCACAAGGGGACTTAGTAGACTATAAGTAGGAAGCCATATGGGGGGGCTGGTGTGGTAAGAGTACTCAGGACTCTTGCAGAGAACCCCAAGTTGGGTTTCCAGCACCCACTGAATGGTTCATGACCACTCATAACTCCAGTTCTAGGAAAGCACTTCGGGCCTTCGTGGGCACCAGGACCTCAGATGGTGCACATACATACATACAGGCAAAACTCTCATATACAAAAGTTTTCATTAATATTTTAAAAGCGTTTAAAAGATGCTATATTTTATTAAAAGTGCGATAACATGCCACTTACAGATTCTTTTGTTTTCTTTTGTCTTTTGAGACAGTTTCTCTGTGTAACTCTGGCTGTCCTGGTTTCTCTTTAATTCTGGCTGTCCTGAAACTCATCTCTCTCTTTCTCTCTCTCTCTCTCTCTCTCTCTCTCTCTCTTATACACTCATGCCCGCGTGCACACACACACCACACACACATTAATAACAAATATTTTTATGTTTACTTTTGCTATAGAGAACAGATTATAGGGGCTAGAAGCAGAGAGAACAGATAGCATCCCACAGCAGACTAGGGAGCCGTTGACTTGCAGACTTTACCTCATTGGTATAGTGAAGGGCTGGAAGCTCATCGAGCGGGAACGGAGGGGACTTAGGAGAGGGGCAGAGTGGGGGGCTGTGGCGCCAAGGACAGTGAGGATTATCTCTAGATCTCTAGCCCTTCAGGCTGAACACCACAGGTTGGGAAGTCCTGGAAGATTCAGTGCCTGTTGAGAGCCTGTTTTCTCACATGGTGTCTTCATACTGCCCCCTTGTGGTAGGGAAGGCGCACGGCAGCTCTCCAGGGCTCCGTCTTCTCATCTCTTCCTGTATTTTTTGCCTTCCTAGTTGCTGTGATGATACCTGGCAGAAGCGACATAGAGAAGGAAGGATTTCTCTCGAGAGGACACTGCCCACGGTGGCAGCGTTCACAGCCTGGCAACGGGAGCCTCTGGCAGATGCGTGTTCCATGCCATCAGCCAGGAAACAGTTGGCTGATGACCCTCAAGACGCATTCCTGTATACCTTCGCCTGTCAGCGAGGTGCGGCGTCCAGATGATTACACGACCTCCAGAAACAGCGCCACCAGATGGAGACCAAGTGTTCCAAAACATGAGCGTGCGGGAGATGTTTCACATTCAAACTATAACATTTCCCAGAGCCAGCTTGTCACCTTGAGACTCCACAGAATCCTGTAGAAGGGGCACAAACAATAGCGCAAACAATAATCTTTCTCTCTCTCTCTCTCTCTTTGGTTTTTCGAGACAGGTAGCCCTGGCTGTCCTGGAACTCACTCTGTAGACCAGGCTGGCCTCGAACTCAGAAATCCGCCTGCCTCTGCCTCCCAAGTGCTGGGATTAAAGGCGTGCGCCACCACCGCCCGGCCAATAATCTCCTAAAGAGAGATTATTTTGTACTTAATCTCACCCAGAAGCTACTGCCCCCTTACTGCCTCCATACTGCCCCCTTGTGGAGACAGGCGTGTTGGGCAAGGAGGCCTTAATCTCACACCAGAAGCTTCCTAGTGAGATTAAGTACAGAAGATATTTTTAAGTAAAAGTCAGTGCAGTTTTGCATATTTCCACCACTAAGTACAACTGAAAGGACGCTGTATATAGATCGATTTTAAAAAACAACTAAACACCTCGGGGCAATGGCTCACGCCATTGGCCCCGGGGCTCAGGAGGCAGAAGCAGACAGATCACTTAGTTGAAAGCCATGCTGGTCTACAGAGTGAGTTCCAGAATAGCCTCAGCTACATAATGAAGCCTTGTCTCAAAAGAAAGAGGAGGAGGAAGACGACAACGACAACGATGAAGATGAGGATGAAGACGAGGCAGATTTGGAAGAAGAAGAAGAAGAAGAAGAAGAAGAAGAAGAAGAAGGAGAAGGAGAAGGAGAAGGAGAAGGAGAAGGAGAAGGAGAAGGAGAAGGAGAAGGAGAAGGAGAAGGAGAAGGAGAAGAGGAGGAGGAGAAGGAGAAGGAAGAGGAGAAAAGGAGACAGACAGACTGACAGACTGACTAGGGACCTTGAGATATGAAGAATACAGTGTGAACTCCCTGACCTTAGCGTTTGCCCCACCTTCCAAACAGAGCTACAGAGGCCGCCGGCAAGCTGGAAACACCAATGGTGTGTGCACCAGGAGGCAACGCTCCCTGCCAGAGGCCTGGGAGACAGGCACCGAGCCAGACAGAAACCCAGAAAACAATCTGTCACCCACACTAGCAAAAGTGGGGTAGACTGTGTAGACGTCTGTGTTTGTGAGACTCTAAAGAGGAACTTCAACACCCACTGGAGTAGCACGGGTGAATCCAGGAGCAAGCGCTGACCCTGAAGAACACCTAGGGGCAGCTCAGCCTCCTGTGTCCCCGGACACCCCGGGGGACACCGGGAGCTGTGCCCTCTCCCGTGAGTAATGAAGTGCCTTCTCATTCCCAAATGGGGTGGCACCACAGGACCAACAGTCAGGACTTCAGCCACCCCTCAGAAGTGCGTTAAGGGGGGCTGGAGAGATGGCTCAGTGGTTAAGAGCACTGACTGCTCTTTCAAAGGTCCTGAGTTCAAATCCCAGCAACCACATGGTGGTTCAAACCGTCCATAATGAGGTCCGACACCCTCTTCTGGAGTATCTGAAGGCAGCTGTAGTGTACTCACATCTAATAAATAAATAAATCTTTTTAAAAAAGAGAGAGTTAAGGGTAAAGATCTGGGAGGAGCTGGGGAGGAAGAAATATTTGTGTGAATTGTTCAAAAAATAAAAATCTGTTTAAAATAAATAATGAGATAATTCCACGTCACTGCCTCATTGGAGACCATGTGGACAGACACCTGGTTGCACCAATCAGTGGTGAGGAGTCCCCCCGCCCCCCGCCTCTACCCACTCCACCAGAGCTGAGTGGGACTGAGAGCTTCTACAGCCATCTAACAAGTGCAGGGAGTGCTGCCTCCTCCCCCAACAAAGCAGTGTGTGCACATGTACACATGCACACTCCATACACACACACACACACACACACACACACACACACACCCTTACCTGTGGGCACACTTACATAGGCCACAGAGAGTGTATGGGAGTCAATGGACAGTGTGCAGAAGTTAGTTGTCTTTTTTTTTTTTTTTTTTCCCCGAGACAGGGTTTCTCTGTGTAGCCCTGGCTGTCCTGGAACTCACTTTGTAGACCAGGCTGGCCTCAAACTCAGAAATCCGCCTGCCTCTGCCTCCCAAGAGCTGGGATTAAGGGCGTGTGCCACCACGCCCGGCTAGTTGTCTTCTTTTGCCATATGGGTTCAAACTCGGGTTCAGTGAGCCACCTCTGCCAGCCCTAAAACAGTTTTTTAAGTAAAGCTTAAAGAGTCAAAATGCTATTATAGTATGAAAAGAAAGCCAAGAAATGTTTCAAACCACATGATAAAAAGACAGTTAACAAATGCTCACCTTGAGACGAAGGAGAGACGGAAATAATTTGACAGAGGTGTTGAAACAGCCACGGTAAAAGTGCTGCAACAGGCAAGTGCTAGCCTGCTTGGACCAAGTAAAATACCCCAGCAGCACTCGGCAGGCAGAGGCTGGCGATCTCTGAGTTTGAGGTTAGCCTGGTCTTGAAAAACAAGAGCAAAAAAACAAAGAAAGAAGCAAGTAAAAAATAGAAGCTAAAAAAAAAAAAAAAAAAAAAAACAAAAAAAAAAAACAAAAAAAAAAAAAAAAAAAAAAAAAAAACAAAAAAAAAAACCCAAATGCAAACATAAACTGAAAATAAAATAGCTAAAATAAAGGGACTGGAAAGATGGCCCAGTGGTTAGGTGCACTCCCGAGGAGTACTGCTGCTCCCGAGGAGTGCTGGGAAGCCAGCACCCACACGGCTGCTCGCAACCATCTGGAATTGCAGTTCCACCCTTTTCTGGCCTCTGTGGGGGCCAAGCGCACATGTGATACACAGACATGCGTGCAGACAAAGTCCCCGTACACAGAAAGCAAATTAATTGACTAATTTTTAAAAATCAGTGAAGCAGGCTGGGGAGATAGTTTAGTCAGTACAGCGCCCACCAGATAAGCACGAGGCCCTGCGTTCAGGTCGCAGGCACCCAGATAGAAGCCATCATGGTGGTGTGTGACTATAATAACCCGAGCATTGGAGAGGCAGACCAGAGGACTGCCGGTGGGAAAACAGATTCAGGAAAAAGAACTAGACTCATAGAACTACAAGAAAAAGTCAAAAGTAATTTTTGGGAGGCTTCAGAAGGAGAGGGAAAAATAACAAGATTGAAAAGGTCCTCAAAGAAATAATGGCTGAACCCATTCCAAAACTTGCAAGAGACACTTACAAATGCAAAAATATGATCAATCCTCAAACATGAGAAGGCTATGCCCCCCCATGATTGATTGAATTAATCAAACTTACTAAAACAAACAAAAATCTACTAGAAAGCAGCCACAGAAGATGGCGGATCACCCGTCGGGGAAGAGCGAGAGCTTTTCCTCATTCAGAGGGTAGCCCTGACATTTTTTCAGCATTGAAAAGGAAGGCTGTCAGTCAAGAACTCTGTAGCTAACCAAAACATAATTCATTCTACACAGTTTTGGCTTTGTGAGCCTTGTGAGTCCACATATAAGTTTTAAGCAGTGGTAATTTTTAAGTTTCTATTTTGGTGCCAGACCATTGAATACCATGTTGTGTTCATTCTTTGGTTGACAAAAATAAGCAGATCCCTTTTATGAATGTGTATGACCCCATTACTACAATTTATTTTTTCTACTATTTTAATGTAGGGTAATGTCAATGGACAGTCATGTGATGAAGTTCACAATGTACCACCTGTGTAGTTGAGTGTATATCATGATAGGCTTAAATGAAAAGCACAGCGCCATCTCCTGGCCAGAATCTAACAGTGCAGTTGTTTAAAGAGCGCAATTCTGGATTTACGCAAATCAGATCTATGAAGAGTAATTTAATTAATGAAAATAATTGAACTCTTTGGTTTCTTAATAGCACATGTGAAGGACACTGTAATTAAAACCCAGTGTCTGTCACTATAGTATGAAAACCTTAGTCCTGAGTTTGGGTCGTTGTTAGCTAGTTACATTGACCTGTTACAGCATCTTCAGACTTGAAACAAAGTCTGGTTAACAGTTAGTGTGCTGTAAGGATAGTTCATGACAGCTTTCTTCTGGGGCCTCGATCTATCACGTGAAATGACAAAGCACACTATGAGAAATGATGTGGAATGCATGGGCTCCACCTCAGACTACAGGTGGAGCTGGCTTGCTTGGCCGACTGCATGTCCGGTTGAGCCTTGGGACTGAGGTGATAGGATTTTCACCCAGAGTTTTGAGGTGGGCACATGATAGGTGTGTGTGAAAGGGCAAAAAGGAAATCTCCTGTACACACTGAAGCAGGCACATGAGAGATGCAGAGAGAGCAAGGGAGGGAGGGAGGGAGGAGGGGGAGGGAAGGGGAGGGAGGAGGGGGAGGGGAGGGAGGAGGGGGAGGAAGGGAGAGAGGGAGGGAGAGCAAAGTGGACAGTGGGCAGTGGTGGCACAGGCCTTTCATCCTAGCACTGGGGAAACAAAGAGGGTAGCCTGGTCTACAGAGTGAGTTCCAGGACAGCCAAAGCTACACAGAGAAACCCTGTCTCGAAAAACAAAAAAATAACAAAAATCAAAACTCAAAAGGCAGTTGGCACAAGCCAGATCCACTTCCTGTGCACACATCAGATCCGCTTCCTGTGCACACATCAGATCCACTTCCTGTGCACACATCAGATCCACTTCCTGTGCACACATCAGATCTGCTTCCTGTGCACACATCAGATCTGCTTCCTGTGCATACATCAGATCCACTCCCTGTGCACACATCAGATCTGCTTCCTGTGCACACATCAGATCCGCTTCCAGTGCACACATCAGATCCGCTTCCTGTGCATACATCAGATCTGCTTCCTGTGCACACATCAGATCCACTTCCTGTGCACACATCAGATCCACTTCCTGTGCACACGTCAGATCCACTTCCTGTGCACACATAAGATCCACTTCCTGTGCACACGTCAGATCCACTTCAGGTGCACACATCAGATCCACTTCCTGTGCACACATCAGATCTGCTTCCTGCACTCTTCCTTGTTCAGGACTGTCTTTTCAAGATTCTCCCATGGTTCTGGGCATGGAATTTCCTCGGCCTCTGCCTCCCAAGTGCTGGATTAAAGGCTGCGACACCACTGCCCTCCAGCATAATAATAATTTTAAAAAGAGGGCTGACCGTTCTATAATCAGAAAAACCACAGCAATGACCGCAAAACTATGCCGTCTTCTTTTTATCTCTCTGGGCTATGTGTCATTGCAAATGACTATTTCACCATAATTCACAACCTGCCTGTTTACAGTTTGAGTCTGATGAAATGCATATTCAGTTACCTCTGGGGATACATGTCTAACTTAGCGTGTTTCATTATTGTAATGGGCCTCATGAAGCAAACATCACAGTGACCTGCTATTGCTGGAACTCGAGGGGCTAAGGAAGCAAAGAGGAAGCAGGTGCTTCTGCGTGACCAGCTAGGAGCCCTGGCAGCCGCAGGAGACGTGTGGCCACTGTCCGACCCCACCGCCTCCGCCACCTTAGGGAAATGGCCTTTCCACATGCTCCTTCCCACCTGTGTTTTTAAGATATCTCTTCCTTTCCAAAGTTCAGTACGATGCTTATTTTAAATCCGG
Source organism: Apodemus agrarius (assembly GCA_964023405.1). Classification (NCBI taxonomy): domain Eukaryota; kingdom Metazoa; phylum Chordata; class Mammalia; order Rodentia; family Muridae; genus Apodemus; species Apodemus agrarius. The sequence goes on along the minus strand of OZ030022.1, from coordinate 6,305,879 downwards.
GGTGGGAGGTGGGAGGTATGTACTTTAATATATTGGGGGGTTGCTTCTTCAAAATGCTCTCCAAGCCACTGGAGAGACCAGATACACATCTACTTTGGGGTAGGCAGAGAGCATGCCAGTCGGCCTCGGCTGGGCACCGGCTGTGAGCTGTGAGCTGTGAGCTGTGAGCTGTGAGCTGTGTGCCTGTCTGGATAAGCCGCGGGAACTCAGCTTCTGTGTCTGACCTGCCTGTGGTGCAAGGACAGGTGCGTCCCACAGCCGTGAGCTGTGTTTGGCTGTACTGCCAGGATGGCCAGCGAGGGTGCGGCCTCCGAGGAGGTGCCTCTTGTACAAATGAGAGAACGAGCTCTTTCTGTCACGGCCCCCGAGGTCCTCCCCCACCCCTGCTCCCACCCCGCCCCACCCCCACCCGCACCCCTGCCCCAGACTCACTTTGTCTTTTCTCTGAACAACACAATCAAAGGCTACATCCTAATGTTTGCCGTATACATGTGATGCTAATCTTGTTTGTCAACTTGACTGCACCTAGAATCAGCCAAAACCCGGGCTACTGGGCATTCCTGTGAAGGATTTTCTTACATTATTTGAAACAGGAAGTCCCATGCTAAATCTGGGCCACACTTCTGGTGGCAGCCCACATAAAGGACACAGGAGAGGACCCTGTTCTCTGCCTGCTTGTCCTCACTCTCCCGGAGGCTCATCTCTCTTGTGGCTGCTGGTGTTCAGTCCAACTTCTTTAGTTCTCAGCACAGGCTGAAAGCCAGCAGCTCTCCAGACCCTCCAGGACTCCAGTACCAGATCCGAATGGCAGAGGCCTCCAGCCTCCTGGACTGAATGGCCACCAGATTATCAGCCCTTCTACCAAGAGAGTCATTATTGGACTGCCATGACCACAGGCTAGTAAATTATATATATATATATATATATATATATATATATATATATATATATCATATACATACACATATATACATACATATATACATACAAATTCAGCAGCCCATCTTTTGTTTGTTTGTTTGTTTGTTTGTTTGTTTTTTCAAGACAGGGTTTCTCTGTGTAGCCCTGGCTGTCCTGGAACTCACTCTGTAGACCAGGCTGGCCTCGAACTCAGAAATCTGCCTGCCTCTGGCTCCCAAGTGCTGAGATTACAGGCGTGCGCCACCATGTCTGGCACAGCAGTCCATCTTACAAAGAAATTAAATTCACTTTCGTTGTTGCTAACAAATGCGGGTATAATGTGCTGCTATTTTCTGAATGGCCAGCAGGTGGCAGTAATGCCAACAGAACGCCAACAGCCAGTCTGGGGACTCTAGCTGTTGTGTCTTTGTTCTCAAGGTCGTTTTGTCACCCAGTGAAACAGAAGAAAGAACACAGATGTCTAAATCTCGGTAGCCTCTGCATGACCCCCAGGACAACCTGTTCCCCCTACGCTTTTCTGAGTTTATAACATGCAAAGCTCTGCGAACAGTGACTAACGCCCAGTCGGAGCAGTGTGATGTTATCATTAAGTCCATTTGAAGTGGTGTGACCCACAAAAGAGAGTTCTACCGAGAAACAGAAATGCAAATCATGTTCCTTCTTACTCACTCAGCGTTCAAAACACATCTGAGAGGAGCAGCTCTCTGAACATGGTCTTGTAAAAGAGAATTGAACTAATGCTCCTCAACGATGAGAAAGGTCTTTAATGTTCAGACAAGGGCCTTGAGTATGTCCAAAGGCTCTCCATCCGGAGACCCCATTCCACGGCATCTGGATTCCTTCATTGTTCACTTATTTCACGAATACATGACTAAGCCCTGCCCTCTGGAAGCCACATTCTATATGACCTCAGGACCGCACGGAGAGCTGATTCCTCCTGGTTCCCACTTGCCCTAGCTCAGGCTTGCTTTAAAAATAATAAACAATTAAGAGGTTTAAGAAGCAAACATTCTGTTCTCAGGGCTCAAAAGAAAAGATTGGGGCGCTGCAGATGCCATGCCTGGCGAAAGTCCTTCTGGTCACTGATACCGTGAACCCCATACTTGGTAAAGATCCTTCTGGTCACTGATACCGTGAACCCCATACTTGGTAAAGATCCTTCTGGTCACTGATGCTCTAACTCCCCAGTGCCTGGTGAAAGTCCTCTGGTCCCAGATGCTGCAACCCGGTGCCTGGTGAAGGTCCCCTGGTCCCAGACGCTGCGACCCTGTGCCTGGTGAAAGTCGTCTGGTCCCAGATGCTGCGACCCCGTGCCTGGTGAAGGTCGTCTGGTCCCAGATGCTGCAACCCGGTGCCTGGTGAAGGTCCCCTGGTCCCAGACGCTGCGACCCTGTGCCTGGTGAAAGTCGTCTGGTCCCAGATGCTGCGACCCCGTGCCTGGTGAAGGTCGTCTGGTCCCAGATGCTGCGACCCCGTGCCTGGTGAAGGTCCCCTGGTCCCAGACGCTGCGACCCTGTGCCTGGTGAAGGTCCCCTGGTCCCAGACGCTGCGACCCTGTGCCTGGTGAAGGTCGTCTGGTCCCAGATGCTGCGACCCCGTGCCTGGTGAAGGTCGTCTGGTCACAGGCGACCATCTTACTGTTTTCCTGCAGTGTAGAGGAGAGGATGATCTCAAGAGAGGAAGAGGAAGCTGTCTTCTCTTCTCCTGCCCTCTCATAAGAGCACTGGGCTCATCAGTCCGGCCTTGTGACAGATTACCTCCCAGAGGCTTCATCTCCAAATGCCACACTCTGGGGCTTTGGGGTTTTAATGTACAGATCTGAGTGGATATAAGTGTTCCATCCATGTACTTACAGCCTCTAAATTTAAGGACCAGGCCTGATTTTGAAAAAAAAAAAAAGGCTGAAAGGCACCAGCTCGAGGAACAGAGCCTAAGTCCCAGAAACTAGCCTATGAAAACAACTCCAGGGATAGAGCATAAAATCCAGAACAAGATCTTAAATCCGCCTCCCAAAGGAGCCTTCTCCAGTCCTCTTGAAAGCAGGTCTGCCACAGCAGTACCCCACTATGCTGGCAATAACTTGTCTTAGTTAGGGCTTCTAACGCAAGCAGGGGAGGAAAGGGTTTGTTCAGCTCACACTTCCACAATGTGGTCCATCACCAAGGGACGCCAGAACAGGAACTCAAACAGGGCAGGAACCTGGAGGCGGGACCTCTGATGCAGAGACCATGGAGAGGTGCTGCTTTCTGGCTTGCTCCTCGTGGCTTGCTCAGCCTGCTTTCTTGTAGAAGCCAGGACCAGCAGCCCAGTGCTTCCCCTCGTACAATGAGCTAGGCCCTCTCCTATTGATCTCCACCAATTGGGGGAAATGCCCTGCAGTTGGGTCTCATGGAGCCGTTTTCTTAACTGAGGCTCCCTCCTCTCTGATGACTCTAGGCTGTGTCGAGTTGACATAAAACCAGCCAGCACCCCCTACAACCCAAATGTAGCCTAGCTCACCAAAACATGTGAGAACTTCTCCATGTCCATGAGCCTGGACCAGCCATACTGTGGCTCTGAACAAGCCCTGAGGGGAAGGGACAGGGTGGAAGATAAAGAGATAACAAAGGGAAGGAGTCAAAAGCCGTGGTCAGGAGGGCTGAAGGGCTAAAGACCGGGCCAGCAGGTTTATTAACGGCATGGTTCTTTCTATATTCCTCAAACATGGGGTAAAGAATGTCAGGTGTGTTGCCGGGCGGTGGTGGCACACGCCTTTAATCCCAGCACTTGGGAGGCAGAGGCAGGTGGATTTCTGAGTTTGAGGCTAGCCTGGTCTACAGAGTGAGTTCCAGGACAGCCAGGGCTACACAGAGAAACCCTGTCTTGAAAAACCAAAAAAAAAAAAAAGAATGTCAGGTGTGGGCTGGAGAGCTAGCTCAGTGGTTAAGAGGACCGACTGCTCTTCCAGAGGTCCTGAGTTCAATTCCCAGTAACCACATGGTGGCTCACAACCATCTGTAATGAGATCTAGTCCTCTTCTGGTGTGTCTGAAGACAGCTACAGTATACTCATATACATAAAATAAATAATTATTTAAATAAAAAAGAAAGAAAGAAAGAAAGAAAAGCTGGACAGTGGTGGTACATGCCTTTAATCCCAGCACTTGGGAGGCAGAGGCAGGTGGATTTGTGAATTTGAGGCCAACCTGGTCTACAGAGTGAGTTCCAGGACAGCCAGAGTTACAAAGAGAAACCCTGTCCTGAAAAAAAAAACAAAAAACAAACAAAAAAGAATGTCAGACAGTAGAATTATAGGAGCTCAAAGTACCCCAAGTCCCACTTTAGCAAGGAACATTATGGGATGGCAAACAAACCTCAGTGTGTGCAACATTCAAGTACACACATGTGAGGAAAGTGTCAAGTGCCAGTCACCGGATTACTGTCCCTGCCCGTCCCAGGCCCTAGGGTCCGTCCATGGCGGCCTTGCGTGGCATGACCCTGGACGGGCTAACAGCAGGATGCCCATGTCCTATCACCAAGGGCCTCTGGACAATCTCCGATCCAACCTAGCCCACGACAGTTCACCACGGTCCTAGTTACTTTCCTAATAAAAAGCCTTTGACAGAAGAAAATTCGGAGAAAGAAGACAACGCATCTACTCTGTGGATTCTTTCTCCATGTCCTCAGTCCAGAAGCCCCGCCTGGAAATGGGGCCACCAACCGTGGACAGGGCTTCCCAGCTCAAACGATGCCACCATAATCCCCCTGGGGCATGCTCAGAGGCGGGTCCACCTCCCAGATGACTCTAGGTTTCATGGTAAAAGTTCAGATGAACCATCACCAGCCTCCCGCAGCCTTCAAAGACCATGGTATCTGATGATAAACTATGAGGACCTGGCCAAGGTGGTCTATTTCTTGTTTTTTGTTTCCATGAGCGTGTGTGTGTGTGTGTGTGTGTGTGTGTGTGTGTGTGTCTGTCTGTCTGTCTGTCTGTGTGTATTGCACATATGGAGGCTCAGAGGTACTCCTGTGGGAGTCAGTTCTCTCCTTCCACCACATGGGTTCTGGGTATGGAACTCGGGTCATCAGGCTTGGCTGCAAGCACCTTTCCCCACGGAGCCTCCCGCCAGCCCTTGTATCCTAGGCACATTACCCTGAACAGACACACAGCCCGCTGGATGCGGAACATCAAGTCCTGAGGTCTTCTCACCAGTCAGTGGCTGAAAGGTATTCGTTCTACTTGGAAAGAAACTATGCGTAGACAAGAAACTCTTCAAATATGAATTTCTAGGGCTGGAGAGATGGCTCAGTGGTTAAGAGCACTGAATGCTCTTCCAGAGGTCCTGAGTTCAATTCCCAGCAACCACATGGTGGCTCACAACCATCTGTAATGCGGTGTGGTGCCCTCTTCTGGTGTATCTGAAGAGAGCAATGGTGGTATACACATATGCATAAAATAAATAAATCTTTAAAAAAACATGTATTTCTAGAATGTTCTTACTCCCTTGACATTTAACAGCTGCAAGGGACTAGAATAGACAAGTAACGTAGGAGCAAGCAGCGGCCTCTAACATGGCAGCCCCCATGGAGGCCTCCAGAACCCTTGCCCTACGGGTATTCTGGTCCCTGTACCTATATATCGGGCACGGAGACCCTCGGCTGCCGGTAGCCAGTGGCACAGCTCTCAGCCTCAAGGATGTGCAATTCTTTGGTGCTCTTGGCCGGAAGCGATGCAGATGGCCTTCTCCGGCTTCTCCCGGTCAGCCCCCCCCCCCCCCCCCCGTCTTTTGTTTGTTCTCTTCCTCCTCCCTGGCCTCTCTTACACTCCCTAAATGTTACTTGGTTGTTAATGGCGATGGTGAAGACTCAAAAGTACTTGTGTAGGGCCTGTGGGAGCCAGGGTATACCCTGAGGCACCTGCCTCAGCTCAAAATCCGAAGCTTCTAGAGGGCCATTCAGGAGCTGGATGCTGGGTGTGGCTGGACGCTGGGTGTGGCTGGATGCTGGGTGTGGCTGGATGCTGGGTGTGGCTGGGATGCATCCTCTGCCACAGGGCGCAGGAACCCAGTGGACAGATGGGATTTCTTGGGCAGAGTCAATGCAATGAGGCACCACACGGGAGCCTCCGACGGATTCGAGCCTGGGGCTATTGCTGGGACCGAGTCCTTGGACCGCAGCCGCTGTGGCAGCTGCCCCAGATCACAGGCCTCCAAGGCTTACGTCCCACCACATCTCCAGCACTCAACAACAGTCGTCAGTACTTTGGTCTAGAGAGGCAGGTACGAGGTTTGTGGGCCGGGCCCCATCAGGTCCTAGAGTGGGGTAGCTCTGGGCATCTGCGGTTTCCAGCTGTCAAGCCGTGAGGCAGCCCGTGAGCTATCTGTAGGTTCACGGTGGCACCTGAGGACACGAGAAGCCAAGGCCCAAGGCCTGAGCTTTCCTGACCATCTAGCTGCCACCTGAAGCCAGAGCCAAGGCTGCCTGCCGCTCATCCCACCTCAGGCCCTGCCGACTGCCACGGTCTCCATGGTAACCACCCTTCTCTGTCACCAGCTCAGCCTGCGCTCCCAAAAGCAGGCAAAGGCCACAAAGAGAAGACTATTAGACCTGACGGCGGCAACACCAAGGGGTTGGCACTGGGGGGTCCATAGGCAACTCCGAACAAGCCTCACAGCCTACCCTCACAGTACAGGAAGAGGTGCTTAGACCAGTCACAGCTTGACGCTTGTCATAGTCCCTCCCCCAGGGGAAGGGGTTCATCTAGGTCACAGAATGCGCTGTCTCTAACAGCCTCGGCAGAGCTTCAGGAGCTAGGGCTATCGGCGCCATCCGCCGCCATCTTTTGTATAGTTGTGTCAAGGGATCCCCGGAGTATTCCAGATGCCGCGCGGGTGCTGGCACAGGGGAGTCAGGATGGTGGCTGGACTTAGTCCTTTTGCTCAAGGCAGTGCAGGCTGCACAGAGTCTGATAACTGCTCCTTAGACACTCGCTGGCCTGTTCCCAGCGCTGGTGCTTATGTGTGAAAACATAAAAAAAAAAAAAAAAAAAGGAGCCGGGCGGTGGTGGCGCACGCACGCCTTTAATCCCAGCACTTGGGAGGCAGAGGCAGGTGGATTTCTGAGTTCGAGGCCAACCTGGTCTACAGAGTGAGTTCCAGGACAGCCAAGGCTAAACAGAGAAACCCTGTCTCAAAAAAAAAAACAAAAAAAGAAAAAAAAAAGAAAGAAAGAAAAGGAAGGAAGGCGGCTTGCCAAATAGATCGGAAGAGCTCAGTGCTAATAGTGCTTCACACTGGCCGAGTGCCCAGGGGCAGGTGCGTCCTGCTGTCTCAGCCCAGCCCGGGCGAGCACATAAGGTACCTGTGTAAAGGCTGTGTGTGTGGGTTTAAACTTTATAAAAGCCCCCAGCCGGGCGTGGTGGCACACACCTGTAATCCCTGCACTTGGGAGGCAGAGGCAGGCAGGCGGATTTCTGAGTTCGAGGCCAGCCTGGTCTACAGAGTGAGTTCTAGGAACAGCCAGGACTACACAGAGAAACCCTGTCTCGAAAAACCAAAAAAAAAAAAAAAATAAATAAAATAAAATAAAAAATAAAAATAAAAAAAAAGCCGGGCGTGGTGGCGCACGCCTGTAGTCCCAGCACTTGGGAAGCAGAGGCAGGCGGATTTCTGAGTTCGAGGCCAGCCTGGTCTACAGAGTGAGTTCCAGGACAGCCAGGACTACACAGAGAAACCCTGTCTCAAAAAACAAAAACAACAACAACAAACTTTATAAAAGCCCAACAAAACAAACAAAACAGTCACATGAAAAAGAACTCTTTTAATTGCCCAAATGATTTAACAATCAGTATAAGGAAGTGAGGCTAGCCCTGCTATCCGCAGCTTCTCTTTTCTAAGTGATTTCTCCTTGAAAGTCCAGGGTATAATTCTAAAGTGAACTGACTTGAGGATCCTACAATAAATACCCGGAGTGAGAAAAGGGACCCACTAACTCTGGCCTCTCCACACAAGTGATGATATTCTAGACAGATCAGTTTATCCACATTAACTGAGCTTCTGCCATGGACAAGGTCAATCAACCCTAAGAAGTCAGCAGCCTCAGCGTTATCTTGAATCTACCCTTTTTTCCTTCACCTCGAGAGAGCACAGTACACAGAGGCCACCAGGCAGGTGCAGGGTCAGATGACCTCATACAGGTCTCTGCTCTGTCAGCTCACTCGCCAGGTGACACCAGGCAGGCTGCGTGACCCACATATGCCTCCATTCCCTTACCTGGAAAACAAGGTCTGTGGCTCCTGACGCTTTAGAAACCTGCCCCGTTGTCACTGTACACAAAACCATCCTGGTCTGGATCTGACCCCCACCCACCTTCCCACAAGGAGACCTCACCCGCCCCTGCTGCCAGCACGTCTCCCAGTGGGGCCTGGGCTCATGCTCCTCCCTGCCAGATGCTGGTCCACCTACACCACGCCTCCTCCTCCTCGGCCTCGATGCTGCTTTGTGATCTTTCCACTCTGAGCCTAATGTCCTCTCCATGTTGGTGCTCAGAACCATGATCTCTGGTGGCCAGGGGCTCGGTTTAAAGCCTAGCTACACTGTAAACAGCCAGTTCTCAGAGAACAGCTTCTGGCTTCCCTCCAATTTCTGCTGTCTGTAAGACAGGTGGAAGAGCCCATGGTAACACTGCTAAGATCTCCCTTGGATCTGGTGTGGTGGTGGTTTGGATATGCTAGGCCCAGAGAGTGGCACTATTAGGAGGTGTGGCCTTGTTGGAGGAGGTGTGTCACTGTGGGGGGTGGGCAATGAGACCCTGCTCCTAACCACATGGAAGTCAGTCTTCTCCTAGCGGCCTTCAGACAAAGATGTAGAACTCTCAGCTCCTCCTGCACTCTTCATGCTGCCTGGATGCTGCCATGTTCCTGCCTTGATAATGGAATGAACCTCCAAACCTGTAAGTCAGCCTCAACAAAATGTGTCCTTAGAAGAGTACCCTTGAGCCGGGTGGAGGTGGCGCATGCCTGTAATCCCAGCACTCTGGGAGGCAGAGGCAGGCAGATTTCTGAGTTCGAGGCCAGGCTGGTCTACAGAGTGAGTTCCAGGACAGCCAGGGCTACACAGAGAAACCCTATCTCGGGGTGGGGGTAGGGGGGGAAGAGTAGCCTTGGTCATGGTGACTGCTCACAGTGGTAACCCCGGCTAAGACACCTGGACACAGAAAGCCCTAATGCTTGGCACTCACCGCTCCTGCCTCTGGGGACTTTCCTAAGCGTTCCCATGGGTCCCTCCTGCACTGCCCACCACATGCTTATGGTAAGTGGAGGCTTAGGACCAAGTCATTCCCCCAGAGTCATTAAACTTCTGAAAGCAAAGTCAATACTAACTCGAACCTCACCCAGCGAAAAGGGTTTGCAAGTAGGCGAGGGTTACAGCGTGTCACCCGTACCATACTTGCTATGGACGCTGGACCAGGTCTGACGCCACGGCGAGGACTGGATAGTAACTGTCAAGTCTAGACAGCGGTGAGCGTCACCAAACAGCGGCGGCAGGAGCTGAGGACCCAGGTGTGACCCCATTGTTGATAAAGTGTTGTTTAGGTCTGTGCATGAGGAGGGAAGGAGACAATTCTGCTATCTAGTCGATAATACCCTCTGCATGGAAACCACTTTATTAATGTGGAAATGAAGTAGCTATGTGTTGTGAGTATAAAAATCCATAAAAGTATAAAAATGTTACAATTCTGAGACATTGAGGAATGTAAGTAATATAACACTTAAAGTTACTTATAAAATGAAATACCAACCCTTATAGATATATCTCATAAAAATTTAATTTATTTGAAGCATTTCTCACTAGTTAGGCCACAGAGCACTTACAGTGAATCAATTGCCATCCAGAGAGAGGACACTCCTCTCAGGTAAGGTTTCACTTTCGTAAAAAGCCAAACACTTGATTTCAGTAAGAAAAATAATGTGCACAGAAGCCGCAGCGAAGTCCAGTCACGGTCAGCCGCTGTATCTCTTCTTGAGTTCTTTAAGAGAATCCTCCTTCAATTCTGATTTTTCTAAGTGATTGAATAATACATTTGTGACTAGAAAAGAAAAAAAAGATTGTATGTCACTCTCATTTTAAAAAATGAGAAACTATGACAAACAAATTCAAGAGATTAATCTGACCCATCAAATAAAATTTATACCATCTTTTACCAGTAATTATCATTTCTCTCTCTCTCTCTCTCTCTCTCTCTCTCTCTCTCTCTCTCTCTCTCTCTCTCTCTCTCTTTGTATTTTTTGGATTTGGCTTTTTCGAGATAGGGTTTCTCTGTATAGCCCTAGCTGTCCTGGAACTCACTCTGTAGACCAGGCTGGCCTCGAACTCAGAAATCCACCTGCCTCTGCCTCCCAGTGTGCTGGGATCAATGGCGTGCGCCACCATGTCCAGCTAGTTTGTACATTTAATAAGTAAGAAGAGGTCGTTCTTCCCAGACGGCCTCCCTGCCAGTGTGTTCTCCTCCCCCGCAGGGACACCCTAAGCCGTCCGGGAAACACCCTGCTCTCCTCCATCACTATCAGTGGCATACGACGGTCAGCAGAGCTAATGTTTCTGAGTCTTAGGTCCCTCACGCTCCCATGTTCACTCAGCATGGGAGGCCCGCCCAGCGAAGAACCGGCTCAGGCCCTCCAGGTGCACCCGCAGAGAAAGGACACTCGTTTGCTGTGCACCCGCACTGAGGCCCAGGGCAGACGCAGGGTTCCTGCTCTCAGAGCTTGCATTCCTTCTGAGAAAGAAGCATATTCATAAAAGTGCCACGCCTATTTATTAGAAAGAAAAGGGAAGCTGGTGAGAGACAGAGGAGGGGCCGTGGGAGGCAGGCAGGCAGGCCCTCTAACCAGAGCTGTCGGCCATGGGCGGCAACTGAAGGAGAGAAGACACAGGAGCAGACATCCAACAGGGGAGCAGCAAGGCCTTAGGGGAAGGAGTTGGTGAGATGCTCAGCGGCCCGACGCGGGTCTGACCTTAGCTCAAGCCTCTGACCACTGGACTCACATCGCCACTTACTCGGCTCCGCGAGGCCGCGAGGCCATTTGGTTTTGACACACTTTCTCTTCATAGTCCAGGATGACTGTCTACTCTCACTGTCCCCAAAGGTTATTCTGTTTCCTCTATATTCTGTCTCCAAATATTAAAAAGGATAAAACTGCGTCTGAGGAGATGGTTCAGTGGAACCTGCCCGAAATGCCTGTGACACCATCCACAGGACCCAGACCCAGCTAAGCAGTGACAGCGAGACCGCAGACCTTCAAGGGCTGGCTGGCCTAGTAAGTGCAGCAGGGAGTCTCCTACAGAGACCCTGCCTCAAGCAAAGCAGGAGACAAGGACTGACCCCAGGGCTGTCCACAGACAGCCCGCACCCACTGGACACATACTGCTACACTAACATAAATTCCTTTTTGTTTTGTTTTTTGAGATTCGTTTTATGTGCATGAGTGTTTTACCTGCATACACACACACACACACACACACACACACACACAACACGTGTGTGCAAGTCAGAAGAGGGCATCACAGTCTATGGATCGGAGTTACAGATGGCTATGAGCCACCATGTGGGCACTGGGAACTGAACCCAGGACCTCAAGAGCAACAGGTGCCCTTAACCACTGAGCCATCTCTCCAGCCTGAACTACATTTTAATCCCTAGCCCTTGTTTCCCTCCTGCTGTGAGTAAGGGTCTCTTTCTCTTGCTGCTGTTTGTTGTTTTTAAGGGTCTTCCCTGTTATAGTCTAGGCTGGCCTCAAACTCAAAGTGCTGCCTCAGTCTCCAGAGGGCAGAGACCACGGCGCATGGATCACACCCAACTGAGCCTACTGACCGAGAACCTTCTGTGTCGTGGCTCCAAGGACCTAAGAGGAACTCAAGGGTGCTTGGTGTAGGAGCACCTTAAGAAAGGCACACTGAAGTTTGTGCTAATTTTTTCAAGACAGGGTTTCTCTGTGTGTAGCTCTGGTGACTTGCTCTGTGGACCGAGCTGCCCTTGAGTTCAGAGAGATCTACTTCTGCCTCCTCAGTGCTGGGATTAAAAGCCAGTGCTACCATGCCCAGCTTTTGCCAATTTTTAAAAGTAAAGAAGCAGGGCGGTGGTGGTGCACGCCTGTAATCCCAGCACTTGGGAGGCAGAGGCAGGCGGATTTCTGAGTTTGAGGCCAGCCTGATCTACAGAGTGAGTTCCAGGACAGCCAGGGCTACCCAGAGAAACCCTGTCTCGAAAAAACCAAAAAAATAAAAAAGTAAAAGTAAAGAAATTGGCATTTCTAGCTATGCACAGTAGCACAGCACTTGGCACTCAGGAGGACTACTGTAAGTTGGTGAGTTCTAGGCCAGCCAGAGCTACACAGTAGCTACTGCTAAGACCACATAGAGCCTCCAGCTTGTGCTGGTCCCTGGAAGCTCCTGTTCCCACCCGACTGACTGACTCCTGCACTTCAGAGGAAAGACTCAAGGGCAGCCTCTCAGAGGGCATCACAGACCCCTGCCCCATGGCAGGACCCTTTGGTCACTCCACAGTGGTAGAATCTAACCTTTGCACCACTGACAACACTCCAAGAGCCCACAGCACAGTCGGTTTCCTACCTGCGCGGCCTCACTGTAACCCCACGCCTTGGCCGCCTCCTGTGCTGCAGGATGAAGACAGAGCCTGCACTTGAAACCCTGCCAAGAACCACAATACATTCTCACCGCGAGGACCCAACTGCAGACTGCTTCCCTGAGCTGGCGTAATCTGTGTCTGACTCTGAGTATATTGTGCATGGTAAAACGGAAATCAGCGCACGAGGAGGGGGAGCTGGGAAGGCTGCTTCTTGGAACTTACGCTTTCTCTCAGGTCCTGACATAAACATCACCGCCATGTCAAACCTTCTCAGATGAGAAAGTCTTTCTAAGACTTCAAAGATGAGAGCTGGCTTTTCCCTCCTGAAACAGTCCAAATAGAAACACGAGCGGTCAGGTACAAGCAGCATGGGGTTTTTTTCTAGTAACAGCAGAGCCTTCATTTCCCCAAGGTAAGAGCATAAGGAAGATATCACAGTCTCTTCCTTCCGCAGGAGCCCGGCCAATGCACTGCTCGCATGCAGAGGTCTCCACACCCCTCCTCTAAGACATCTCCATCCCCCCCCCCCCCCCCCCCCCCGTTTACAGCCTCCCACAGCAGGGTTTCTACACCCTGAATCCTACCAGGAAGCTGATGTTGCCATGTACAGAACATTAAGATTAAAGAATTAATTTTCTAAATTGTTAGACATAATATTCAATGTGAAAGAAAATACAACTAAAAACTCAACTTACTCAATGTAAAAGTCGTGTAAAATTTTAATGATTTGATTGAATACATCTGGATCTAGGTTCTTCTGAAACAACTTGGGATACAAAGATGGTTCAATTTTCTTGGAAAAAAAAAAGAAAGTTGAATTTGACAACATTCATGTTACATGTATTATATAATTGCCCAAATAAAAATATTATGAATAATTAATAAACACCAATATTTAATGAGATGGTGGGGTTTTACTTAGACACAACTCTGAAAGAAGGATGGAGTGATGGGGACCTAAGACAGCCACAGCTCTCAGCTGGAGAGATGCCTGGAGCCGGAGCGCTTCCGGCTCATGCAGAGGACCCAGGTTCAAGTCCCAGCACCCCAGCAGCAGCACCCGCGTCTCCAGCTCCAGGGAGTCTGACACATTCATACACACACACACACACACACACACACACACACACACATACATATTTATACATACACATACGCACATATGCATAATGAAGAATAACAAATAGTTATAACAGTTAGAAAGTTCCATGAACAGAAAAGATGGGCCCTCATGAGAGAGCTCAGAAACTTAACTACAGAGATAAAAGCAGACTTGCTTGAGACATTTCTTAAAGTGATTGTTAATTACAAACGTGTAAGGCAATGTTACTATACTTGAAGACTATAATAATCTATGATTTGCTAAATTCACATATCTAGCTTATTTTCATGAGGCAAATAAAAATTCACTTTCAGGAAGTAAATGCCCAGATACTCCTGGCTCTGCCGGGCACACAGAAGACCAGGGGCTCCGGTTTCCTTCCCCGGTGGAAGATTAAATATGAAAGCTTAGGTACAGAGTATGAGATATGCTCTAAGTCACTTCACACACAGCTCACTTCCGAAAAGGACAACCAGGTTCCTGATTACGGTCTGTCCAGGACAATGCACACCCAGCAGGGAGCGGCATTTCTGTTACACAAAAGGCAAGCGTGACACTGCTGGGGCAGCCGGAAGCTACCCTCTGACCCAAGACCCACGCCCGAGAGCTGCTGGCTCCCCCCTCCCACCCTGCTCACCTTTATGTACTGATACAGCATCTCTGGGGAACTTCTCAACTGTCTGAAGTCAGACTCGAGCTGGAAGGAGTTGGCAGGAACTGGAGGCGGAACCGCGGTGGCCGACTGCCCCGGCGGCTGCTCCCGCACACAGGCCTCGCTCACAGGCTGCCGCGCCTCCTGCTTCACGTCCACCTGGGCTCTGGAGCATTTCAGACATTAGCCAACCAGCGACAGAAGGAGCAGCCAAAACCAATAAAGGAGAGAGCAACAGCAATTCCAACAGTGGACTTCGTTAATGCTGGGTTTCTAGCTGTGTTCTGACAGTGTCCAATTCTTTCAGAGTGTTTGTGTGTGTGTGTGTGTGTGTGTGTGTGTGTGTGTAGGCAGTCACCTGCTGGTGATGAGCTGAGCTGGCCCACTCTGAGAGGATCATCTCTTATTTAGCCTTTCAGAAATCTGAGTTACCACAGCTTCAAGATTTTTTTTTTTTTTTTTTTTTTTTTTTTTTTTTTTTTTTTGGTTTTTCAAGACAGGGTTTCTCTGTGTAGTCCTGGCCGTCCTGGAACTCACTCGGTAGACCAGGCTGGCCTCGAACTCAGAAATCCACCTACCTCAGCCTCCCAAGTGCTGGGATTAAAGGCGTGCGCCACCACGCCCGGCCCCAGCTTCAAGATGTTTAAGGAGGAGGAAATACTTCACTTTATTCAGCATTTCTGAATAATCCATACAATATCTTAAATAAACTTTACTATAGTCCAGTGTTTAAACGCAGACTTCATGTGTTTACTGAGTGGCACTATAAGACTAACCAGAAGCCCAAATCCACCCTGTGGGTCTACACCTTCTCCACAGTCATCAGTAAGAATGCCCTGTGGACTGATGTTGTTAATAACAATAATTACTAATAATTCTGAGTTAGAAGATAACTGGCAATGTCTCACTGAAGGCCTTTCCATCATTATAACCTGCCCCTGCATCCCTGGCTAAGGCCCCGCTCCCTGAAATAGTCTCTCTTCCTTGTTCTTTTTTTTTTTTGGGGGGGGGGGGTTCGAGACAGGGTTTTTCTGTGTAGCCCTGACGGTCCTGGAATTCACTCTGTAGACCAGGCTGACCTCGAACTCAGAAATCCACCTGCCTCTGCCTCCCAAGTGCTGGAATTACAGGCGTGGCCACCACCGCCCAGCTCTTCCTTGTTCTTGGCTCTCAATTCTAAACTATATTTAAAGACTGTTCAACAGTCTTCGGTATTGATGGATATGATAATGATAACATTTAAACCTTCATTCCTTATGAAGAATTCTTATGCTTCTATCAAATTCTCTAAATAGTGAAACAGATATAAAGTTCTAGAGAAGAAAATGAGCAAAATCAATCTGATCAAGAATCAAATCATGGGGCTAGAGAGATGGCTCAGAGATGGTTAGGAGCACTGACTGCTCTTCCAGAGGTCCTGAGTTCAAATCCCAGCAACCAAATGGTGGCTCACAACCATCTGTAATGGATCTGATGCCCTCTTCTGGAGTGTCTGAAGACAGCTACATCGTACTTACATATAATTAAGAAGGGAGGGGAGGGGAGGGGAGGGGGAAGGGGGAGGGGGAGGGAGAAAGGAAAACCAAACCCTGTGCTCATCTCTAACTGGCCTGTAAGCTCCCTTTGGTAAGTTCCTTAGGCAGTCTCCCAGTGCAGACGGAAAGCCCACTAGACCACCGTTCAGCTAGTTAGCTGCTCAAACATGAACGGGTTAGAGTTGCCGCCATCACGGAGACGGAGCAGCGCCTACTCACTGTGGGGCTGAAGTGTCACTGATTGCTTCAGTTTTCAACACTTTAGCTCTTGGAGTATCCCCTGCGGGCAAAGAGGCCTCCTGGCTCAGATTCTTCTTGCTTCCAGGGCCCGCTGCCACGGCTGCTCGGCCACTCCTGGGGACGGCGGCAGAACTATCTGCGGCATTGATGGTCTCTATCAAATTGCCAGTTTCTTCAATAGAAATCTTCTTGAGTGCTTTCTAAAACAATTACAATTGATTCTTTAAATCAACATATTAAAACTTTTCCCATCTTAAGGCCACATACTTAAAAATACTGTATGTTCTTACAGCTAACATCCCAGTTAAAAGTAAATTCGATTTGTCTAAAAAGCTATTTGCCTACACGTGCATCACCGATTCCCGCTTTACCCGGGTTCCAGGGTCTAGCCTCGTCAGCAAGCCTGCATGGCTAGTGCTTTTGCCGCAGAGCCCTCTGCCTGGCCAACTGTCCACTTCTTACTTTAATCTCTTATTCCGTTTACTTGTTGGGAGGGGCCGTGTGGCGGTCAGAAGACAACTCTCGAGTCAGCTCCTGCCTCCCACTGTGCAGTCCCCAGAGACTGAACTCGGTGTCAGCTTGGTGACAAGCACCTTTACTCAGGAGACCATCCCGCTGGCCCCTACTTTAATCTTTAACTGCTTTTGTTTTTTAATTTTTTTTTTTTTTTGCCTCTGTTAGTATTTACACGTCTGTACTATGTCCGCTGTGTTGTGTGTCTCATGGGGAAGGCATTTCTGTTTGTCCTTCCTTTCTCTAAAGCTAACATGCACTGTTTTCTCTACTGCTTTCCATGCTTCCAATCTCTCATTCTTTTTTTGTTGTTGTTGGTTTTTTTTTTTTGTTTTTTTTTTTGTTGTTGTTGTTTTTCGAGACCGGGTTTCTCTGTGTAGTCCTGGCTGTCCTGGAACTCACTTTGTAGACCAGGCTGGCCTCGAACTCAGAAATCCGCCTGCCTCTGCCTCCCAAGTGCTGGGATTACAGGTGTGCACCACCACCGCCCGGCTCAATCTCTCATTCTTTACCCCTCCTTTCTGTTTCCCCATCTCCCTCATTCACTGCTTAAATGCCAACACGCTTAACTCTAAACAAAAATGCTAGAAACTACATTTTCCCCAACTAATGCCCAGTGGTCTCCCTAACCCGAAGCATGGTGATGCCAGCACCCTCTCTTGCTGTCAGTAGTTGAGGGATGACACACAGACACAGTAAAATTAAACACCAAATCCACGGGAGCACACACTACACCCCAGCAGGCGGACACCCTCTCATAAGGAGAACAAAGGTGATGAGGTGCCTGACAGGCCAGAAAGGCCCTGAGCTCCACCCTAGAAGGGCCAAAGACCATAAAAGGGACCAAATCAACAAGGCCACCAGCTCAGGACGTAGAAGGACTAGAAGCTACCCAATGGATGAGGTAGACAGCCACGTAAGGAGAGAGTCACCCAGGAAACTGACACCAACAAGGAACCAGCAGAGGTCGCAGAAACGGAAGAACCAGCAGACCAATCCCATCAGGAAGCATCACCAACGGCCAATATCAAACAGAACTCCAGGGACAGAGGCCAAAGCTGAGCAGATAACAAAATGCCAAGCTGACTCAAAGATCAACATGCTAAGCTGTGTAACAAACACAGGCTACTCTAGAAATCAAAGCAGGCAATTCTCCTTAATACTGTCAATAAATTCTATGAGGGATTTATTAAAAGTTTTAAATAGGTACATCAGGAATTTTCAATATGGGTTTTTGTTTTTTGTTTTTTTGTTTTTTGTTTTTCAAGACAGGGTTTCTCTGTGTAGCCCTGGTTGTCCTGGAACTTATTCTGTAGACCAGGTTGGCCTCAAACTCAGAAATCTGCCTGCCTCTGCCTCTGCCTCTCAAGTGCTGGGATTAAAGGCGTGCACCTGGCATTCTAATTCAAAGTTTGTTTCCAGTTCTACTAAATGGTAAGGAATGCAAGCGCTTTACTTACAGCGGAGCCTTGCTGAGGAGGCTTATCTACAGGCTTCACCACATTGTGTCTCTGTGTGGAGTCGAGAAAGACATCATCCCAACATCCTTTCTCAATTAATTCCTTGAAAACAAATTTGATATAACTATCAAAATACTTGAGTTAATGACATTAACCAACAAATTTATGTGTCAAATAATACGACGGCATTGTGGTGAGGAAACGCTACCTTCTTAATTCTGGACAGCTCTGTCACTGCTTGTTTATTCCCAGGTTCCAGAAGTAAAACAGTTTCAAAATCTAACAAAAATTTTAAAAAATAACAAAGTAGTAAAATTACTTTTATGACATTCAAAACATGACATCTTTAGTTAATAATCCCTTTATCTTATTTATTTACGTATTTTGGCTTTTTGCAACAGGTTCTTGTGTAGCCCAGATTGTCCCTGAAGCAGCTATACAAAGATAACCTGAACCTCAATCATCTTGTCCCTACCACCCAGGTGCCGGAGTTGGAAACAGGCCACCGCCCTCAGCAGACATCTCCTATTTCTTAGCGAGGCTGACCTGGAACACTGAGGGGGCAGCACTAAGAACAAGGCTTTGTTAAACTGCCCCCATGGATTTCCAGGACCTCTTCCTGCACCCTTCATTTGCAGATGACACAGAGAGACTTAGGGAGCACTGCATAGTACCACACTCACAATAAATGAGGGAATGACTCCCCTAAGACAACACCATACTCCAGAATATTACTCAGCTTTTAAAAGGCAATGAAACCAGGTGCTATCACACACCCCTGTAACCCTAGGACTTAGGAGGCACTGGCAGGACTGCTGTGAGTTCAAACCCAACCTGGTCTACCTAGCAAATGCTAAGCCAGCAAGGGCTAACACAGCCAGACTCTCTCTCAAATACTGAAGCTGGTAAAGGCCCTGCCACGGGCCTGACTGATCTGAGGTCCACCTCCAGAACCTACATGGTAGGAGGAAAGTTGGCCTCTGACTTCCACATGTGTGTCTGTGACATGCATGCATGTACATGCACATGTTCAATAACATGAAAAGAGAAAATGTAAAAAAAAAAAAAAAAAAAAAAAAAACCTTAAGAAGAAACTACGATGATACCTCAGCACACAGAAAGCTTAAAAAAGCATGCTAAGTTAAGTAGAGCAATCGGCAAATCTAACGTGACCAGGCTTAGCCCAGTGTGGCAGCACATGCCTAAAATCCCAGCACTCAGAGGGCTGAGGGTTCAAGTCCAGCCTGGCTAAACAGTAAGATCCTGTCCCCACCCCCAAAAAAGTAATGAATATTAAAATAATCACATTAACCGGAAACCGTGGTTGCCAGGGGCTAGCTAAGGGAAGAGAAGACGAACAGTTAGCAGCTGGCACAGTTCAGAATAGAGAGAGACAGGGTGACACAGCATGGAAAATACACACCTCAGATGGTAAGAAAATCTTGCCATAACTTGATCAAACAAAAAGCAATGGGCTGCAGCTGCCTGGCACGGGGGCCACTTCCAGATTTCAATGTACGTATTAGAAAAGAAAAAGCCTGACGCCTATTCTGTAACCAATGACCTCAGGACAGTGGTGGAAAGCTGGCACAGGGCCTCTGTCTTCGGGTCTCTGCGCTGTGATAACCACCATGGTCAAATGCCGCTCAGGGCAGCCAGGGCTCGGTTCAGCTCCCAGCTCATGGCTCACACTCCATCCCTGGTGAAAGCATGGCAGGAACTCAAACCCGGAGCAGGCAGTGGTGCAGGGCCACAAGGGGCGCTGCTCAGTGGTTGGCTCCTGGCTTGCTCAGTCACTTTCACAGAGCACCCAGGACCTCCAGGCCAGCAGGGGTGATATTGCCCACAGTAAGCCAGGCTCTCATATCAATTAACAATCAAGAAAATGCACCCCAGGCTTGCCTACAGGCCGAATGGTTAGGGGCATTCTCTCA
This sequence comes from Apodemus agrarius, assembly GCA_964023405.1. Lineage (NCBI taxonomy): Eukaryota > Metazoa > Chordata > Mammalia > Rodentia > Muridae > Apodemus > Apodemus agrarius. Next base: position 6,285,901 of record OZ030022.1, on the reverse strand, counting down.
GTTGGAGTTTGCTCTTCCCAAACGACTCTGGCTCCCATCAGTGAGACAGACACAACTCGACAGCATAGGTTCTTGTCTTGTCTTTTTTTTTTCCCAGCATAGATTTCAGAGGAAACGAGAAGAGAAAGAAAATAGGAAGTGAGACCAAAGCTGAGGGAACAAGGGACGAAAGCACGGAGGGAAACAGGTCAGACCAGGCCGGTTCTCCACAGCCTGCGAAGCACAGGAGCCTACAGCACAAGGTCAAAGGGCAGGAAGGACAAGGAGCAAAGGCCGCACACCAGGGACGAGAAGGCCAGGCGGGGGCGCTGGAGCATGCCGTTAATCCCAGCACTCGGGAGACAGCAGGGTCCAAGGACAGCCTGGTCTACACACCAAGGTCTATGTAAGAGACCCTGTCCCCAAAACCAAACCAAAGCAAAAAGAATAAGAAAGCAATTACCACAGTCCTCACGTCAACCTCTATGCCCAGCTGCTGCTGCCCTCTCTTCTTGACTATTTGCTTTCCCTGTTCATCTACAATTCCGATTTTCCTTCCTTTCATTTGGCGATTAACTGTGTATGTTATAAATAATGGAGCATACTATGGCGGCCAAGGTCAGACTCACCGTCTCCAAAGGGCACTTTGCAAAGATCAGGGGCCTCAAACTGAGGGAAGCCACAGAAGTCTCTGCTTCGACACCTCAGCAGTCCGACAGGTGAGCGTGTCAGTTATGGTACAGTCCGGCAAGTGAGCGTGTCAGTTATGGTACAGTCCGGCAGGTGAGCGTGTCAGTTATGGTACAGTCCGGCAGGTGAGCGTGTCGGTTATGGTACAGTCTGGCAGGTGAGCGTGTCAGTTATTTGGTCTGATCAGATAAGCGTGTCAATTATTTGATCTGATCAGGTAAGCGTGTCAGTTTTTCTGTAGTCTGATCAAGTGAGCATGTCAGATATTTTGGTCTGATCAGGTAGTAAGTTGGATTTTCTAGTCTTACCTTGCTTGGCCTCATTGATCTTTCCCAAAAATGTTCTTGCGGTTCCTCTTCTGGCAAAAGCTTTTGAATAGGAACCATCTAGTAAGATAGCCTGTGTGCAGTCTCTTTCAGCTTCTTCATACCTAGTAAACACAATAAAATTACTAACTGGACAACAGGTAGCGTGTAGAAAATAGACTCCTGGGCCCGGCGAGATGGCTCAGTGGGAAAGGTGCTTGCTGCAAGCCTGACATCTGGACCCTTACCGGGGCCCACACGGTGGAGGGAAAGAGCCAAGCTGTCACAAGGTGTCCTCTGACCTCTGCCTCACAGGCCTCCTGCCGAGCGCTGGGACTAAGGTGTGCATCACCACTGCCAACTACTGAGTCCTTTTTGTCTGTTTTACCGCAGTCTGGCACCTCAAGAAGAGGACCCAGGTTTGTTCTGGATCCACCCTCTTCAAGTACCAAAGCCCTGACTCAAAAGTCTGGCCACTTCTTTATTATCTCAGCACCTCACTGACTTCTGACGCTAACCACTTACCAAACCACACTCCACAGGTTCCCTGCTGCCAGACGCTTCCCCTCGCTCTAGTAACTCAGGGTTGCCTTGCGATCTCCCTGAAACCAACCAGGAATCCAATGCTTCGTACATACCGCAGCTACCTAACAACCTGAATGTCTTTCTTTTTCCCCTCTCCTTCCTAAGTGTGTGTGAGGTCAGCACGAGTGTCTGGGATCGCTCGCCACCTTTATGAGGAGGAGTCTTTGCTCAGTGTGGGGCTCACAGCCAACTGGCCGACTGGCCTGAGATCTTCCTTCCAGGGCTGGGATTCCAGGGTCAGATGCCACGCCCAGTTTTTATGTGGGCTGTGGGGATGCAAACTTAGGCTCTCATGCCGGAGCTGGTTCCCCCAACCCCTTCCACTCCATCCATGGTCTAACCTCTGACATGCCCCCTCCACTCCATCTGTCTAACCTCTGACATCCCCCCTTCCACTCCTTCCGTCTAACCTGACACAGAGGTGGAACTCAAGCCGTAAGACCGCTGCCTCAACAAAAGGTTGGCCGTGCGCTTTATGTTCTCCATTAGCCTCTGCTCTGTGAAACCGCCTTCCAAGTACAGAAGGCTGCGGATACTCTGTGTGACCCTCAAGCATATACCAGAAAAATAAAACACAAAATACAAGTATATCCTGCTACTTCTCCACATGTGACCCTACCTCAAAGATAAGGTGACTCGGCCTGCAAACACAATGACCTAAGTCTGATCCCAAACCAATGTGGGAGAAACAGAGAACCGATTTGGCAACCTGTCCTCTGACTTCCACATACCAGCCACATACATAAATGTAATCAATTTTTTTTGAAATAATATACAATATACTTAGACTGTACAATTCTATTAAAAATGTAAAGATACTAAGACTCACATGATACATACAGTACCACGAGTACACACTTTCCTTCCCTCTGCGTTTCACTCTCTCACTAACTGTATTGAAGGGACATTGCAGTTTGCTTAGGAATGGATCCGTGCTGGGCCTGGCTCACACTGCAGCATTCTCTAACATCCAAGAGGTTCTGAGCTCTAGCCTAGCGCGCTGCAACGGAGAAGGAACTAGAAGAAGGAAGGAGGAAGGATTCAAACCAAGAAGATACATGACAGCTGGGCGGTGGTGGCACACGCCTGTAATCCCAGCACTTGGGAGGCAGAGACAGGCAGATTTCTGAGTTTGAGGCCAGCCTGGTCTACAGAGTGAGTTCCAGGACAGCCGGAACTACACAGAGAAACCCTGTCTCGAAAAACCAAAAATAAAAGGAAAAAAAGGAAAAAAAAAAAAAAAACATGACAAAACCTAACTCAACTCAAGTTAACCTATGCAAAGTAAGTGCTCCTCCAGACCTACTTCTGAACCTTGAGGTAGGCCATGGCCCTGTTGGCTGGGAGCAGGGCGTTGGTGCTGTCCGCCGCCATCCCTCGGGTGTAGCATTCGATCGCTTGCTCGTATTTCCCCTCTTTGAAAAATCCATTGCCCTGTTATTTTGGAGAGATGTATGAAAGTCAAAATGTGCTGAACATTACCTCAGTACAGAACTTAGAAAAGACACTGCTATTAGGTCAGAGGCTATGCTGCATTCTCATTACTGACGGAGTTGAGATGGGGACAGCTGGTGTGGGGAGCACTGGGGAACAAGCAAGAAAACCAGGGAGGCAGACAGGAGCTCAGGCCTGCCTACCCAGCGGGTCCGGCCAGTTAGCCTCCACGTTCAGAAAAGATCATGTCTCAGTAGTAATATTACAACGCAGAGAAACAGAGAGAGGATCTCTGGCCTTCGCACAACTAATCCTTATCTCACATACATGCACACATACACACCGCATATACACAAGCACACACACTTAAAAATACAAAAATAAATAAATAAAATCTAGTTTATGAGCCGTCTAGAACATATTAGCATGGGTCTCTTAAGTGACAATATTCTCTTTTCAGCACGAAACCACTGTAACTCCTCTTCAATCTCATCAGTAATCTACTAGTTAAACAGGGAGGCCCAGACATTACACCAAGTCTTTACTTACATTAGAAACATTGCTTGCTGAGCTTGCTAGGGGTATGGCTTAAGGACAGGGCACTGGCTCTTATGTGCAAGGCCCTGGTTTTAAGTCCAACACTCAAAAGGGGAGGGGAGAGAAGTGAGATAAGAGAAGGGGGGAGAGGAGGGGATTTAAGAGGAGAAGGGGGGATTTAAGAGGAGGGGAGGGGAGAGAAGGGGAGAGGAGAAGAGGGGAAAGGAGAAGGGGAGGGGAAAGAAGAAAGGGAGGGGAAAGAAGAAAGGGAGGGGAGGAAGAAAGGAGTAAGAAGTGGAAATAAAGGAGAGAGGGGAAAACTGTACAAAACAATTAAGTGCGACTCCCTCCACAGACGGGTGGTCTTCGGAGACAAGGTCGCATGTAGACAATCTCAGAACTCACTAGGTGGCTGAAGACAAGCTTGAACTTCTGGTCTCCCAACCCCCACCTCCCAGGAGCTGGGAACACAGATGTGCACTAACACACTCAGCTCAAAAGTCAATTTTTGTGAAAGAATATAGTACTAGATTAAGTGTGGTCTTAAGTAACATTAATGGACCTAAATACACTATAGCTCTCCCAAAGGTCCTGAGTTCAAATCCCAGCAACCACATGGTGGCTCACAACCATCCGTAACAAGATCTGACACCCTCTTCTGGAGTGTCTGAAAACAGCTACAGTGTACTCACATATAATAAATAAATAAATCTTAAAAAAAAAAAAAAAGAAAAAATATTTCTGCCTTTCAGTCAGAAAGTCTTGTATGAATCATATGCACATTATAAAAATAAACTGTAACTTGTCTCTACATTAGATTTGTAATTACCTACATATAAATATATATAGTTTGTTCCCTAACCCTAAACACTCATATCATTGTTTTTTATGGGATTATTCTTATGTATAAGGAACCAATAACCCAAATTTTGGATAAGCAGCCACCGGATGTTTTAGTGTGCTTAATTTCCACCTCCTGCTAAAAAAAATGTTGTTGAGGTTAGAGACAGAAATTTAACTGAAATACAAGGAAGTGGGAGTCAGCATCGGCTGGACAGAAGCACAGACTGGACGGACGGATGGACGGATTACCAGGTCTTTCTCTGCAATGGCCTCCTGTCTGCCCCGCTGGCCCTCAGTGGGCTCCTTTGCACCAGCAGCAGGCTCAGTCACGGCTGCAGCTTCTTTCGGACCACGTGAGTTCTCCTTGGATGTCAAAGCCTAGGAGACACAGCACTCGACTAAAATAAAACAAGTAACGCGAGATGCATCTATATTAGACTTGAAATGTAAACTACTTAAATACAGTAAAATTTCTGATACGTGCAAATAACTAGAATACTTTCTATTCTAATTCATTCTTGGTACTTACTAAAGTAAAAGTAATATATGTATATAAAACAAATGTAATATTCTCCCTATTTCAGTTAAAATAAGCAGTATCCAGCAAATACAGCTGGTGTTTACTAATCTACAAGTATCTGCCAAGTCTCTGCACAACCAGGCACTGTTCTAGGTGCTGTTTTTCAAACATAAGATAACTGAGATCACATTACTACATTTCCCAAATTTATTGTTATGTTATTATTTGACCTAATACATAAGAAAGCACATTTGACCCAGCAGTGGTAGCGCACGCCTTTAGTCCCAGCACTTGGGAGGCAGAGGCAGGCAGATTTCTGAGTTCAAGGCCAGTCTGGTTTATAGAGTGAGTTCCAGGACAGCCAGGGCTACACAGAGATACTTGGAAAACAAACAAACAAACCAAGAAAGCACATTTGGCAACTACAATGAAGATATAAACCTACAAGAAATAAAAAAAAATAAAAATAAATAAATAAATAAATAAAAAAACCCTAGGTGGTGGTGGCATACACCTTTAATCCCAGCACTTGGGAGGCAGAGGCAGGCTAATTTCTGAGTTTGAGGCCAGCCTGGTCTACAGAGTGAGTTCCAGGACAGCCAGGGCTATATAGAGAAACCCTGTCTCGAAAACAAACAAAAAAAGATATGAACCTACAGCTTTATGTGCAGGAAATGCTATTTGAAGTCAGATTTCCCAGTCACTGCCCTCACAACGTGCCAAGATGGCAGAACAGCTACAGCTTTGAGGACAGGCCAAGCGACAGGAGCCTGTAAGGCCCTGCACGTCAGACGCCCATTTCCCAGCTGGGTAACGACTACGCCCCTTTTCCTTTTGAGCCATGCTCTCAGCCTGGCCTCAGCTTCATCGTGGAGCACAAGCTGGCCTCAAACTTGGGCTCTGCTGCCTCCCTCCCTCCCCAAGTGCTGGGACTACTGGGGCAACCCGGAACCCACTGGGTCTGCTATGTCCTACTGTTCGGAGGTTAGTACTTTTTTCTTATGCAGCAGTGACATAATATGCAGGCGTCAGGCTGGGCAGTGGTGGTGCACGCCTTTAATCGCAGCACTTGGGAGGCAGAGGCAGGTGGATTTCTGAGTTTGAGGCCAGCCTGGTCTACAGAGTGAGTTCCAGGACAGCCTGGGCTATACAAAGAAACCCTGTCTTGAAAAAACAAAAAACAAAAAACAACAACAACAAAAAAATGCAGGTGTCGATCACAGCGGTCAAGAGCACACAGTCAGGGGAGTAACCCAAAGCCGGGCTGGGACTGCTCAGTGCTCAGTCACTGCTGCTGTTACAGAAGACCCAGGTTCAGTTCCCGGGACCCACATCAGTGGTCCACAACCATGACCTAGTGTGTCCTTTCATGAACACAGACATGCACACGATTGAAAATAACATAAATCTTAAAATTATTTTCAACTAAAAATGGTAGAAAAAAATTAAAAACTATCATTGGAGGAAAAAGAAGCAATAGTTTTGGAAATTCCAGCCAACTTTTTCCTTAAAACCATACTTTATTTTATATAGCAATACCATTTACATATAATGACATGTCTTGATGGAGTTGTAAATAAAATTCAAAGAAAATAAAAATTTAAAGTATCACTTTTCATAAGTGGGTCAAACATTCCCCAACTTGTAAAAGTGCTTCCCAGTTAGTGGTCAGTATCACTGTAGTACCTCTGCCTTACCAGTTTGGTTAAACTGCATAGTACACGAAATGAAATCATAAAATTTCTGTCTGATTCTGACACTTTTATGGCTGAGGCAAGATGACTGCTTGAAAGTTTGAAGCTAGCCTGGGCTACATATGGTGAAATCATAAAAAAGAAATCTATTTGGAGGCAGGGAGCTGAGCCACTGAACAACTCAATGGTTAGGAGTACTGGCTGGGAGTGGGTTGGGTGGAGGAGCATATTCTTGGAGGCAGGGGGTGGGAGGACGGGTTGGGGGTTTTCGGGGAAGGGGAATAATATTTGAAATGTAATTAATAATATATTCAAAAACAAAGAGAGTACTGGCTGTTCTTCCAGGACCCAAGTTCAATTCCCAGCACTTACATGGCTGCCCTGACCGTCTGTAGTTCTAGTTTCAGGAAACCCAATGCTCTTTTAACTGCTCACAGGCACACAGGCAAAATACTCACACACATAAAAATAAATTTTTAAAAAATATAAAGTATATACAAAATCTAAGCAAAGACTTTCGCCTTCATGATATAAAAGTCAAACCTAATGCACTTAAATAGTTATAATTTACCTGGTCGATTTTCCTGAGTTCATTTGTTGCTTCAAAATTATCTGGTTCCAGTTCTAGTACTTTCTCATAATCTAAGTGAGACAGAAGAGGGCATTTGGAAAAGGAGGATAATTTCACAACCTGTACAAAACCAGTCATCAGCTACATGTGGCATATAAATGAACTAATGACAACCAGCAATCCCTAAACACTTTTTATTCTCTCCCAGGACTGACAAACCCAGAGGAAGCCCTCACAAACCAGGCCCCGCCCCGGTGGCTATGCCATCAGGAAGTGCAGGGCAAAGTCCACCCAAAGTTAGTCCTAGTCCTACTTTGTAACCATTACACAGGTCTTGTTATGGAATAACAAGACAGAATTTACTAATAAACAAGCATGCGGTGCCTGCCTCCTGACGTACTACAGCCGCCAAGATGACTCCGCCTCTATTCGCAGAAGAGAACTGAAGGTCAGAAGACAGGAGTCTCCTGCTGTGGATGTCCCATTACATAAAATGAAACAAAGTCTGACCAGTGGCAAATAATACATTCTTCCTCAAAATAAGTCATCTTTCAAATTTCATAAAAGGGCTGTGGGCTTTGTGGGCTTAGCAGGTCCACGCACCGACTGCCAAGCCTGACACCTTGAGTTTGGTTCCTGGGCCTCTCCTGCCTTGTGGAAGGAGAACCGACTCCCCCCAGGGGTTCTCTGGCTTCCACTCACACCCTGGCACACGCACACATCCACACACACCTGTATTTTTTTTAATAGTAAAACAAAAAAATTTAAAATTGCCAAAAAAGAGCCGGGTGGTGGTGGCGCACACCTGTAATCCCAGCACTTGGGAGGCAGAGGCAGGTGGATTTCTGAGTTCGAGGCCAGCCTGGTCTACAGAGTGAGTTCCAGGACAGCCAGGGCTACATAGAGAAACCCTGTCTCGCAATACCTTTTCTGGCGTCCTCAAATTTCTGCAGAGCAAACCGAGCAGCACCTCGCCTGGCGTAAGCCTTGGTGTAACTCCTGCTTAAGGCAATTGCCAAATTACAGTCAGATTCAGCAACAGCAAATCTGAAATTCAAAAAATTAAAGAGGCCATTTACTTCCCAATTATACGCATATCTCCATCTTCTTTAATTAAAACTTAAAAGTAATCTCTTCCCTCACCCTTCTCCAGTGCAAGGAACAAAACCCAGGACTTTGCATATACACTACTATATATGCTACTATGTACTCTACCATATCCACTACTGTATACAACACTCTGCATATCTACTACTGTATAAAATACTCTGCATATCCACTACTATATACAATACTTTGCATATCCACTACTATATACAATACTCTGCATATTCACTACTGTATACAATACTCTGCATATTCACTACTGTATGATAATCTGCATATTCACTACTGTATTCGATACTCTGCATATTCACTACTGTATGATACTATGCACATTCACTACTGTATGATACTATGCATATTCACTACTGTATGATACTATGCATATTCACTACTGTATTATATTCACTACTGTATATGTTACTATGCATATTCACTATAGTACAATACTACTCAACACACCCAATCTATAGAAGCAGTGATTCTTTTTTCAGGGTCTCATTATCTAACCCTAGGTGTCCTAACCTGGAACTCAACATGTAGACCAGGCTTGCCTTGAATTCCCAAACTCATAGAGATCTGCCTACCTCTGCCTCCTGAGTGCTGGGATTAAAGGTGTGTGCCACCACGCCAGGCAATTTCTGGGATTTCAAGAGTCTATAAGAAAAGACAAGACAAGCTGCAGAGCTGTCAGAAGAACTGTCGTAAGGAACTCTGCAGCTCGAGGAGGCGGAGGCAGGGGTCTCTGAGTTCCAGGCCAGCCCAGCCTACAGAGTTCTAGGACAACCAGGACCATGCAGGGAAACTGTCTCAAAAAACCAAAATACACAAATAAACAAATGTCAAAGAGATATGTTTTCAGAGTAAAGAATCTTTAAAAATCAATATACATCTAATAGGAAAAGGGCAAAATATAAAATAGCATTTCACAGAAAAAAATTTAAAACGTGACTACATATATAAAAAGATGTCTAACTCCATGAATAGCTTAAACAATACATAGGTTAAGCCTAGGTATTGCTGGCACTCAGCGCTCAGAAGGCAGAGGCACTAAGGTCTCTGCGTGCAAGGTCAGTCTGGTCTACATAATAAATTCCAGGCCAGCCACAGCTGCATAATGGGAATTTATCTCAAAACCATAAAATAAAACTGCATCTCCCACCAAAAAGGAGAAACAAAAACAAAAAACCCAAAGCCAAAAAGAACATAAGCTTGACATACAGCTCAACAAAAGAGTGCCTGCCCAGTGAGTTTGCATGAGGCCCTGCATCTGATTGCTGCAGAGGAAGGAGGGAATCAGACCCGGGATGCAGCTCCTTTCAGAGTGCCTGCCTAGCAAACACAAGACCCGGGCTCAGTCCCAGCCCCACAACTGGACATGGGGGGCACACCTGCGGAGAAAGGTGCAGGCAGCTGGAAGGCAGGCAGATCTGAGGTCAAGGCTAGCCTGATCTACAGAGGGCATTCCAGGACAGTCAGGGCTACAAAGAGATATCCTGTCAGAGAGAGGGGTTGGGGGAGGAGGCAAGAGGATCAGGGGTATGAGGCTATTCTCAGCTACACAGGTTTGAGGCCAACCTGGGCTAGAATCCCTGTCTTTAAAAAGAGAAAAAGAAAATGAACCATTTTATACCGAGGGAACAAGCAGTCAGATCTGCACCCATGCTGCTAAGGAGTCAGAACAGATGTTCTCTGTAATGCCGATGGGAACGGACAGCAATCTCCTACCAGCCAGTGAGGCTACCCGGGCTTTTGCCAAGTAGCATTTGCCAGCTCGCTTCCCTACCGAGGTGTGCACAGATGCCCAGCATGAGCAGGCCTCCCTGTCAGCGCCCCCGACTTCCTATGCTGAGGCAGACCCTTCAGTAAGTTGCTCGGGTAGGCCTTAAATTTAGGGTCCTTCTGCATCTGCTTCCCACAGCACCTGGGATTATAGGCTTGTAAGCAGGCTTATATTATTCTCCATAACTTACAAATATATGTATTATAGTTATCAGATATTACAGCATGTAAATACTCCCCTAATTTATGATACTAACATAGTCAACAAATAGAAAATCTCAAAGCCTGGCATGGTGATAAATACCTTTAATCCCAGCACTCGGGAGACAGAGCCAGGAAGATCTCTGTCTGGTGTACACAGTGCCAGTTAGGGGTACAGAATAAAACCTTGTCTCAAAAAAAAAAAAAAGAAAGAAAACCTCAGAGAGCAATGTCATTTCTTTCTTTTTTTTTTTTTGTAAGATTTTATTTATTTATTATATGTATATATGTGAGTACACTGCCACTGTCTTCAGACACACCAGAAGAGGGCATCAGATCTCATTACAGATGGTTGTGAGCCACCATGTGGTGGCTGGGATTTGAACTCAGGAAGGACCTCTGGAAGAACAGTCATGCTCCTAACCGCTGAGCCATCTCTCCAGCCCCAAACGTGTTCCTTCTTAATGTCTGTCTTAGAAATTCCCATCCTAGGTCAGCTTATGTGCATGTAAAGTTCCTCAGCATGAAATGTGCACTTAGCGTCGGCAGAATGTAAAGGTATGGGAATACTGGAACATATGTAAGTTTACCATAGAAAGGTCTGCAGAGTAAGCAGCAAATACAGCTTTTCAAATAATATGAAGAAATTAACAGCTTAAAAACTTTTACCAAATTAGGCTCTCTTCTCTTTTCTCCCTCACCCCCCACCCCCTGCCTCTCCCTCTTCCTCCCTTGCCAGTGCTGGGAGTGATGAACACAGGCTACACACACGCTGTTCAATAACCCTGAATCCTAGCCACGACGACGACTTTTTTGTAATGAATTAGGTAAAGAACATCACTACTTGACTTTTGTGGGAGAAATTCCTTAGACAGACTCTGAGCACTAGGTCTAAGACCCAAATGTTGACAATGAGTAATTACTCCACAAGGGAGTGACCTACAAGAATTTTTAGAGTAAAAGAAATACGGTGTGCTTCCAATCTCTTCTGCAGCGCATTACAAGCCTTTGGAAAGCTAACCTCGTGTGCTGCCTTTGATCACAATAGGGAGGTAGAGGCAGGCGGATCTCAGGTGTGCACAGAGGTCCAGACAGCCAGGGTTACAGAATGAAACCTTGTCTCAAAAAAAGGAAGGAAGGAAGGAAGGAAGGAAGGAAGGAAGGAAGGAAGGAAGGAAGGAAGGAAACAAAAAACAAAAGCCCCCAAAAAACAAAGAAACAAAAGCAAAGCGCGTAGAGAGAGGCCCAGCGCAGAGCGTATGTCCACCCCCGCCCAGCGCTCACTTTTTCAGTCTGAAGTAGGCGGACGCCCTGTTGGTCGGCAGCACGGGATTGTAGGGATCAGCATCCATACCCTTCGTGTAGCATTCGATGGCTTCGTCGTATTTCCCTTGCTTGAAGAACTTATTGCCCTGAAAGAAAAGAGAATCGAGCAACACGGATAGGCCCCAGGCGCTCTGACAAAGGCGGCACGCAGCTAATCTGAAAGGGAGGCGAAGCCTTTCGAACCCACAGAGGACACAGGGCTAAACACCCAGCATTTTAGATTCTGCTCCACAAGTCACCTGACCTCAGAAGGAGGTCACAGAGATCTCAGAGGCTGGCCCGTACACAGTTCACTCTATGGTGAGGAGGGTCAGCACCAAGGACAACGCCCCCATGCTTCTACGGGAACCATGTCTTCAACAAACCTCGATGTGGCCAAGATGCCTCAGTGATACAGCACTGAGAGTCAAGAGACCATAACTTAAAGAAAAACATTGATTTTGATTTTTTTTTTTTTTTTTTTTTTGGTCCACCTGTTTGGGTGGCTAAAAACCCAGCAGGAAGTACAGCCAAAAAGCAAAATAAATGGTAATACTAAGAACCAATTTGACAGACTTTTAAAAAGACAGACAGTCATGGGGCCCTTGGCCTGTATGTCAGGCGGACTCACAGCAACACTACAGCACTAGAAGGGCCCCCGCATTTCTGCCTCTCAGGGCTCACTGCCTTCCTCCACATCCGGGCTTGCTCCCCCACCTCTCTTCAAGGCGCTGTCGGCAGGTGTCAGTGATCATAACCTCGAGCTGGTTCCCTTTAACTGATTCCACTTTTCAGAACTGTTCTTAGGTTCTGCCACAGCACTGCCCTGTAACTCTCGGGATCAGTCCCTGGGCTCCCAGTTAAAGATGATAAGCCTTCCTCCTCTGCCGAGAGCCCACGCACTATTAAAGGAGGCCGTGCATTTACCACATGGACAGGACGGTGGGCCCAAGTCCTCGGCCACTGACAGGCGCTGCCATCGCTTTAATGATTCCCTAACATCACAGCTCTCGGACCACAGGGCCTGCTGCTCAGTCCTGATCTAAGGAACAGCACTTCTCTGTGTGTTTTATTAGTTTTATACAGTTTGATGTCTCGAGTAACGACATCCCTCCTCCAGACTGCCTTCAGATGACAACCCACCAAGCTACAAGCTACAAGCTCAGACAGACCCTCTCGTGTCCCACGTAGGGAACACTTCTGTTCACTGCATAAAACATCTCCATGTCCCTGTTCAGCACCAAAAACTGTGAAGATTAAGGAACTGAAGTCTCATAGGGGCAAATTAAGGCAGGACAGAAAGACAGAAAATTATTGATATATTAGAAGGGAATAGAACCTTTACTCCAGAATCTCTGATTAAGAGATATTTTTACTAGCTAAGAGGCAAAAATTCTAGGACAATTAACATTTGCTGTAAAGGTTGCTAACATATGCTCTTATGTTAAAAGGTTTAACATATTGCTCTTATGTTAAAATAGCAATGGCCCACATTTGAAGCCTGAATGTCTATGACCTTGAGTGGGGTCTGATCCCTTCCCTAGACAGGATTCCACTACAGCGTTACCGACTATGCTCCGCTCACAGTGGAGATGGCCTACCTTTCTGCATCCCTGTGTCGTCCATTCTCTCCTTCGTCAACAGCACTTGTCAGGGGCTGCCATCTCATTTAAGGCTCTTAGCAATCTTTCAAACCCACCGAAACCCTGCACCTGACTCTCAAGAACATCTCCAGGTTCTGGGCTGTCTGTCCTCCTGAGCGCCCTCTGTCCTCCTGAGCGCCCCTCTGTCCTCCTGAGCACCCCTCTGTCCTCCTGAGCGCCCCTCTGTCTCCTGAGCACCCCCTGTCCTCCTGAGCACCCCTCTGTCCTCCTGAGCACCCCCTGTCCTCCTGAGCACCCCTCTGTCCTCCTGAACACCCCCTGTCCTCCTGAGCGCCCCTCTGTCCTCCTGAGCGCCCCTCTGTCCTCCTGAGCACCCCCTGTCCTCCTGAGCGCCCCTCTGTCCTCCTGAGCACCCCCTGTCCTCCTGAGCGCCCCTCTGTCCCCCTCTGTCCTTCTGAGCGCCCCTCTGTCCTCCTGAGCGCCCCTCTGTCCTCCTGAGCACCCCTCTGTCCTCCTGAGCACCCCCTGTCCTCCTGAGCGCCCCTCTGTTCTCCTGAGCACCCCCTGTCCTCCTGAGCGCCCCTCTGTCCCCCTCTGTCCTTCTGAGCGCCCCTCTGTCCTCCTGAGCGCCCCTCTGTCCTCCTGAGCACCCCTCTGTCCTCCTGAGCACCCCCTGTCCTCCTGAGCACCCCCTGTCCTCCTGAGCACCCCCTGTCCTCCTGAGCGCCCCCCTGTCCTCCTGAGCATCCCTCTTTTTCTTTATGCTTCTGCTTAAGTCTGGGCTAAAATATCTTTATTAAAACTGCTTCTTGCCGAGTGTGGTGGCGCACGCCTTTAATCCCAGCACTTGGGAGGCAGAGGCAGGCAGATTTCTGAGTTCGAGGCCAACCTGGTCTACAAAGTGAGTTCCAGGACAGCCAGAGCTACACAGAGAAACCCTGTCTCAAAAAACCAAAACCAAAACAAAACAAAACAAAACTGCTTCTTGCTGGGCGGTGGTGGCACACACCTGTATCCCAGCACTTGGGAGGCAGAGGCAGGCGGATTTCTGAGTTCAAAGCCAGCCTAGTCTACAGAGTGAATTCCAGGACAGCCAGGGCTACACAGAGAAACCCTGCCTCTCCGAAGAAAAAATGGCCGGCACTGAGCACCGCGAAGGTAACCGGTAACCGGTGACTGAAGTGCTGGGCTCAGCAGCACTTCTGTTCCCTCTGACCAGCTAACAAAGTGAGTTACAGAACGCTTAAGGGACCCGTCACAGATCAGAACCGGGTAATCAATCTGGCTCTAGAGCATGCTCCTTCCTCCACCACCACCCAGTAAGGCAGCCAATCACAGCTCCAGTGTGAAGAGCCCCAGAACAACGCTGAGCACTTTAGAATTCACCCGACTTTACACTCAGCCTTCCTCCCCTGAGGAACCCAAACCACCCAGAGTACCTTTTCTTTTAGAACAAGGGCCTTCTGGGAATCCACACGAATGCCGTCCTCGTCTGACTCCGACTCCTGGGACGCAGAATCGTGGGTGCTGTCTTCTTTGTCGAGCTCCTCAAGAATGCTGTCCTGCAAGCACAAGCAGCCCAGTGAGCACCTTCGCCCTCGGTGCGCTAGACTGTGAGGACGCGACGGAAGCCACAACAATTGCCTCCTACAGCCAGTCAGGGGTGCGCCACATCTAGCTCTTACACAATACCTTCAAAAAGATTGTAGTGCTGTGTGCGAGAGAATGAGACAGTGAGACAGACAGAGGAAAGGGAGAGGAAGAGAGAAGGAGGGAGGGGGAGAGAAAGAGAGGAGGGAGGGAGGAGAGGTAGGGGGAGAGCAAGTGAGGGAGAGCAGGCACGTGTGTGCGCGCACACACACACAAACACACACACAAACACACACACACACGTAGATATCTGTGGAATCGAGAAGGAGGAATCAGATCCCCTGGAACTGGAATTCCATGCCCTCTGCACGAGCAGCGAGTACCCAAATGGCCAAGCCAGCCCTCCAGCCCCACCTGCCACCATTTGAAAGATTACACTGTGAGTGACTGTCCTCCAAATCAAGCAGCCGACATTTGGGGGCACTCAGCTGCATCCCACCCCGACACGCAGATCAGGCCAGCTGGGTTAGTTGATGGTGTCCGCTCTTGTCTCCGTGTAATAAGACAGAGACTTTTACCAGAGTATCCTACTCCCTACCGCCTGGCTAGTCTGTCGGTCCACAGGGAAGGGACTAGAGTGTTCAGAGGTAAGAGACTGGAGGGGGCTCCATCTCTGTGGCGGTGGGGACATCCTCATCATTACTAATAAGGCTTTCCAGATACAGCTGGTTAGGAGAGTATTCTACAGCCCTGTAAGTAACCTTCACCGAGGCTCTCTAAGAAAAGCCATTGCAGGGGCTAGAGAGACGGCTCAATGGTTAAGACCACTGACTGCTCTTCTGAAGGTCCTGAGTTCAAGTCCCAGCAACCACATTGCGGCTCACAACCATCGGTAATGAGATCTGACACCCTCTTCTGGTGAGTCTAAAGACAGCTACAGTTTATAATAATAAATAAATCTTTGGGCTGGAGCAAGCAGAGGTCCTGAGTTCAATTCCCAGCAACTACATGATGGCTCACAAACATCTGTACAGCTACAGTGTACTCTTATACATGAAATAAGTAAATAAATCTTAAAAAAAAAAAAAAAAAGAAAATAAGCCAATACATGCCCAAATACCCAGTGCACACTCAGGCAGAATTGGCCTCGGTTGGTCATTTGGGCCTTGTTTTACATCTTTCCCAGAAGAAAGAATTTTACCAACATAGTAAATAAATCTTTAAAAAAAAAAAAGACAAAAGACCAGACAGGGTAGTGTATGCTTTCAAACCAAATACTTGAGAGGAAGCAACAAGCAGATCTCTGTGAGTTACAGGCCAGCCTAGTCTAAAAGAAATGAGAGGAAAGAAAAGAGAAAAAAGAAAAGGCAAGCAATAAAATAAGTGACTGGGGCTGGAGAGGTGGTTCGGCCATTAATAGTACTTGCCGCTCCATCAGAGGACCCATCCAGGTTTGGTTCCCAGCCCACAGAGCCTACAACTACCTGGCACTCCAGTTCCAGATCTGACTCCCTCTTCTGGCTTCTGCACAGAGGTGGGTATTCTTTTTTTTTTTTTTTTTTTTTTTTGGTTTTTCGAGACAGGGTTTCTCTGTATAGCTCCGGCTGTCCTGGAACTCACTCTGTAGACCAGGCTGGCCTCGAACTCAGAAATCCACCTGCCTCTGCCTCCCAAGTGTTGGGATTAAAGGCGTGCACCACCACCGCCCGGCTAGAGGTGGGTATTCTTACATACAAGCAGGCAGAACACTCACCCATAACTTAAAATTAAATAAATCTTCTTAAAACAAAACACCAGGTGGGCAGTGGTGGCGCACGCTTGTAATTCCAGCACTCTGGGAGGCAGAGGCAGGAGGATTTCTGAGTTCGAGGCCAGCCTGGTCTACAGAGTGAGTTCCAGGACAGCCAGGGCTATACAGAGAAACCCTGTCTCCAAAAAAAAACCACAAAAAACAAAACAAACAAATAAACAAACAAAACACCAAAAAGAAATGTATATTCTAAATGAGAGTGCACATGCACACCTCTAACCACACCCCTTTAAGAAATGTGAGTCCAGAATAAAAGAGGCCGATTGGTCAGCAGGTTCCCTTCACAGGCTAACATGCCAGTAGCTATCTGGACCTTTGGGTTCTGAGGCAGGGGCTGTCTAATTATATGGGAGATGGAACTTGCACAGTACACAGTCTATCTCAGATCTAGGAAAGTGGGGCCTACTTGTGCTGGTTAGGTTCTTTCAGCCTGACCCAGGCTGGGGTCATCTGGAAAGAAGGAACCTCATTTGAGAAAATGCCTTCATCAGACTGGCCTGTAGGCGATTCTGTGGGGTAATCGGTTTTATTCTTTTTTAAGATTTATTTATTTTATGTATGTGAGTACACTGTCCCTCTCTTCAGACCCACCAGAAGAGGACATCTGATCCCATTACAGATGGTTGTGAGCCACCATGTGGTTGCTAAGAATCAAACTAAGGACCTCTGGAAGATTAGACAGTACTCTTTAACCACTGAGCCGTCTCTCGGCCCTGGTAATCATTTATTAACCTCAGAGGGCCCAGTCCACCATGGGCATCACCGCTCCTGGGCAGGCGGTCCAGGGCTGGGTAAGGAAGCATCTTTAAAGGTGAGTCAGTGAGCCGTGCCCCTCTCTGCTTCAGTCTCTTCCTCGGGGTTCTGGTTTGAGCTCCTGCTCTGGCTTCCTTTGATGATGGAGTCTCTAACCTGCATGACAGAATAAGCCTTTCTCCTTGAATAGTTTTTGGTCAGTGTTTTATTACAGTGATGGGGAAGCACATTACGACATCTACTTCCAGATGACAAGGTGGCACATATCTGTGTGTGTCTACTGTGGCACTCCTGAAGCTGACACAAGAGGATTGCAAGTTCAAAGCTAGCCTGGACTACATATGAACCCCTTTCCCACCATAACAAAAAAGGAAAAGAAAACACAGGTCCTAAGGACGCTGTTATTTTTCATGTCACCCGTGACTAGTGGCTAACTCCAAGAAATGTTTCTCTAACTACTAAGAAGTGCATAACCAGATGAACTCACCACATCAAGTTTTGCCCAGCGATCATAATCGAAAGATTTTATTCTGTTTTTTGTGTTTTCTTCTTTGGTTTTTTTTGAAGAATCTTTAGCTTTACCTTTCTTCTTTTTTCTAAAATTCCCATTTCGTATAGGAGGTAAATTCTAGACAGAAGAAAAAAAAAAACAAAGAAATTAAAAAAGAAAAAGCTTTGGCATTTTGCTTTGTTACTTCTATACAACTAACAATGTTTGAAATGATAGTTTCTTTTTTCTTTTGGTTTTCTGAGACAGGGTTTCTCTGGCTGTCCTGGAATTCACTATGTAGACCAGGCTGGCCTCAAACTCAAAGATCAGCCTGCCTCTGCCTCTTGAGCGCTGGGATTAAAGGCGTGTGCCATTACTGCCTTTGCACTAAATAATATTTTCAAATAGGAAATTCTTTTTTCAATTTAATTTTCAAGAACTTCATTTTATACTATTGATTATGGGGACTAGAGACATAGCTCTACAGATAAGAGCTCTGACTATGCAAGCAAAAGGACCTGAGTCCGAATCCCCAGCCCAGGTAAAAGCCAGGCGTGGCCACGCCCTGTAATCTAGTGGGAAACACGCAATCCCCAGGAGCTCTTGGGCCGTCAGCCTACACAGTATGTC
Organism: Apodemus agrarius; assembly: GCA_964023405.1. Lineage (NCBI taxonomy): Eukaryota > Metazoa > Chordata > Mammalia > Rodentia > Muridae > Apodemus > Apodemus agrarius. The sequence continues at coordinate 6,267,474 of OZ030022.1, read as the reverse complement.
AGTTCACTGAAAGACCTTGTCTCCACACACAAGGTACTGAGCAACAGAGGAAGACATCTCCACATGCACCACATGGGCAGACAGACATAAGTGCACGAGTCTGGCATATAACTCCCCCCCAAAGAAGTAGTAATTATGTTTATAAGTTCAACTCATTATCCGATGAATGTTGCAGGTTGTTCAGTCACAACAAAAGTTATTAACTTGAAATCTGAATTATGACTTTACAACTCTAAGTTCAAACTTCAAAACCTACCTGATTTTCAGTCAGTATGGCGAATGAGCAGAAGTTCAAAGGCCTAGCATGCCTCCAATGGCTACACATGACATAAAAACCTAGCCAGAGTCCCACACACTGGCTTAATAAGAATACTGCAACCTGAGTCTTAGCTGCACTTTAATGCCGATTCTGTGTTTATCAAATGTATGATTGTTATTTTCAGATATAGACATACCTACATGTTTTAGGACTATTTATTTAAGTACTATCAGGTGCCCATCCTTTCAATAGATGCCCACTAGACTTAGAATATCTTGTGGTAGGTTAACACACAATTATTCAAAGCTTTGTAAGAAGCAGAATCTCTGAAAACATTTACAATGATGTAAACCACTCCAATCTCAGCATTTTTATGTTTTTGTTAACAAGATCTTACATAGCCCAGGCTAGATTCAAACTTTCTACAAGATAGGGTTCCTCCTTGTAACCTTGGCTGTTCAGGAACTAGCTCTATAGACCTGGCTGGCCTCAAACTTACAGAGAGCTGCCTGCCTCAGTCTCCCAGGCGCTCAGTTAAAGGCTGCACAACCGCCTCCCCACCGCCCCCGCCCCCACCACCACCACCACCACCACCACCACCACTGCCGCCCAGCCCCACCCCGCCTAACTTAAACTCCAGAGCCTTCTGCCTCCACTGCCCAGCTACTAGGATCACAGGCAACTTCAAGATTTCACAACCCATTTACAGGGCCATGCTTTATTTTAAAATATGTTTCTATATTTTACATTTAACAGTAACATGGCTCAGCAGGTCAAAATGCTTGCTGCAAGCCTGTTGACTCCGAGTTCGATTCCTGGAGCCCACAAGAGAGAGCCGACCCCAGGGAGTCCTCTGACTTGTATTCATGCGCTGTGGCATGCTGGCGCGTGTGTACGCGCACACACGTTGTATACACACTGATGGTAAGCAGGTTCCGCTGCACATGAACAGAGACCCTTCGCTCACCTCCTCAGGAGCCCCGCCCTGTCTTCTCAGCTCCAGATCCTTCTGCTTCATGTCCTTCTCCCAGTGCTCCAGGTCCCTCATGAAATCCTGCAGCTCCTCTGCATTGTGCTTCACCTGGAGCTGCAGCTCGACTGCCTTAGAGGTCATCGGGTCCTGCAAAGTCTTGAGCACACAGTTTTGGGAATCAGAATGGCAGATGATTCTATTTAAGATGGGGTGCATCCCTACAAAGCCATCATCACTTCAATGTACTGTCAAGCAGAAAACGGCATTTAAACCTGGGGCAACGGCGATGCCTGAAAGCCCAACAGTACCAAAAGGCCCAAGGTCAAAGTCAAGTAACAGGGAGGAAAAGGCAGCAGAGGAAACTCTGAGGGGCAGAGAAGAGGTCAGCAGTCGACATGGGACAGACTGTAACACAGCAGGCCAGGGGGTGTTAGCCGACATTCTAAAAGCCAGATAAAGGTGATATAAAAATTATAAATATAAAAATAACCTTATGACTGGTTAGATTGAGACATTGGGAAGAAGAGAAAGATTTAAATGTTCTAGACTTCTGCTTGGTAGAAATTGGTAATATCATTTTAAGTCAAGAAATCCAATCCCAAGGGACTGGAAAGGTAGCTCCTGACTTTAGTGCTCACCGCTCGAGACTGACAACGTAAGGCTTGGTGGCACCCACTCGATCCCTGGCACCCACAGAAAGGTGCAAAGGAAAAACTGACCTCCACAAAGTTGTCCTGATATGTGTATTGGCACATGCATGCACCATCACACGTCACATACACATAGAGTAAAAAACTTTTGGTGGGACCTTTGGGGGATGGGGAACCAGAAAAAGGGAAATGAAATGTAAATATAGAATATATCCAATAAAAAAATTAAAAAAAGCCGGGCGGTGGTGGCGCACGCCTTTAATCCCAGCACCTGGGAGGCAGAGGCAGGCAGATTTCTGAGTTCGAGGCCAGCCTGGTCTACCGAGTGAGTTCCAGGACAGCCAGGACTACACAGAGAAACCCTGTCTCGAAAAACAAAACAAAACAAAACAAAAAATTTAAAAAAAGGAAACATTGAAAAAAATACTTTTGAAAAAAAATGCAATTTTAAAAGGAAAAAGCTCATGGCGCACGCCTGTAATTCCAGCACTTGGGAGGCAGAGGCAGGCGGATTTCTGAGTTGAGGACAGCCTGGTCTACAGAGTGAGTTCCAGGACAGCCAGAGCTACACAGAGAAACCCTGTCTCGAGAAAGAAAAAAAAAAAAAAAAAAAAGGAAAAAGCTCATGGGGGGGGGGGGTAAGCAGATGAATAAGAAGATTGTTTCAGTTTGGAATATGTTGAATGTAAGTGCTCAGGGGCCATCAAGAAGATATTGAGTAGGTAGATAAGGAATAGAGAGAAATGTGGGCGACACCATTAATAAACAAGGTAGAAACTCGTCTTGCATTTGAACAGGCTTAGACACTGTGGGGTCGAGGATGAAGAATAGCAGCCTTAGGGAACAGGACGATGTCGACAAGAGGAAAACTAGGCCTCAGGACCTAGGGAGCTGGGCTGATATGAGAGCTGCCACCCAAGGCCCGAGAGCATCAGCAGTGCAAAATGCCACGCGAACGTACACGCTTCCTCACATGTTCATGACATTAGGTCATAGTAAGAAAGATTGAGAATAGTCACAGAACTTTTTAAGGATAGAAATGAGATGGGGCTGGAGAGATGGCTCAGCGGTTAAGAGTACCGACTGCTCTTCTGAGGTTCCTGAGTTCAAATCCCAGCAACCACATGGTGGCTCACAACCATCTGTAATGAGATCTGACGCCCTCTTCTGGGGTGTCTGAAGACAGCTACAGTGTACTCACATATAATAAATAAATCTTTAAAAAAAAGAAGAAGAAATGAGTTTATACAGGACAGGGGTAACATTTTGTCTTTAATAACGTTAAGACTCAATCCCCTGGAGGCACGTGGAGAATACCACGGGGTACAGATGGCATCGTTTATGATTCCAGCTATTCAGGAGGCAGAGGGTGCCTCACAAATTAGGGTCAACAACTTAGCAGACCCTAAGAATAATTTTTAAAGGGCTAGGACACAGCATTTGCCAACATGTGAAAGATGCTGAGTTCAACCCTGATGACTGCAAGCGATAGGTTAGATAGATAGATGATAGATGATAGATAGATAGATAGATAGATAGATGGAGGGGGTGGACGGACAGACGGAGGGACAGACAGATGGATGGTCGAAAGGGTAAAGTGACAGGTTTAGGTACCTTAAGATTGGAAAACTTGGGGGAGGGAGGTTATAACAGGTTTTCTCCTCCCACTAAAAAGAGACTGTTATAAGTGTAAAAGGATCTTCTGACTAGGCCTCAACAACATAGTTTAAGCTTCAAGCAGTGTCAATATTTGGTTATACGCATGCATTTCACTCATAAGCAAATCTAGCATGATGTTTTGCTGGGCACAAACCAGTACACCTGGAAAACCAGACCCTTAAACGCTGCACGCCTTCAATCCCAGCACTCAGGAGGGAGGCAGAGGCACGCGGTTCGAGGACAGCTGCATGGTCTACAGAGAAACTGCAGGGCAGCCTGGGCTACAGAGAAACCCTATCTCTAAACAGACAGACAGACAGACAGACAGACAGACAGACAGACCATGAGATGCTGTAGGGGCGACAGCTCTCCTTCCACCCACCCACCCCCGGGTCCTAAGGCACCCCATGCTGACTTGAGCGGGTTCATTTCGCAGGCAATCAGAAACTTCCAGAGCCTGGGGAAACACTTTCACGTCCCGCGTCCAAGCCAAGCCTGCACACCCTGGCCTGAAGGAGGCGGCCGGCCCGCCGCCCTCTCGGGACCGTGGCTCCGGAGGTCCGGCCACCGCGGACAGCCCGAGCCCGGACGCAGAGCCAGCTCAGGCCGAACCCTGGGCGGCGCGCGGAGAGCGCACTCGGGAACCGGCCCCGCCGCCCCGCCGTTGCTCCGGCCCCGGTTTCGGTCTCGGTCCCGGCCCAGCGCTCCCGCCCTACGTTACCTGCAGCCGGCGGTAACGGTAAAGCCTACTCACCCGCACCGGCCGCCACCACCCTCACCGGTTCCAAGGAGACGCACGGCGTCCTACACCACCGCCGGAGGTCTGCGCCTTCCCACAAGGCCCCGCGCGCAGCTCGAGCGTGCGCAGAAGGTTCGGCTCCCGCGCCCCGGGGCTCTGGCTTTGCTTTGCAGGCTGCGGATGTAGACTGAGGCTTTAAACGAGCGTAAGGATCCATCAACGTGCACCCGTCCTGACGCATTCCGACCTCCAAAGCTTAAAGCTTTTGGCTCCCCTCGATTGTGTCTCTGACAGCTGCCCTGCTTTTCACCAACCAGATGATTGTAGCCTCTGAGGATCCTAGGAGAAAGTTACTGTAACTTCTAAGAAGAAAGTAACTTCTAAGAAGCATCTATGCTGGCAACTCTGCTGTTTTCCCCCTAAGTCTTGTATGTGGCTGCTGGACTTCCTTGTGCTCTTTTGCTACTAACCTTTTTTCCTTTTTCTAAGAGTTATCTGTGGATCTCAGGCTTGCGCCCGTCTTTAAATAGACCCTGGCTTATTTAAAGAAAGACTGAAACCTGTAACGCTTGCTGCTGCTTCCTTTGTGAGTGAACTTTTCCCGTTGTAACAACTCCATTGTACAATGCAATGAGTATCATTTTTAAAGCGCACAAACCAATTTTTTCAAATTGAATGGAAAACATACCATCTCTAAGTAGGATCATTTATTCATTCACAAGTTTAACTGAACTTTCGAAAAACACAAGGAGGCAGGAGTGCATGTGTGTCCCATACATGCTGATTTATCAATCTTATCCCAGAGGTTTGATATAATTAATCTGCGATCCTAGTTCAGCATTGGTCGTTTTTTAAAGCACAGGGTAGAGCTGTGCAGTTCAAGCTGAGAAGCACTAATCTACCTGCCAGTCAATGAGAAACCAGTTTAGGTCTTTCCTCACAAGGTCATACAATTAGGATCTTTCCCTCACGGTGTGACTGGTTGTCTTTTAAGCTCATTAAAAGTAAAGCTCAGAAGCTGGAGAGAAGTCTCCATGGTGAAGAATGCTGTTCCCTCTCGCAGAAATCGTGGGTTCCCAGCACCCACATGGCAACTGACAACTCTGTAACTGCAATTCCAGAGGACTTGATGCTGCCGCCTCTGTTCACACCAGGCATGCGTGTGGTGTGCATCCATACACACAGGCAAGCGCTCTTACACATAAAAATAAGTATTTATAAAAAATATAAGGGCATTAAATATTTTCTGATGGTATTGTGTTGTAGATAAACTTGCTTTTAGCAAAGTATAAACAAGGCTGGTCTTGAACTCATAATTCTCCTGCCTCTGTCTCTGTAGCAAATCCTACTGTGTGTACACCACCACACAGCAGGGGCCATTACAGAGAAAACTAAGTTTAAAATTTTTTTTAATGTGGCTGGATGATAGGATACACTTTTTGAGGGGGTGTTTTTTGGTTTTGTTTTTTTTTTTTTTTTGTTTTGTTTTTGTTTTTGGTTTTTGGTTTTTGGTTTTTTGAGATCAGGGTTTCTCTGAGTAGCCCTGGCTGTCCTGGAACTCACTGTGTAGACAAGGCTGGCCTCGAACTCGGAAATCTGCTTGCCTCTGCCTCCCAAGTGCTGGAATTACAGGTGTGTGCCACCACACCCAGCCGATGGGACACACTTTTAATCTTAGCATTGAGGAAGCAGACACAGGTGGATCTCTGATCTCTGTGAGTTCAAGGTCTACAAAGCAAGTTCCTTGTCAACCAGAGTCATGTGATGATACCCAATCTAAAATAAATAGAAGCCGGGCGTGGTGGCACACGCCTGTAATCCCAGCACTTGGGAGGCAGAGGCAGGTGGATTTCTGAGTTTGAGGCCAGTCTGGTCTACAGAGTGAGTTCCAGGACAGCCAGGACTACACAGAGAAACCCTGTCTCGAAAAACCAAAAAATAAATAAATAAATAAATAAATTAATTAATTAATTTAAAAAAAATTGGGCCGGAGAGATGGCTCACCAGTTAAGAGCACTGGCTGCTCTTCCAGAGAACCTGGATTTGATTCCCAGAGGTGGATCACAACTGTGTGTAACTCTGGTCCCCAGAGAACTGGCATTTTGGGACACCAGCCGCACACATGGTGCTTAGGACTACATGAAAGCAAAACACTCATACACATAAAATAAAGTTTAAAATATTTTTAATTTCAAAACAATAAATAAAAATTTAAAAGAATCTTAATGTGTCTAAATTAACCATAATTCTATTTAAAATAGATATTGACATGCATAGGTAAACAACTACATTTGCTGTCTTACTTTGGGCAGAGCTGATGGGGAAGGTAGACAGCAGGGGGCCAACCAGATGCTCCACTAAAACTCCATAGCACCCTTGGGTGGGGAATCCTTCCCCCTCCGCAGTGTGTGTACTGGATACAATCAGGTATAACTGAACACACTCCAGGGCCATGGCTTCCTAACTTTGAGATACTATTTACTGTCCCACTTGTGACAGCCGTCCCCATTGCGAGCTCAGACAGAACCATCTTCTCTGCAGGTGGCTTGCCTCTCCGGTTCTATTGACAATTATCTTTAAATAGGCTTCCATAAAACAGGCAAACCGTGCCTTTTCCCCCTCTGAATAAACTGTAGTCATCTCAATTGAATTTATTGTTAATCTCTAAACAGTTGTTCTCAAAGAAACGATCTCTCTCTCTCTCTCTCTCTCTCTCTCTTTTGGTCTTTCGAGACAGGGTTTCTCTGTGTAGCCCTCGCTGTCCTGGAACTCACTCTGTAGACCAGGCTGGCCTCAAACTCAGAAATCCGCCTGCCTCTGCCTCCCAAGAGCTGGGATTAAAGGCGTGTGCCACTACCGCGGCAGAAACAATCTCTTTATGTGGTGTATATGTTGACATTGTAATGGTCAGTGGAAATAAACATAAATATTTATCACCAGGAAAGTGAAATGCAGCATTGAGTACTACTGAATCCATGTCCCGGTTATTGATCTCTTTCAGACAGTTAAGTGTGGGAGGATTCTGACAGGTGTTAGAGTCTTAGTAAAGGATGTATTAATTAACTTTTTTGTTTCCAGATTGGGTTTGGTATTTTGTTTTGTTTTGTCTTTTGGATTTTGGATTTTGTTGTTGTTTCTCAGGAAGACTCTTACTATGTAGACCAGGCTTGCTTATCTCAATCTTAAGCTCATGGTCTTCCCACCTCAGTGATGCATACCCATGGCATTCACTCACACAGACTCAGTCCTGCGGGGCCTAGGGTTCTCGGGATGAACGCCCTAGCCAGCTCCTGAGCGCCCTTATAAAGAGCCTGAGCATGGAGACTCTGCATCATTTGGTTGCATGTGAAAGGAAGCCTGAAATCAAAGTAACTTAAACATGACAAAAGATGTTTCTCTTTAAAAAAAAAAAAAGATGCACTTATGTTTCAGAGTGTTTGCATGTATATATGTCTACCAATGAATGCTTGGTGCCTGTGGAGACCAGAAGAGAATTTCAGATTGGAGCAGGAGTTTCAAGCAGTTGTGTGGGTGTGGGAAGCGTCAAAAGTTCTTAACTGCTGGACTCGCTCTCCAGCCCTCTTATTTCTCTCTTATATAAGACCAAATAGAAACAATCCACTGGTGTGATAACCAGGATCAGACACAGGGTTCTACTAACTGCTCCCCCCAAGCCCCCAAACCCGACCCCCATGTCTGACTGTCTCTCTCTCTGTCTCAGTCCCTCTCTGTCTCTCTCCCTGTCTCTCTCTCTCTCTCTCTCTCTCTCTCTCTCTCTCTCTCTCTCTCTCTCTCTCTCATAGTTTTTACTCACAGCACAACCTCAAGCTCCAGCAATTTTGTCTAAAATCAAACCAGGAGAGAGGGACAAAAACATGAACAGTACGACCCTCTGCCTGTTAAGAACTCTTCCCTAGGGGATGGAGAGGAGGTGTGGCAGTTAAGAGTGCTTTCTGCTCTTTGAGAGAACCAGAGTTCTGTTCCCAACACCGGCACCCACACTTAGACCCACGCTGAGAGACTCAACAACCATCTGTATTCCAATTCACTTGCACACAAGTGGCATTCACTCACACAGATACAAACACATACACATAAAGGAAAATAATACCCATCTTTTTTAAAAATCCCTTCCAAATGAGACATTGTATATAAAAAGGGCTATTTAGCACCGCCTGAGACAGGCTAAGATCTTCACAAAAGTTACTTCAGCCTTTTGGTTACTTCACCCTGACTCCTGCAAAGCTTAGGTCTAGACCCTGGGATACGGTAGCCCCAGCGTGTGTCTCTGTCTCCTAGTCATCTACCAGAGAGATCTTTAAAGAGACCAGTAAGAAAGGAGAGGACGAGGAACCAGTGGGTGGAGGTTGATCTGGCGAACATGAGTTGCCTCTCCCAGTGCAGAGTAAAGCCTGCATACGTCAGATGGATAGGAATAGTAACCATGGGCTGGAGCGATGGCTCAGCAGTTAGGAGGACTTGCTGCTTTAGCAGATGACTTAGGTGTGGCTCCCAGGACCCACATGGGGGTGGAGCTCACAATCGCCTCCTGTTCGAAGGGATCCTACACCTTCCTCTGGCCTCCCCAGGCACTAAACAGGCAAACATGCAGAAAAAAAAATCACATATAAAATAAAAATGTCGCAGGGCGGTGGTGGCGCACCACACCTTTAATCCCAGCACTTGGGAGGCAGAGGCAGGCAGATTTCTGAGTTTGAAGCCAGCCTGGTCTACAGAGTGAGTTCCAGGACAGCCAGGGCTATATAGAGAAACCCTGTCTTGAAAAACCTAAAAAAGAAAAAAAAAGTCAAAAGTGTGGTATCAGACACCTTTAGTCCTAGCACTGGGGAAACAGAGGCACAAAGATCTCTGTGAGCCGGGCGGTGGTGGTTCATGCCCTTAATCCCAGCACTCTGGGAGGCAGAGGCAGGCGGATTTCTGAGTTCGAGGCCAGCCTGGTTTACAGAGTGAGTTCAAGGCCAGCCAGGGCTATACAGAGAAACCCTGTCTCGAAAAAGCCAAAGCCAAAGCCAAAGCCAAAGCCAAAGCCAAAGCCAAAGCCAAAGCCAAAGCCAAAAAAAAAAAAAAAAAAAAAAAAGCAAGAACAACAACAACAACAAAATCCCAAGAACAACAAAAAGCTGAGATTAATGGCATATTGTTTGTTTTTCCATTGCTAATTTCACACTGGTAATTAGCCTCCTTGTGTTACTGTTAAAGACTTTGATCTGTATAAGAAATCTGTCTATGAGCTGGGCAGTGGTGGCATATGCCTGTAATCCCAGCACTCTGGGAGGCAGAGGCAGGCGGATTTCTGAGTTCGAGGCCAGCCTGGTCTATAGAGTGAGTTCCAGGACAGCCAGGGCTATACAGAGAAACCCTGTCTGGGGGGGGGGGGGAAGAAAAAAAAGAAAGAAAGAAAGAAAGAAGAGAAAGGAAAAGAGAAGAGAAGAGAAGAGAAGAGAAGAGAAGAGAAGAGAAGAGAAGAGAAGAGAAGAGAAGAGAAGAGAAGAAAAGAAAACTATCTATGTGGGCAGACCCTGGTTAGACACATGGCAACCTGACTTCACTATCCTTACCTTGACTACCAAGTCCTCCTAACCCTTCTCTTGCCCACTGGACCAGAGCCACTCCTAGGGAGGGCAGGACCAGGTCCTGCTTCACCCATCCACTGTACCTCACAGGAGTTAGTCCTGCCTGACATCTTCCTCAAACTGTGGCCTAAACAATCGGATCAGTCTCTCCAGCATCCTGTCTTCCTTCCACTCGGGCAACCCCTGAAGCCACAGAAACTGGTTCCAAGCATCCTGCTCCCCACACTGTCAGGGGACTGACTGGTTACTGGGCCGAAGCCTCCAGTCTCCATCGCCTCCTCACAAGCCATGTAGGATGCGCTGTATGGCGTTGCTGGTGTCCCCGGAAGAATTCTTTCTTCCTCCCGGAATGGAGACCTGCTGAGCGTCAGGCGCTTCAGCCAAATACGCACATGCTAGAGCCAGGCAGCGAAGCAGCAACGCGCCCCAGGCCTGCTCGGGGAGGAGGCCAGGAGACTGCCAGCCCAGGTCAACTTATACAAGGATGAGACACATTTCAGGTTTTCTCCAGTGACTTTAATTAGAAACTCGATGCCTCTGAGCTGTGGCCCAAGCCTGTCTCGGTGGGGCCACATCTGGCTTCTGAGCATCAGGGAGGAATAAATATGACATTTGGGGTTGAAACACAAACCCCGGGGTCCCTTTTTTCCCAGCCCAGAATGTTTCAAATTATGGCAGCTGGATAAACATTAATATAATTGTCAGTGACACCAAGTTATAGATTCTTTTCTTCCTTTGATGCTCAGCCGTCCTCCTATGAGGGGAATTCTTTTGAAATGAAACAAAACACTATGCCTGTAGCTGCACTGAACATCTGCAAGTGGGAAACTTCTAGAAGCAGATGCTAAGTGGGCCACACAGACGTCCAGGACTGAGGAAACCACCTGCCCCAGCCCACTTACCCCCCAAGCCGTGACTCTGCACTGTCATGGGTCTGACTCTCGAAGATTCTCTCACTTGGTTCTAAGGCTTGCTTCTTTGGGACCCAACACAGGGCTGAGTCACAGCTGCGGAGTGTGTAAGCCACCCGTTCTCCCTACAAACAACTGAAGACATCTTCACAGTCATAATTCTGTCAGCCTCACCCCCTCCCCAAGCCCCAAGGAGGAAAAGGGGAAGACCCCTCCCCTTCACATTAGAGGGAAGTGTGAGGCCAAGGACTTGCTCATGGCCCCACTACAGTTCAAGAGCTCTTGAGGGCCGCTCCTTTCTCTAGGCAGAAAGAGCTCTATTTCCTAGTTCATGTTGCCAAAATGCAGGAAGACAAGGTTTGGCTGATTCTCTGCATTTTTCTAATTATATCTTTTTTTTTTTCTGTCCCAAGTGGGCATTTCTAGATTCGAGATTCCTTTTATAAAACTGAGCTCCGGGATTCCTCCCAGGCCCCTCCCTCCCCTCCCCAGTAAAGAGCAAACAGCACCTGGATCCTGCTTGGCCCTCTGCCCTCATACCCCAGCTGGCTGCAGGCTCTACTGGGAAGAAGACACCACGTAGGCCGTGGCAATGTACTTCTTGCCATTTCCGTAGGTGGTCTTATCCCAGGTGTAGGTCTGGATGGCCAAAGGATAGCCCCCCAGGCTCAAATGGCACCTGTAGGGAAAGATCACGAATTTTAATCCACGGAGCCCACAGCCTCACCTACCTCTCATTTCCAGATGGAAAGAGCTAGTCATCCCAGCAGAAGGGCCCAGCCTCCCAGACAGAAAGTCTCTACTTCAACTCCCTCTGTTCAACAAGCTCTCCAAACCCAGGACCTTTGTGTCTCTCTGCCTCGGGACAATGCTCTCAGCCCTCCCAGAGCAACACTCTGAATGCCTCAAGCCAAATGCTTCGGTAACGAGGTGTTTGCTTTTTGCTTCAAAAGCAATCGGACCAGAGCAAGGTACTGTGGCACTCAAGAGGCTGTGAGGGAAGAGGATCTGTAGCCCCATGGTGAGACAGAACCACCCTCCAAAATAAAACCAAAAAGTATTAAGACCCAAAACAAGTTCTCAAGGGACAGAGACCAGTTATTATCAACTGTTCTCTTTAGGACTCCCTGGTTCTCCCAGGCAGCCTCTTGTGCCAATAAAGGAGGCTCAGGGGGGCAGGGCAATCACTCCGCTGGCTTCTCGAATGCTCCACTTGAGGAGGAAGGGAGATGGTTCCACTGCTGGGTGACGAATGGCCGCTACCAAGCTGCTCAAACTAGGGAAGGGAAGCGCAGTGGTTTCTCCAACCGCCCCGGCCACTGACCGCCAGACTCAGATTCTGATGCTATCCCGGATGGCAGCAGTCGGAAACCCCCCTCCTGCCACAGTCCCTAGGTCACCCAGTGCTCACTTTTTCCCTGGTCTGGTGATGAAGCAAAGGGAGTAAAGGGCAAACTCGAACTCGGGGCTGCTGCCGATGAAGACGGAGCCCACTTCTTTGTAGTAGCCGTCCCAATTGAACTGCATGGCCAGGACATCGGGGTAGGAATCCCACTGCAGGGGAAAGGACAGCGAAGGTTGCGTGATAGAGCCAGGCACCACCAGCCGGCTAGAATGCATGGGGGTCCGTGAGGAGCCCTCTGGAGACACGGGCTTCTTTAAAAAGACGGAAGGGACAGTCTACTATGTAAAGTGTCTGGGTCCCACTCAGACCCACTGCCTGAAGCTACCAGTGGCAAGGTCACTGTAATGATCCACAGGCTCAAGCCAGAGTACAGGGACCCAGCTGTTCCCTACGGCCCTCCACATGCAGGAGGCCAGTTCAATGCCCCCACGTCGTCTTCTGATGCAGGACAGTGAAAGTTTCAAATGGCATGTGCAGGTTAGCTCAGTTAGGCAGGCCTAACCCTCCAGCCACCCTCCAAGGACATCCAGGCAGGGGGTAGATGCGTGCCTCTGTTCTCTGCTCTAAGCCCTGGCCTTGACCTTCCCCTGGGAGGTGGTGCCCTCTGTCTCCTGTCCCCGGCAGGTTTGGAGGCTTCACTGTTGGTATTGGGGTAGAGATCTGCTTTCTAACAGATGAGGACGTGGCAGCCCTATCCCCTGTCAGGTGCCCATGAGGCCGACTGCTTGGAAGGCAGAGCAGGAGGTGCGGGCCCCCACCGAGGCTCCTCCGGCCCAGGCACTCACCGGCCCATCATAGTTGTGACTGTAATAGTCAAGCAAGCCCTCCTTCTCCTGTAGGTAGAAGCGGATCCAGTTATGGAAGCCAGTGACCTTGCCTTTCTTTACCTCGCCTGGAATGAAGAGTCCACGGTGAGTGGTCTGGGCTCCCTTCCCATCCCATCCCATCCCATCCCATCCCATCCCATCCCCACAGTCCCCTTCCCACTGCACCTCCACACCTCTAGCCTGTCTCTATGTCCAGGCTTTGACTTCTAGACTCTTCAGCTGCTCGCCCAGCCTGCCTGCCTGATATCCTCAAATGCTTGGCCACTCTTTTTTGGCTTAAGACCTCAGGAGACTCCTTCCTCCTAGACGATCCACTGACTATTTCTGAAGGATCAGAGGATCAAGCCGAGCTCAGTGGGAACTTTCAGGGATGAAGGGACACAATCGCCTCTGTAGGAAGTCCCTAACCAAGCGCTGGAACCAGAGAACCGCTCAGAGGCAGATAGGCCAGTGAACACCTGCTCGGACGAGATGGAACCCTGGGGACCCGAGGCCCGGTATTCTGTCCCTCCTAGACATTCTAAAGCGACTGTCCTCCCTCAGCATGATCTCTCAGATGCTGTCATAGTTGGCCTGGGAGTCCTGCCCTGCTAGGCTCCTTGGTGGCCTGTTAACCAATGCCCAGGGCTGTCCAGAGCCTAAGAGAACCAGTCTCCTTCATTTCTGTTCCTCCCTCTCTTCTCAGCCAAGCAGAGTGAGCCTACCAGAGAAGACATGTTCAAAGCCACTTGAGTCCCCTTCATCACTGCCTCTTGAGTAGAGCCCAAACCACATGTTCTTCAAATCGTCCACGAACTCTTGTTCGGAGCTGTAACGGTCTGTGAAACGGAAAACAAAGAACTCTTCAGGGAGGAGGTGGGTCAGGTCCTGAGAAGCAAGGAAGGATACGTGTTCCAGTGCAGCAAGAGATACAGGGGGCCAGGCAGTGGTGGCGCACGCCTGTAATCCTAGCACTTGGGAGGCTGAGGCAGGCAGATTTCCTAGTTCAAGGCCAGCCTGGTCTACAGAGTGAGTTCCAGGACAGCCAGGGCTACACAGAGAAACCCTGTCTTGAACCCCCTCCCCCCCCCAAAAAAAAAGAGATAGGTATTCAGCAGACCTGACCAGACACTCATTATACATGGTCAGTGGGCTGAGGAGTATACACACACACATACACACACACACACACACACACACACACACACACAAACAGGCAGGAACTGTCTCTACAGCTTGCTTTTCATGGGAAGCCATGAATATCAAACAGAAATAATAATTAATATCTCAGATTAGTGCGAAGTCTACCCCACAACAACTAGAGGAGGAGATGAGAGTCAAATCTGTGTGTTTTAGGGTTTGGGTTTTTTGTGTTGTTTTAGATGGGGTCTCATTAAGTAGCCCTGGCTGTTCCACAATGCAACATGTAAAACAGACGGGCCTTGAACTCCCAAAGCTCTGCCTACCTCTACCTCCCAAGGCAAAGGAGTTAGGGCTGGGGCCAGGAAGGGGAGCTGTTAGTGACCAGATACCTGGAGGATAAGGACTTCTCTACTCAGAGATCCGAGGAGACATTTCCAGAAAACAGTGAGTAGGAGGGGAGAAAATTGGAGAAGGAAACAGCACTCATATCATTTAGGCCATAGCAGTAAGGCCAGATGTACTCCAGAGATATCACTCTATCGATAAAACGCCAACAGTGCAGCTCTACGGGGCACTACCTCCATTCACACCATCCGCATTCACACTAGCTAAGTCCACACTGGCTGCATTCACACTGGCTGAGTTCACACCGGCTGCATTCACACTGGCTGCATTCATACTAGCTAACTTCACACCATCCACATTCACACTAGCTGAGTTCACACCGGCTGCATTCACACTAGCTGAGTTCACACCAGCCATATTCACACTGTCTACATTCACACTAGCTGAGTTCACACCAGCCATATTCACACTAGCTGAGTTCACACCATCCACATTCACACTATCTGAGTTCACACGAGCTGAGTTCCCACCAGCCGTATTCACACTAGTGCACAGGTGAATCTGTAGCAACACTGAATCTTCACATAACTAATGATACTCGTCAGCCTGAACTTGGAGATGCAGAAACTGAGGTAGGCAAAAGTCACAGAACTCATGCAAGAAGATACACCCAGTCAGCCACCACACTTGGCCCCACCCAGTATAGCTCCAGAGATGGACCTCTTATACCATGGTGGGTTCTTTGTAGAAGACAGTGTCTTGGTTGGTTTTTTTTTGTTTTTGTTTTTGTTTTTTTGTTTGTTTTGTTTTTTTGTCAACTTGACACAGGCTAGAGTCATCTGAGAAGAGGGAACCCCAACCTAGAAAGTGCCTGTCAGATGGACGTGTAGGCAGGCCTGTTGGGGTTTTTCTTAATTGGTGATTGACATGGAAGGGCTCAGCCCACTGTGGGCGGTGCCACCCCTGGGCAGGTAGGCCTGGGGTATATAAAAAATCATATGGAGCAAGCCAGTAAACAGGTCTCCATGGTTGTGTGTGTGTGTTTGTGTGTTTGTTTGTTTTTGAGCAAAATCCTGCCTCAGGCTCCTGACTTGGCTCAGCAATGGGTCGGAAGCAGAAGATGAAATTTCCAGGCTGGAGAGATGGCTCAGCGGCTAAGAGCACTGACTGCTCTTCTGAAGTTCCTGAGTTCAAATCCCAGCAACTACATGGTGGCTCACAACCATCCGTAATGAGATCTGATGCCCTCTTCTGGTGTGTCTGAAGACAGCTACAGTGCACATACATACAATAATAAATAAATCTTAAAAAAAAAAAAAAAAAAAAGCCGGGCGGTGGTGGCACACGCCTTTAATCCCAGCACTTGGGAGACAGAGGCAGGCGGATTTCTGAGTTCAAGGCCAGCCTGGTCTACAAAGTGAGTTCCAGGACAGTCAGGGCTACACAGAGAAACCCTGTCTCGAAAAACAAAAACAAACAAACAAAAAGATGAAATTTCCTTCCCAAGTTGTTTTTAGCTATGGTGTTTATCACAGCAATAGAAACCTAACTAAGACAGTGGACATGAAGGGTTTTTTTGGGGGGGGGGAGGGGCAGTTGTGTGACATGAGCTGTGTTTAAAGGTGGCACTCTGGCTGTGTATGTAAAAAGGTTAATGGGGTCCTATGGGCAAAAGCAGAGAGAGCAGCTCTGAAGCTAATGCTTTCTCCATATGCTGGTGCTAGCCTTAGCTAGAGGTGGCAGAGAAGGGGGTAAGAAGCAAGCAGATCTGGAATATGTTTTGGAAGTGGAAGTGGTGGAGATGGAAGTGGTTACTGATGGGGAAGCGAGGGTGGGGAGCAGCAGGGTAAAGAGAAAAGTCAGATCTATCCACTGCGATGGGGGTGCAAGCTCAGGGGCAAACAGATTGCCTAGCATGCACAAGCTAATCAGGTATAATGTCCAGGTACACACACACACACACACACACACACACATACATACACACATATATATACATACATACAGATACACACAGACATACACATACAGACATGCACATATACATATAGACATACATACATGCATAATACACACATACATACACATACATATATACATACATATATAAACATATATACACATACATACACATACACAGAGACTCACAGACATATACATACAGACATACACATATACACATAGACATATATACACACATATATAAACATGCATACATACACATACATACACACACATATACACATAGACATACATATACACATACATGCACACACAGATATACATATATACACACATACATATACACATATACATACACATATACATACACTCACAGACATATACATACATGCATGCATATATATATACACAGACATACAGAGACATATGTACATATACACATATATACACACAGACACACACACACACATATATATATATATATATATATATATATATATATACACAGACACATAGACACACACACACCCTAACTCCTAGGCTTTGGGCATGAGAGCTGATGGATTATGGCTATGTTTATGAGATGAGAAGACTGGGGGAGGAGCAGGTCTGGGGAAGAGGCTGGAACAGTGAGTTCTCTTTTTACTGTGTTATGTAAATAACAGATAGCCCCAGTGGAGTTGTTGAGAGGGCCACTGGGCCCCAAGGGGAAGGTCAGAGCTGAAGTTTTAAATCAGGGACTTCCAGAATTGTGTGGAGGATTCAAAACAGATACCAGGAATATTCTCTCCTTTCAAGGACTTAGAAGGCTGGTGGAAAACAAGCCTGAGTAGACATGATAACAGACCAGCCTCACAGGCCGAATAGCTACCCTTATTAGTACTTGCTGGCCTCCACTTTGATGCTCCATAAGCATCAGTCCTCAAAGACTTCGGTGTCACAGATAAGGCTGGGAGAGGTGACACCCGGACTGCGAAGACCTGCCACGTGCTGCTAAAACCACATCCCTGGCACCACGTGATTTATATTGAGTAGCAGTTTGGTTAACTCACATTCTGGAGTTCAGGAACTCAAATACCGAGTTCTGATATCTGAGAAGGGCCGGGCAAAGCAGGTATACTAAAGAGAGGCGGAGTCTATAATAAATGATAATCCATGAATCTGAAGTCAAGTCCGCTCCCAAAGGTCTCACCTCCAGATACCATTGACACAACTCACTAGAGATTATGGGGTTTGTTTGTTTGGTGGGGGTCCAAGGCAGGGTTTCTCTGGGTAGCCCTGGCTGTCCTGGAACTCTCACTGTAGATCAGGCTGGCTCGGAACGCCTCTGCCTCCCGAGTGCTGGAATTAAAGGCGTGCATCTCTGCTGCCACCGCCACCGCCACCACCACCACCACCTGGCTGAGATTACGTTTCTAACACGTGACATTTGGGAGGCTCCTTGACACTATAACACCAGAACCGCACTAGTGGTAACAGAACTCAAACCAAGTCTGTCTGACCTGAGTTATTTTCAGCCATATTCTAATCTCTCAAACTCCAAAGAAATGTTGGCTTGAGCCATCGGAGCCTTCGTAAACATAACAGGATAGTGGGGTGAGGGAGAGGGGATGAATGGTGGGAAGCCAGATCTAAGGACTGGGAAACTGCTTCCTGTTCCTTGCTCTCTTAGGACTTCCGGCCTGGCTCGACTTCCAGTTCTCTTACTAAGAACCAAGAGCTTAGCTCTGCGGTTCTCAACCTGACCTCTTTGGCAAACCATCTCCTCCAAAAACTATTTACATTATGATTCAAAACAGTAGTAAAATTACTGTTATGAAGTAGCAATGAAAATAATTTTATGGTTGGGAGTCACCACAACATCAGGAACTGTATTTAAGGGTATCAATGTTACAAAGGCTGAGAAACACGGGCACGCCTGTCTGCCGTGTTTACCACAGAGCAGGCACCAGGGGGCATCCCAGGATTGTATATCTTAGAGAATCCCTTGCGTGTTTTACCTCTCAGGACAGTTGGTAACTGTTGTTGTCTATGGTTACAGACAGGTTTGCCTGGAAGAAGTCCCCAGGGCTAGCAACGGAGACCCATACTGACCCGCCTCTGAGACAGAATCCAGCTTACCAGAGTTCAGGAAAGGAATCCGAGCACACTAACAAACAGAGCCCAGAGCCAAGAAGTCTCAAAGCCAAAACCTTTTTTGGTCTGATTTGCATGAATCTGTATCTGAGGTGGTCTAGCCAGACCTCTTACCAAAAGAAAGGCTCTCTGAGCCTTGGCAGCATCCCTGTGGCTGACGAGAAGGAGGTGGCAGGAACCCAAAACCATGGCTTCTAAATGTGACTCTGGGATCCGTGAGGTGACTGAAAAGTACCCAGAGTAGGAGAGGAGCTTGGCATGGGGACCCTCGGTCCCTTCAGAAGGTAGAGAACTCACAAGATAACTAACATCCAGTCAAAAGATGGGATGGTTAAGCCAAGCCAGAAGGTCACTCTGCTCCTGCTAGGGCCCCGATCCCGGTGGCTTTCCTTCTAGCCTTGTCTGTGGCACCTTCTGGATGTCACTAGCCTCCACTGCTTGCTCTCACACCCTGCTGCTCCCCACCCCATCCCCACTCCCACAGGAGACCTCAGCGGTGTCTGGTTCTCCTGGAGACACCTCACCCCACGCTCTGAGCAGCAGAGGAAGCTCACTCACTTTGGTGATAGAGAAAGCTGTAGAGCTCCTTCATGACGGCTGTCTTCATGACCTCCCTGAGGAAGACACCCTGCTCCTCCAGCTGCTGGGCGCTGAAGTGCTCGCCGTGGCCTGTGGCCCGCTGGTAATTGTTGAGTAAGTTGATAAAGGCTGCATAGGTCGGCTTGGAGAAGAGCTTCTCGTTGACGTAAGTGAAGAGCCTGGACAGAGGGATGGAGACGCACTAAGAGACCGGAAGACGCATTTGAAATGCTTCCCCGATTTTCCAGACAGGCCGAGGCAGGACCTAGAGATGGCTTCAGGAGCTAGGCGCAACTTGAGGTGCTTTGGAGGGTAGGTTTTGTTTTTGTGGTTTAGTTTGGTTTTGGGTTTTGAATTAGGGTTTCTCTATGTAGCCCTGGTTGTCCTGGAATTTGTTGCATAGACGAGGCTGGCCCGGAACTCATACAGATCCATTTGCCTTGGTTACCCAAGTGCTGGAATTAAGGAAGTGCGCACCACAGTCACCCAACTGAGTTACTTTTGACGGCCAACTCCGAGGCCTGTTTCCTTCAGTCTCACCTCTTCGAAGGCCAGCCTGGTTACACACCCACCTAAGCTCAAGGCCATTTCTTGGTTTTTGGACACCAGTTGTCCACATCAGAGGGACTTCCTCTCCCTTTGAGTTTGCCTGACTTGAAGAGCAAAGATCCGAGGCCTGAAAGGAAGTGAGGGTGGAGGAGAGACCGGGCGAGGGGTTGGAAGGAGTGAGGGGCACTCACGGCTCTGGGCACCGATCCACTTGGTTTCCTGTCTCTGACGGGGGGATTCGGTTTTGACTGTTGAGGACAATGTCTTTCTTCTGGGCTTTATTGGTGTCTACCCTGTAGATGGTCTCAGAGATACCCTGAAGCTCCTCCTTGGTGATGGCATCGCTGCTGTGGGAGAAACCCTCTGGGAGGAATTGGGAGATAGCATGAGAGCCAGAGGGAGGCAGAGCGCAACTGTCTGAAGGTCAGTAGTGCCCCCTCTTGGCCCCTTCTGGAAGCTTGCTCTAGTGACGGGAACACTGCCCAGTACTCTGTAGTTGGAGGACAAGGCCAGTAACAGACCCCTAAGATCAGCACCTGCCACAGCCACAGTGCGCACAGAATGTCCACATCACCCTTCTGCACCCAGGCTCCCAGACCGAGGCAGGCATCGGAACCGCCTGGAGGGCTGATCAAAATGGCCAGCCCTGTCCAGAGTTTCTGAGCAGCAGGTCTGGGCCACAGACCTTAGGAGAACCCTCTCTTAAGGATTCTCAGCTGCTGCTGCTGTTTCCGGTCCAAGGACCACACTGCGAGAACTCTCGGCAGTTCTGGCGTGTCTAGGGCTACGCTGACGGAGCGGACTGACCGTGATCACCACCGCACAGGCTGTCAAAATCCTCACAGCAGTTCCCAAACTCTGGGCAGCGGGCATTGCAGTGGCAAGGGTGGTGCTTGTCGTAGGCTTCTCGGCAGCGGCCCTGGCAGGAGCTCGGCGCGGAGTACAGATCTAAGAGGACAGAGAGGCGGGATGTGTCCCTGGCAACCTCTCGAGGGCATGTGCTAGGAGCCTAAAGACCAACCCCTCTACCCACACCCTTCTTGCTAAAGGTCTCCTGGAAAAAACCACCACCAACAACAACAAAGGAGCCTAACTTCTTGCACACTCTGCCGTCAGGAAATCCTCTGCTCTCTGAGGCCTGGCTCTACTCTGGCCTGTTGTTTTTATAATCTTCCCACTCTAAAAATAAAATGTCTTTCATTTCCCTCCCCAGGCCTCGGATGTTTTCCTGGCCACCCCTCCCCCCGGCTGCTTGGATCACACCAGCGTCTCCCTGGACAGATCCAGACTCATTCTTCTGGCTTAGGCCTGGGTCCTTGCCCCTGGTGTGGCACCCTCTCCCCTTGTCACCACCCCCCAGGTGTCCCCATCTGGGCTTCAGGCTTACGGCTGGCTGGGATCTCATCCTCTGGATCCAGGAATGCCTCGGGCTGTGGGGGGCCTTCTTCAGCTGTGACATAGGAAAATAAAGTCACCAACCATGCTGGGATTTCCCTCCAGCTTTCGCCCCATTCTGAACTTCCCACCCTCAAGGGTTAAAAGGGTATGCGGACACCCCATCCCACCCCCAACCTGACACTGAAGGCTAAGGACTGAAAATGGAAGGCTTTCCAAGGTCAGATTACTGGAAACTTAGAAAAACAAAACAAAAATAATTTCCCCAGGTGACAAATTTCCTACCATTCTAGCATTTGGTGCCCACTGTGCCCAAATAATATAAAAAGAAAAGTATGTAAAAAAAAAAAAATGGAAGAGGCAGGGGAACCCCTTCTGGATTGAAAACCAATTCGAGTTGCCCCATATGAATAGAGAGCAGTTTAGCATTCTCCAAATGACGAGACTCTCAGTTGAGAACATCCTGTTCCTATTAAGAGGGTGAGTGGGGACCCACCTCTCCCTGGGGGGCTGGGCAGGTGTTAAGTATTGTTGAAGCACTGTTCAAATCTGTTTGAAATCACTGCTAATAGTAGGGATACATTCTTCTAGTTCTTACTGTAAGCACTCCTTATGACTTTTGCCCGTAAATCAGCGTGGGATGGGGCAGTTCGACTCCCTAACTGGCAACCACTGGCCTTTCTGGCTGCCTTAGATGCCCCAGGTTAAAGGACAGTTCTCAAAACAGCTAGCCATACCAGCCCCGTGCCAGCTCCAGCATGTGGAGAAACTACCAGGTGATGGCAGCTGCTTCCTCCAGATCCCGAAGCCACTGTCCTGGGTCCAACCATTTCAAACAGTTAGCACCACACTACGCAATCACAAACTTCTGAGGACTGACTCTATAACAACTGACACCCAAGCCGACCAGAGACAGAGCACTTCCCCCCCCACCCCCCAGCTGGCCTGACCCAGCTTAACTGTGGGTCACACACAGCCTCATTCAGGATCACAGAACTGAATACGGGGTCACCAAGAACTTGCCACCAGTAAAATGTTTCTGGACAGGCAATGATGGGGAAAAAATTAAACCCAAAATAAAACATGTAATGAATCTGAGGTGTTACTGGCAGGATCCAGTTGTGTGCCGTGGGAGCTCACTGCATGTTTGGCTCTGAACATACAACATGCACTGTGTGCGTCGTCACAGCACGCAGGCCCAGCAAGTCTGTCCTGGTTCAGGACCGCGGAGTGTTATGAATTACATAGACCTTTGCTTTCCTCACCACCCCCTCCTTCCCCGTGGCTGCTTGGGTTACACCAGCGTCTCCCCTGGACAGATCCAGATTCATTCTTCTGGCTTAGGCCAATTTTTCTAGCTTAGGCCTGGGTCTGTTATATGTTTCATGAGACAGGCCCTCAGGGAGACCGGGCTGGCTTTAAACTCACTAGGTAGTAGCTAAAGATAGCCTTGAACCCCTAGGCCTTCTGCTTCTACTCCCTGAGTGCTAGGCATTACAGGCGTGTACCACCATACCTGGCGATTACAGTAAGTGTCTGATATGTATATCTGTTTTATATAGCTATGTGCCCAGAGTCTCTTAAAAAAGTCTCTCAGAGCCGGGTGGTGGTGGCGCACACCTTTAATCCCAGCACTTGGGAGGCAGAGGCAAGTGGATTTCTGAGTTCGAGGCCAGCCTGGTCTACAGAGTGAGTTCCAGGACAGCCAGGGCTACAGAGAAACCCTGTCTTGAAAAACCAAAAAAAAAAAACAAAAAACAAAAACAAAAAAAAGTCTCTCAGGCGTAAAGGAAGTCCCAAGTGGAAACCGTGTAAGAAGCTTGGTCTGATGGAGGGAGGAATGATCGAAACCATCTCAAAAGGCCGATGCCACACCTGGAGTAAGCACCAAGCCGTATCTGTATGCTGTGACTGGGCTAACACCCTTTCTCCTCCAACTACAACATCAGGCTTCGTGAGCTGGGCGGGGGACGCCCACCGGTGCTGCCCATCCTGGTGCTGTGACATTAAACCCAGTGGAGTGCCTCTCCCGAGCATCTCTTTCCCCCTGGGCTGACCTGAACCCAAAGTAAAAGGCAGCAACTGGCAGCAAGAGGGCAGCAGTTAGGCCGGAGAGACGGCTCAGCGGGTAAGAGCACCGACCGACCGCTCTTCCAGAGGTCCTGAGTGCAAATCCCAGCAATCACATGGTGGCTCACAACCATCTGTAATGGGATACGATGCCCTCTTCTGGTGTGTCTGAAGACAGCTACTGTGTACTTACATATAACAATAAATAAATCTTTAAAAAAAAAAAAAAAGAGGACAGAGGTCAGGCAGGCTGGAGAGGGGAAAGGGGCGTGTGCAGAAGGGAACGATGGGAAATGGGTTCTGCCTTTCAGACAAGCATTAGCTCCTGGAAGAAAGTAAGGTCAAAGCCCATTGTGGATGATGAAACATGTGGCCACTCCGTTCACTGAACCATTAACACAGGATTAACCACTCCGGTTGGGTCAAAGAACCGTGCAGGGGGTAAGTGAACTTTGCTTACTGGCTAAACTTGTCACTCACTCAGAACTACCAGTCTCAATAAAAATGACCTCGGTTTCCATCTAGTTCTCAGCCCAAGTTTCATAAAAGGTCACCAATAAAGCGACATGGCGGTTGTGCTTGATCCTTGGAACCCCTCTGTGGTGGTTTAAACATGCTTGGCCCGGGGAGTGATCGAACTCCAGCTCCTCCTGCACCATGCCTGCCTGGACGCTGCCATGCTTCAACCTCGGGACCTGTAAGCCAGGCCCCACTAAATGTTGTCCTTTGTAAGAGTTGCCATGGTCACGGTGTCTGCTCACAGCAGTAAAACCCTAGCTGAGACACCCTCCCACTCTCCAGCGTCTTTCTTACTTTCCCTTGGTAAATCCGCATTCATCTTTTTGTTAGTTCTTATCACCCTTTCCTTACCCTTTGTAGATGTAACAATGAACCCCAAAGCCACAAAGCCACCAGTTAGAGGTGGCTTCACGGGGGTGGGGGGGAGCATCACTTTGCTATCCCAGATCTCCTAGTTAAGTTCCGACACAATCAAGGGATCCATTCCACCTTTGCAAGTGGCAGAAGCTGACGATCAGACAAAAGGAGAGACAGTAGTTGCTTCTTCAGCCACAGACTCCTTGAGAGAGGCCAGAGCAAACTGCAGTGCCGGCTTCAGCTGAGAGCCATACAAGAAAGAAGTGTGGGATCCTCATACTCCAGGCCCCCACAAAAGCTGTAACACTCGCAGAGCCCCGCAGCCCAGTACCCTAGACCCACACAAGAGCTGTAGCACTTATAGAATAAAAGTCCTGGTACCGGAGGCCTGGGCCAAGAATTGAATCCTAGAAAGTCCCTCCTGCTGTCCCGCCCATCTGCTGCCTCACTCGCAGCTGTCATGGCTGTCATATACCGAGGCACATAGAAGCTGCCGAGGACGGTAGCTGAAATGCTCCTTGCATACCCGTGATTTCTACCCAGGTAGAAGAAAAGGATCCCAGCCAGCTGGTGGGCAGCACTCCCCTAACTGCCGCCAGACCCAGGAGAACGTTCTCAGGCCTTAACGGATGTGAGGTGCCACCTTCCTGCTCTGCTTGGCTTCCCGTGGCAGAACAGCATGCTCGTCTCGCTGCCCGTTCCCTTCCCAGAAAGGCTGAGTGACTGAAGCCTTGGCTCTGGGCAGAGGGGGATCGAGTCAGAATGG
The DNA here is from genome assembly GCA_964023405.1 of Apodemus agrarius. NCBI lineage: Eukaryota > Metazoa > Chordata > Mammalia > Rodentia > Muridae > Apodemus > Apodemus agrarius. The sequence continues at coordinate 6,242,657 of OZ030022.1, read as the reverse complement.
AGAAGAGGAAAGACTCTTTCCGCGGGTCTGCACTCCCCCTCTCATCACATGGCAGAGCACAGCTGCCCAGACCCACAAGAAAGCACAGCATTCCGGTGGCTCTGAACCTGTGGCTGAGACTGTTGGGTGGCCCCGCACCATCACCATCAGGACCACAAGTCAGGTTATCACCCGGATGAGGCTCAGCCCATTGCTTAGTTCATGCCAGGCTGTGTGGCAAGTGTGGGAAATCTACAAGCATCTGAGCTACACTCTTTGCTGAATAGACTTTTGTGAGCTGAGCCAGACTTTCAACCAATCCAAGATATTTTTCTATAAAAAATTTAAAAACAGAAAAAGCTCTGAGCTGCAAATCAGAAACTGGGGAGCTGAGCTGAAACGGCTCTCAGGTTGGCTTTGCCTCTATAAAGGCTAGCATGAAGGCTCAAGCGTGAACAGCCCTTTCCGCACCTGCTGAGACATTAGCCCTGTGAACCATCGCTCCAGCACAGCAGGAAAAGCTGGGCTCTGATTCTGCCCATGAGTCCTGGGCCTGGGCCTGATCATTAGGCCCCTGCCAGTAGACATATAGGTGCATTTTGTGTAAACCGAAGGATGTTTCATGTGAGTGGAATCAAACTTAGGAGGAGGACAAGGCTGGGTCAACAGAGGACACCTCTGAGCAAATTAAGAAAAGGCATTCCTCCAGGCGGTGGATGCGTGTCTTTAGATGTAGCAGTTGGGAGGCAGAGGCAAACAGATCTTCAAGTATGAAGCCAGCCTGCTCTACAGAGTGAGTTCCGAGACAGCCAGGGATACACAGAGAAATCCTGTCTTGGAAAAAAAAAAAAGACAAAAGGAGCCAGGGGCAGGGGAGGGGGGGTATGGCATTCCTTCTCCGCAAACACGGGTCCTCACCAGAGCTCACCTCCTGTGAGAAGGACGCACACTGCATCTTGCTCTAGCTTGCTGGCTCAGCCAGGTGACCTTGCACAACCTGTATAACCACACAGGCCTGTCACCTATGACTGGGCTCTCCATCCCCCGTGACTCTGCTTTCCTAACTGGAGTCGGGCGCATGGTTTGACAACAAACCCAGAAAGACTTCATGTCACCACAGCCCATGAGCCTTCTACCTGGGAGTATGCAACACCAGAAGCATCCAGACAACAAGGAGTCTATTCAAATGATTCTTCAAGGTCTGGAGAGAGGGTTGAGCAGTTAAGAGCAGTCACATAGCCAGAGGAAGTTAGATTCCCAGCACACATGTTGGTTTGCAACTGCCCAGAACTCCAGTTATAGGGAGTCAACACCTTCTGGCCTTCTTAGCTACACACACACACACACACACACACACACACACACAAGTGAAAAAAATTTGTCAGGGCTGGAGAGACGGCTCAGCAGTTAAGAGCACTGACTGCTCTTCGGAAGGTCCTGAGTTCAAATCCCAGCAACCACATGGTGGCTCACAACCATCCGTAATGAGATCTGACTTCCTCTTATGGAGAATCTGGAGACAGCTACAGTGTACTTACATATTATAAATAAATAAATCTTAAAAAAAATTGTCAACAAGTATCCACTTAGTTGGGCCTGGGATAAGAAGCCTGGAATCCTAGCATCTTGGCAGGCTGCAGAGGAGAGTCACAGTTCAAGGCCAGCTTGTGCTACATAGTTCAAGGCTGACCTTGGAAACTTAGTCATATCCTGTCTCAAGATAAAAAGTAGAAAATGAGCTGAGAATACAGCTTAATAGAAGAGTGCCTTCCTCAGAGATCTGAGACCTGTGGTTCAGTCTCGGGTACAGAGGAGAGAGAAATACATTTGAATTTGTGCTGATAGAGACAAAAATGTCCTTTGGGGCAAGGGCACATCCTGTTTTTTTTTTTTCTTTTACTGCTGGTTGTTGTTGTAATTGTTGTTGTTATTTTGATACAGAGTTTCACTATGTAGCCCCCCCCCCAACCCCTGGTTGTCCTGGAACTCACTGTGTCTACCATGTTGGCATTCAACTCATGGAGATCCACCTGCCTCTGCCTCCCAGAGTGCAGGGATTGAAAGCTGTGTGCCATATACCCAGCATGGGAAAGGAAGTTTAAACCCATGGCTGCTCAGTGGGTTCCCTGGAGAAGCATGGGCTGTGTTATGACATCACAGAGGCCACGCCATGTTCCCCGGTTCATGAAGATTGAGTGCCGCCTACCACTTACGCTATCAAGATACCGTTAATCCTGATGGTTCCCACAGATTGTCCAAGCCATAGCATCTGCCATGCCTTCATTGAGAAACTTCCTAGAAAACCTGAGACTATCAATCACCAAATCCCTGACCCTTATAACCTTGTAATCTCTGCTCTCCATGCTCTCCTCCTGGGACCCGGAACCCTCTCCTTGGTCTCCAGCCTTGCTCTGGTCTTATGGACACCAGTCCAGATGTGCACACAGTCTGGCCTGCTGTGTCTCCGACCATTCATCCCACGGTGTCTCACCAGTGCACAGATGTTCATAGTCGTCACAACAGTCGTCATGCTGAGGACACCGGCGATCACACTGGCAGACAGCATCCCGGTTAAATCTCTCGTTACAGCGAGATGTGCACGACTCCAGGTTTCCTGTAACAGACAGTCAAGACCACCAGTTCAGCGCTTCAGGGATCCCACACTTTTCCTAGATTGCCCCTGCAGGAGAGCTCAGGGACAGATAGGGGAGGCCGTTGCTGCCTGCAGAACGAGCATGCTAACAGCCTCCCGACTCAGCATCCGCCTTCTCCACTCTTAGCCTGCCTGGCATGAGCCCAGGCTCAGAGCACCAACCGGGGCTCAGACTCTGGTGCTTGTTGACTTGAGGGATCCATGACAGAAACAAGCAAAGAGGCCGTGTGTGAGCAGTAAGAAGATGAGAGGCCGTGTGTGAGCAGTAAGAAGATGAGAGGCCGTGTGCGAGCAGTAAGAAGATGGGAGGCCGTGTGCGAGCAGTAAGAAGATGAGAGGCCGTGTGTGAGCAGTAAGAAGATGGTCACAGACTCCACCGCAGTGGCCCGACCAGGGTCTACCACCGCTTCCCAGACACAGAGGGTGCAGCCGGAGCCTCCAGATTGCCAAAAGAAATCTTCATTTGGGGGTGAAGATTTCTCAGATTTTCAACTCCCACCAGGCTGAAGAAAGAGGTCAGCGGCCAGGACACGGTCCATTGGCCTGTCCTGTAGATGGAGAGTCACTGCTGCTGGCTCTGAGCCTTCTGCCAGTCCCCGAGGTCACCCCTCTCACCGCCCCTCCCTGCTCTCTGGTCTTCCCCTCCTTCACCCTCCCTTCCACCCTGCTCCTCTGTCACATCTCCGCTCCTTCCAGCCTCTGGAATGCATTCTGTACTTGGGTGGGGAAGGAGGCTGATGTGGGTGAGAACCGGGCTTTGGGACAGGATTCTGTTATGCAACCACAGACCACATCCCTTGCAGCAGACAAACCACTTACAGAGGCAAGTTTTGGTCACAAGGGGCATACGACCAGAACTTTTGTTTTGTTTTCTCTGTTTTTGTTTTGATTTTCAAGACAGGGTTTCTCTGTGTAGCCCCGGCTGCCCTGGAACTCACTCTGTAGACCAGGCTTGGCCTTGAACTCAGCGATCCACTTGCCTCTGCCTCCCGAGCACTAGGATTAAAGGTGTGTGCCACCACACCTGGTAATGACCAGAACTTTTTCAAAGAACAATACAAACACACTACTGCTCTAGAAAAGAGAAGCCAGCCCCCACTAGGCCCACTACAGCAAATGGGGGCCAGAAGGTAGAGGAGGGGTCTCTCCACTCTTGACTTAGGGTGTGTTTTTTTGTGGTGGCTCCTGAGGTCTCGGTGTCAAGAACACCGGACTGGGCAGAATGTGAGGATCAGAGTCAGAAGCCAGGCACGTGTTTACAGTGCCAGGACCTGTGAAACAGAAGCAAGAGGATGAGGTGTTCAAGGCCAGCCTTGATAACACAAGTTCAAAGCCAGCCTCGGCTGCATCAGATTTTGTCTCAAAAGAAGGGGGAAAAAAGAACAGAGGAGGGGCGGGGAAGGGAGGGAGGGAGGGAGGGAGGGAGGGAGGGAGGGAGGGAAGAAGGAGGAGAAGGAGGAGGAGGAGGAGGAGGAGGAGGAGGAGGAGGAGGAGGAGGAGGAGAAGAAGAAGAAGAAGAAGAAGAAGAAGAAGAAGAAGAAGAAGAAGAAGAAGAAGAAGAAGAAGAAGAAGAAGAAGAAGAAGAAGAAAGGGCTGTCATGAGCACCTGGATTGAGCCAATGAGGAAATACAAACCTAACTTAGACAGGACGAGGGGGTAGGAGGGGAGGGCGCTGGGAGGGTGGGAAGGATTCAGGGACTGGAGTTGCCCTTGAGCTTCAAGCTACAGAAAGGAGGAGCTTGCACTAAATTGATTGAGAAGTAACACTTTTGTATGGAAATTTTGGCAAAGACTAGAGTAAGATGAAATTCGACATTCACAGCTGAGCATGTACCCAGTCTAGAAAGGGAGAAAGAATCATCGTTGCCTTGGGTGAGGCTTGAAGTTGGGATCATGCCTAAGGAGGGGTGCACAGCGGGGGTGGGGGTGGGGAGTGGGGGGTGGGGGTGAGGGGTGGGGAGTTGGGGGTGAGAGTGGGGGGAGGGGTGGGGTTGGGAGTAGGGAGGGGATGCTGGACTCTGGGTTGGAATCCTGGTTATCATGCCTTCCGGCTGTGTGATCCTGGGCAAGTTATTTGGCTTTCTGGGTCTCTGTTTTTTTAATCTGTAAAAATAGGAAAAAATTAGAGTCTATCTCACAGGCTATGTACAAGAATTAAATGAGTTAGCACTGGCAAGGCGCTCCCTGTGGCGTGGGACACAGAACAGAGCCATTTGGTATTTGTTATGTAAATAAACAACGGAGACATTCCACGTCCATATCAGAGATGGCAGCAGTCCAGCCCGGCGGCGGCAGCACGGCCGGTCAGGGAACCTGCACACAAACCTCTGCCTGCCTCCCCGGTCCAGCTGGGCCATGCTCTGAGCTGGTTGTTAGCACACGTGCCTTGGGATGGCTCGTTCACCAGCTGACCTCATTGTCACTATGGGTCTATTCTTCACATCTGAGAGGTGTCGGGTCCAGGTTAAACCAGGTCCCGAGGCCACTGCGTGTTGAGTGCAGGGCCTCCAACACACCCAAGCAAACAGGGCATTGCTCCGGTAGATTGTCCCCGAAGGAGGCCAAGCCCGAGGCCACTTCTGCATCCAAGCACACAGAGAACCCTTCATGAATCTTAAGTCATCTCCCTTGGCACCTAAATGCGAAGGTCTTAAGAAAAAGTGTTGGGCACAGGAAGGCTGGGTCAGCTGCTGCCCTACCAGCCTGGCAGGACACCCAGAGTCCCAAAGGGAGAGAATGCAAGCGAGCGAGGGGCCTCGCTCCTAATGGGCCACCGAGGCAGAGTCCAAGGGCGGAATTCACCACGTGTGTCCTAGGGCTGGCAGGAGTTGACATGGAGCTGAATGGCTGGCTGTGCGGCCCAGGAGAGCTCTCCCAGTGGCCATGCTGTGTGGGTTTGCCGCCTCTGCCTCAGAGCTTTGTCCCCAGTCAGAACCGACGCCAGCATGTCTCACATTCCTCTGTTTTGCTTCAAGGTAACCCTGTTTCATGGGGTTGGCTGGCTGGGGTGGAAGGGATTTTTCCTTGAGGGGAACCTCAGTGTGCTGGACTGGGGACATTAGATGACTCCTCCTTGTGACTCCGGGTTCCCACCCAGTGCCTCCCTTTGTCACAAAGCCTTTGTATAAACCTCACTCGCCGAGCTAGGGCTGACCTCACTGCTCCAGCGGCATCACTGTGTCCCTCACCCCTCTGCCTCACCTCTCCCTCTCCTCGGCCTTCCTTCATTTTGTCTATCCTCTCAGCCCCAGGTCCCCCTTCAGAACCCCGGTCCCCTCCCCTGTGAAGAACTACACTTCTCCAATTCCTCTCAGACCATAGCATGCCACAGATTTCACACCCCTTTCCCCACTGGCCATCAATAAAGATTGGGACCACGCCTGGATAGACAGAAGATCCCAATACGTCAGCCCTCAGGCTCTTTGACAACCGAGGCATCCCCAGATGTTTGTCTCTCAGGGAAACTCAGATGTTATTTCCGTGGAAACCCAGTGAACCAAAAACCTTCACCTCCAAGCCCAGCAGCTTCCTGCCTCTGTTGGCTTGAGCCAGCCAAGGCCTTGGAAGGCACCTGGCTTAGAGACCGTGGCGTGTGCCTGGCCGTGACCCCTGGTGTGCCTCATGCTTTGGTACCCAAGTCTGAAGATGCTGGACGCTCACTCCGGCCTGCTGGTGTCTCTCCATCCGCTCTCCCTCACTTCCCACCCGTGGAACTGCAGAGGCTAACCATCCCTCTCAGCCCTAGCAGCCGCCTGGACCTCTGAAACCACGATAGCCATGCCCTGGGACCTCCTCCCAGGACCAGATGTCTCCCACACAGTCCTATCCCCAGCCTCCCAACCATCCTCCTACACTAGATAGTCCCACCCGCTCTCCTCTGTTCCCTCGGTGGGCAGACCTGAGGTAAGGTCCTGTGCCTACGTAGGCCTCCCCTTCCTGTTCTTCCATCCCAGCCCGAGGACCCAGGCAGAGAGCTGAGTCCTCGAAGAGGGGCCTGTAGTGTTGAGAGCCATGGGACTGGCTTTTCTCCTCCGTGTCTTCCCTATTTAGGAATCCCACAGGGGTTTCTCTGTGTGTCCCCTGATGGGGAACATAGCGAAAGTCAGCTCCTCGTAGAGATATTTATACTACAACCCTGACAAGTCCCAACGGGCTGAGCCCTCGACTGGTCCTCCTGCTTTGGCTTATCAGATCCTTTCAACAGTCTGAGGCAGGAACACCCTGGGAGGCGGCCCTTCAGGAGCTCTGACTCTCCCCGAGCAGAGGAGGATTCTGCCCGCGGCCCTCAGCTCAGCCCCCTCCCTGGCCCTCCTCCCAACCACCCACTGATCGCTGCTTTTCTGCACAGTTACTGAGCAGGAAAGTGTCCCTTTGCTCTTGCAGTCCCCACCTCCTTCCATCACTCCCTACAAAGGCAAGGCACATCCCTTGTCTACCTTTCAGCTCCTCTAACCTGGGGCAAACCCCCATCACATTAACCAACTAGGGCAGGGATCACCTCTGAGTCTTTGGTTTCCTCCTGAGCCCACCTGGTCCCTAATACCCACCTATCACCAGGCAGCTGAGGAGGGAGTGGCCAAGGGCATCCAGGTCACCCCAACGCAGCAGCCTACCTCCCTGTTAACCCACGTAGTGGCCCCAAGAAAACAAAACCTTGGCCAGGAATGGAGTCTGGTTCTTCTAGTGATGCTGGAGCTGGTCCTCCTGGCCGTCAGCTCTGCGGCCCCTCCGCGCCACTAGCCCACCTCAGAGACTGAGCCTGTAACCTCCAGCGAGGGCAGGTCCACTGGCCCCTGGGTTAGCACAGCATCCATCCTGCTCTGCTCCAGCCCTCCACGCTTTAGACCACCCAGCCTGCTCCCATGCCCACCAGAGAATGACTTACCAGCCCAGGCTAGGCCACAGAGCACAGCCACTAGAAAAGGGGCACAGGTCTTCATGATGCCAGCTGCAGCAGAGTGGCCGTTGGACTTCCCACCACAATCAAGGTGAATGTCACAGTGCCCAGGTGAGCCGTATTCCCCAGGCAGATCCTTTTAAAGACACCGGGACTCGTGGATCTGGTGTGGCTGGATCCTTCCAGGAAGGAAAAGGGGGAGGGATGGATCACAGATGGACAGGAGGTAGAGAGGAGGAGGAGGAGGGGCCCCACAGCTGTTTGAAGCCGGAGACTCCAGAGGTGACTAAGCAGGCAGGTCATGCCAGATGTTTAAAACAGGTAATGCTTGCTGTTTGTCGCTGGGAAATAGGCCGCACTAGCAGACGCAGCAAGACGGACCTAGTTTGGCAGGTTCTCTATTCAAGTTAGGAACAGCGATGTATTCATCCTTGGGTGATCTAGTCTAAACACCCACCTACCTCCATTCACAGACCCGGCCTGCTGTGGTCATACAGCTGCTGTGTTTCTCACTCAGTATAGAAATCTCTTCCGTGATCCCAAGGGCTTGTGGGACTTTTCCTGGAATGCCATCATTCTTGAGGAGGTTGGGGTACATCCTTTCTGGACTGCCCATCTACCCCCTCAGATCTCATTCTCAACCCCTAGGACTTTACAGACTAAGGTGTATCCGCATAGAGGAAATTAGGGAACCTGGGGGAAAGACCTCAGGACACTAAGCAGGCATTCACCAGCTCATCCGTGCAGAGATGACTTGTGGAGGGACTTGGATTCTCCTCTGGCTGTTTTTTACAGCAACTCGACACAAGCTAGGGTCATCTGGGAAGAAGGAATCTTAACTAAGAAAATGCCCCCGTGGGCAAATCTGTGAGGCATTTCTGTGGTGGATGATTAATGTAGGAGGTCCAGCTACCCTTGGCCATGTGGTCCTGAGCTGTATAAGAAAGCAGGCTGAACAAGTCATGGGGAGCGAGCCGGTAAGCCGCCCGGGTTCCTCCATGGCTTCTACTAAAGTTCCTGCCTTTAGGTTCCTACCTAAGGTTCCTGCCCTCAATGATGAATTGCGACCGGAGGATTGTAAGACGAATTAAACCTTTTCCTCTTCTTCAAGTAGTTTCCAGTTGTTTTACCACAGCAATAGAATTCCTAGGATTGGGGCTGGAGAGATGGCTCAGCTGTTAAGAACACCGACTGCTCTTCCGGAGGTCATGAGTTCAAATCCCAGCAACCACATTGGTGGTTCACAACCATCTGTAATGAGAAACAAATAAAGAACGTATGGGCCAGAGTGAGCAGGGCCGAAACAAGAGGGAGAAGGGGGGATATAAATACATCTTAAAGAAAGAAAGAAAGAAAGAAAGAAAGAAAGAAAGAAAGAAAGAAAGAAACCCTAAGACGGATGCTCACGCCATCATATACAAGCACCCGGAAAAGATGGAACGCACCCCTGACAGGGTTCTCTATCTGCTGGTCGTCTAGGAACCCCACTGCTCCTCCTCTCAGTTCTCCTGCAGCTAAGAGCTCACATGGGCTTCTATCTTGAGGGAAGCACCATGGAAACTCCAGAAGACTGCTGGGGGAGCGATCCAGGAAGGTGCATGGTGGAGGGTGAGGGGGAAGGCTGGGGGAGGCAGCCTTCAGAGACGTGGTTGCTCCATTTTCCATGTCCAATCATACTAGTAGTGGACGGTCTGTGATTGGACAAGAAAAGGGAGGCAGAGCTAGGAGTTGGGGCGGGGGCAGAGGTCTCAGGAGAAGGGAAAGGAACAGAAATGGCTTTGGATGTGGACCTGGGTGGCATTTACTAGCCACAAATAGTTAAGTTTTTATAAGGTTAGAAATATTGGGATAAAGCTTGTATCATTATCAGTTGGCTCTTAAATTACCGAATTGGCATCTTGTCATTGTAATTTTAAATATACATAAATCTAATTGGCTACTTAATTAAGCATTAAGATTCCTGCTTAGTCTGGACTGGAAAGTGGGCAGATCCTGGAGCATGGGCCCAACCTGAGGAGAGTTCTCGGATCCATTGGCAGGCTAGCAAGAGCCCTGTGGCCCGGTCTGAGGTGTGCAGCTCGCCATTGCCTTGGTGGCACCAGTGTGAGAACATGCTGGCGGACTTTTAAAAAATATTTCCCGCAACAATGTGGGAATTGGGCGTCCTGTTTGTCGATAGCTATGGAGCCGCCATGAAAAAAGTACACATGAAGCCAGGCGGTGGTGGCGCACGCCTGTAATCCCAGCACTTGGGAGACAGAGGTAGGCGGATTTCTGAGTTCGAGGCCAGCCTGGTCTACAGAGTGAGTTCCAGGACAGCCAGGGCTACACAGAGAAACCCTGTCTCGAAAGAAAAAAAAAAGTACACATGAACCCAGCCAGAGTCCTCTGCTTACTGGACTCACTGGGAGCCAGGACCTGGCAGGATCAGAGATCAAGATGGAGACAGATAGACAGACACACAGACAAAGACAGAGACAGGGAGACAGAAAGACAGTTGCACACACACACATATACCCCAGACAGACAGACACTGGCCCCAGGAATATAAAATGCCCCCGGGCCAGCCTACTCTACCATGCTGGTCCTATGAAACCAAGACCAAATAATGTCACCATGGAGCAGAGTCTGGAAGAACTTTCAACTGCCCTAGCTCCGGGAGGTCTGGATTATATTTCCAGGGTGCGGGGCAGATTCGGCTTCCAAAGGGACTCCAGTGCATAAAGATGCCGGCTCTCCGGGCTGTGGCCTAGCCCTAGGGAGAAGGCCCAGCACAGCCATTCACATCTGATCTCACTAAGGCTCACAGCTGGCCACATGTGGGTTCCTTTCCTACGGCACTTTGAATGTTCCACAGCCCAGTAGGCTTTCCAAGGTTTTTCCTTTGAAGTTTGCAGCAGACTGACTTCCAGCATCACGGTTAGTTACTGCCTGGGCCCACCCTCTCAGAGTCCTGGGCTGTGTGGATGGTTCATCCAGCCACATCCACGCAGACCTCTGCATAGACCTCTCTCTGCTCATTGTCTGTCTGTCTGTCTGTCTGTCTGTCACTCATCCTCCAGCCTCCAACAACCGCCCTGACAGACACTGTCTTGTGCCTCTGACACGTCGGTCACCTCTCGCTGGTACCAGTTAAGGCCTGTACCCATCCAGCCATTTCTGTGGCTCATCTCTGAGATTCCCCAAGTCCCCTCAGCTGCTTGGCATGGCCACACCACACGTGTTAGAGCTCCGTCACTGTGTCCAGGAACTGCTATATGAAAGCATGAGGGGACTGGGCAGCCTTACACCTGCCCCTTATCACCAAGGACTTGAGGAAAGATATTAGCAAGACAGTGGCAGCCAATGACTTCTGTGCTGTGAGAGGTACAGCATTTGCACAGAAGGAAACTGGACCCAGGAAGTAGGACCCAGGGCTTCATGCTGAAGTATTTTACAAGAATTGTTTTTAGCTATTGTGTACATTTTTGTGTCATTTTTTCTTGTTGCTCTGTGTGTGTGTGTGTGTGTGTGTGTGTGTGTGTGTGTTTTGACGCAGGGTTTTCTGTAGCCCAGACTGACCTTGAACTCACTATGAAGCAGTGATGGTTTGTATATGCTCAACCCAGGGAGTGGCACTATTAGAAGGTGTGGTCCTGTTGGAGTAGGCGTGGCCTTGTTGGAGTAGGTGTGTCACTGTAGGTTTGGGCTTAAGACCCTCACCCTAGCTGCCCGGAAATCAGTCTTCCACTAGCAGCCTTCAGATGGAGATGCAGAACTCTCAGCTCCTCCTGCACCATGCCTGCCTGGATGCTGCCATGTTTCTTCTGCCTTGATGACAATGGACTGACCCTCTGAGCCTGTAAGCCAGCCCCAAGTAAATGCTGTGCTTCTCAGAGTTTCCTTGTTTGTGGTGTCTGTTCACTGCAGTAAAACCCTAACTAAGACAGAAGTCAAGGGTGACGTTGACCTCCTGATCCTCCAGATTACAAGGTGATTACAGGAGGCTTGGGGATTATAAGGTGAGAGCCTCCTGGTATTTATATATACATATTTGTGCCCAACGGAAATTGCGGGTAGAACCTAAACTCTCAAGCTCCTCATGATGGCTGGGTTGTGGTTTGTCCCTCAAGGGCTCATTTTTAGAAGTTTGTTCCTATGTGTGTTGATATAGAAGTGACAGGTCTTTAAAAGGTAGAGCCTAGGGGTTGGAGAGACGGCTCAGCCGTTAGAGGACATCTTCCAGAGGTCCTGAGTTCAATTCCTAGAAACCACATGGTGGCTCACAACCATCTGTAACGAGATCCGATGGCACCTTCCGGTGTGTCTGAAGTCAGTGACAGTGTGCTCATATACATAAAATGAATAAATAAATCTTAAAACCCTTTTTTATAAGGTTTACTTATTTATTTATTATATCTAAGTGCACTGTTGCTGTCTTCAGACACACTCGAAGAGGGCGTCAAATCTCATTACAGATAGTTGTGAGCCACCATGTGGTTGCTGGGATTTGAACTCAGAACCTTTGGAAGAGCAGTCATTGCTCTTAACCACTGAGCCATCTCCCCAGCCCAATAAATAAATCTTAAAAAAGAAGAGGCAGACCCCAGTGGGAGGCAACTGGAGCACTGTCTGCAGAAGGGATTCGGGGAGTTCTCAGAAGGTCCCTGAGAGTTTAGTTCTCCTTGACGTGATACAAGCAAGCCTGGCCCCCGCCCTGTCTGGAGCGCAGATGCCGACTTCCTACAAACACTTCCATATGACGCCATACACCACTGGGCCCACACCAACGCCCGAAACAACGGAAGTCCACCCCATCTCAAACTTCTTAGCCTCCACCTCTTTCTAAGCCAGACATTGCATCCCTAAAAATCTCAGCTCTCTGGAGGTTGAGGCAAAAAAATATAAGCATCATGGTGAATGTTTGCTAAGCACGTCATAGTGAAACCTGGTCTCAAAACAACCAAAATAAAAATTGCACTTCTTTCCTTTATAAACATATCCAGTGTCTGGTATTTTACCACACCAACATCAAACTAACACACCACTAGTATGTTAATTAGTTTTGGCGCTACAGCTTCAAGGGTCAGCCAACATGGTGGGGGCGGGAGGATAGACAGAACCCAGGATTCTAGCAGCTTCTGAGTTGGTAACATAGCCTCCTGCTCGTCCTGAGGATCCTGGAGTAATGACGTGCTCTCTTGAAACACTTGTAGAATGGCAGGCAATTGTGCCAATGTTTGTTTTATACACCTCAACAGTGCTGATGAGGTAAAATCGCTGTCACAGGTCCTCCACCCACTTTGGAAAGAGTCTAGAGCTCGGCACGCACACAAAGACACGGATGGGCCTGGCAGACAGAGAAAAGGAGTCTGAGGAGACGGCAAGGCTGTGAGCAAAGGTGAGGTAGAGAGGGAGAGACCAGCCCTAGGCTGAGCAGGAGCTGGGCGTCGGCAGGAGGCACCTTACCAGCTTCTTGCCCTGGGTGTGTTGGCACCGTCAGACTGTTCTAGCTTCGTCAAGACGGTGACAAGACACAGGACCGCCAGGAGCAGTTCCTGATCCACGAATGCAAACCTACTCCGTCAAAATTACCATGATTGCTAGGCTCAGGAGTCAGGCTGTGAGGAGTTTCTCCCTTTCCCAAGCATCCTGCCTTTTACTGGTCCTGCACCACCGCGCGTGTTGGCCCAGCAGACACGAGGTGAGTTAGCCACAGTCTGAGATGGGACACGGCGGGCTGATAGTTAAAGCTCTGGTTTGGGCCTTAAATATCCACCAGGACACAAGACTAGGACACTGATCCTGAGACCAGGCCATGTCTGCAGTCCCAGCTCTACCCTTCACCACCTCGTACAATCCCGGCAAGCTTCCCGACCCCTCAGCCCTCAGTTTCCCCGACAGATGCAAAATGGAGGGGCAAGACACCCCAACAAGGCTGCTGTGAGGACTGGGTGGCTTAAGACTTGATCCTGTAGGACAGTGCCTGCCACTTGACAGAACTAGGTAAGTATTTTTTATAAAAGGAAAGTAGGGGGAGCTGGTGAGACAGCTCAGTGGTTAAGAGCACCGACTGCTCTTCCAGAGGTCCTGAGTTCAATTCCCAGCAACCACATGGTGGCTCACAACCATTCACAATAAGATCTAACGCCCTCTTCTGGTGCATCTGAAGACAGCTACAGTATACTTACATATAACAATAGATAAACCTTTGGGCCAGAGCAAGCAGGTGTGGGGGTTGTGGGGGGCATGGGGTAGAGGCAGAGCAAGCGGGGCCAGAGGGAGCAGTGGTCCTGAGTTCGATTCCCAGCATCCACATAATGGCTCACAACCTGTACAGCTACAGTTTACTCATATACATAAATAAATCTTTAAAAATAAATAAATAATAAAAAAATAAAAACAAAAGCAGGGACAGGCGCTGTAACTCTCAACAGGTGCAAAGTCCCTGGAGCCCATCCTCGGCAGCACATGAACTGGACACGGGTGAGGGAGTGACTGTAAGCCCAGCGCTCGAGGCAGAGGCAGGGGAATCAGACGTTCCAAGGTTAGTGGGAGTGGGAATAAGAAGAGACAGCAGTGGCTGAGTGTGATAGAAATACATTTTATATACACGAACGAAATGCCATAATGAATCTGTTATGTATAATTAATGTACGTTAAGGGAAAAAAAAAGGCTCGGTTCCTGGCACCCAAAGGCAACTCACAACTGCCTGTAACTCACTCCAGTTCTGGGGGATCAGACGCTCTCTTCTGACCTGCACGAGCTCCTCTGTGCACATAAACTCACACAAGTGCGCACATATACACATAATAAGCGCACCAACGCACAAGTGCATCAGTCTCTAAAAGAAAGTTTGAAACGATCCTTAGCTACATATCATGTTCAAGGCCAGCCTAGACTGTATGAGACCTACTCTCAAGTGGGAAGAGGCTCAATTTAATTAGAATGAGCAGGGAAAGCCGTGTGTGTGTGTGTGTGTGTGTGTGTGTGTGTGAGAGAGAGAGAGAGAGAGAGAGAGAGGGAGAGAGAGAGAGAGAGAGAGAGTTAAAATAGAGACACAAAGCAGGTCTTAAATGTAAAATGTGAATTTAAATGTAAAGTTTTGGTGCGGTCCGAAGGCCCCCCAACGAGCTGCCAGAGCCCGGCTTCTGAGCACAGCCTGCAGCCATCGCTTGCCCCCTGGGAGGTCACCGTCCCTAACACTGCTGTGGCACCCCAGCTGCTGTCACCTGCAGCTGCTTGGTGTGAAGACCCAAGAGAAGAGGCACGCGGGTTGCCCGCCCACCCAGGGGCTCTGCTTGCAGGACGCCGGGCACATCTCAGGACTTCCCCGCAGAACTGAGGGAGACCTGGCTCCGCTTGGCCCCCTGAGAAATCCTGGGATTCCCGGAGCTGCGGAACACTCCACTTCCCCAGGCAACACGCCAGGCCTGGCCCCAAGCTCCCCTCTGCTGCTATTGCCTAGGACAGATGGTTTGTCCTCTTTAAGGACACTAGAAATGTTCCTTATAGCGTTCCTAGGTTATACATCCACATTACGCTTTCTCTAGCAACCCAGTCACCCACCCATGAACCCAGAGGGGCAGACATTACCTAAGAAGCAGCAAAGGTTTCAAGCTCTGTCAAAACTTACCTTGCAGGGAACAATGACACTTTGCTTATCAAGTGTGTTGCTTTTTTAAAAAATTATTTATTCATTTTAATGTGAGTACACTGTAGCTGTCTTCAGACACACCGGAAGAGGGCATCGGATCCCTTCGGAGATGGTTGTGAGCCACCGTGTGGTTGCTGGGATTTGAACTCAGGACCTCTGGAAGAGCAGTTGGTGCCCTTAACCGCTGAGCCGTCCCTCCAGCCCAGGTGTGCTGTTTTTCAGCTAGCAGATCAGATGTGAGGCTGAGCTCTAGCCTCTCAGAATAAGGTCCAGGACCCCGTGTGGGAATAGAAACTGCCACTCTGTGCCTCCGCATGCTCGGTCAGGGACCGTGCTCCCTTTTTTACGAGCATACTGTCTTTCGCGTTGCCAGGAGTGCTTTGGATTGTGTGGTCACTGCCCTGAGACCCCCCCTCCCATTTCTAGCACCTGATCTGAGGGCCATGGTGGCCAGCCTCCATCCCTGCGGCCACCAGAACCCACAGCCCGCAGCCCGGGGTACTTAAGTTTCCTTCCTGCTTCCAAAGGTGGCAGTGGTGGGGTCCTAAGCTCCTCCCTCTGTAGTCCATCCACCCCTTCTACTTCTACCCTATCAGTGGCCCGGGAGAGAAAACTCTTCTGAGCCGCGATGGCCGTGTGCCTTCCCAGTGTAGTCTGCTCCTCAGCAGGGCGAGGGACACAGCTGCCCGCCTGGACTGTAAGCCCTTCCCCTGGACTATAAGTCCTTTGTCCTGAGGTGCCCAGTTAGGCTATGGGAGGACTACAGCTCACGGGTCTGAAAGAGGGATCCCCTAATCAGTGGGGATTAGTAGACAGGCCCAGGTGGACAGCCCCGTAGCTCCAGCAGACAGATACGAAGACCAATTTTTGTGTCTATGGACACGTGGGAGGGATGAATTGTGAACAGCGCAATTAGAGTGGGCTCCAGCCGCTGGCAACCACACCCGCCAGGCAGCTCATACCTGCGGCGTACCGGAAGTGCCCTCAACAAGAGGCCGTGCTCTGCGAGCTGCTGCCGGAGGAGCCTTGTGAGCATGCGGTTCAATGTGAGAGCAGTTCTGGGCCTCAGGTCCTCTGGCGAGAGGTGAGACTGTCAGCCAGAGGCTTTTACTACTCTCTAAACGGGACTCCTCAGATATTCCTCTTCTGATGGGCTTGGGGGGATCCAGGAAGGTCAGGGCAGCTGATCTCATTCACAGAGTCCTCCCTTCATGTTTGGAAATCAGATGCTAAGAGAAAGGAGTCCACACCTGGGCTATTGCTACAGGAGAAAATGGCATCCGGTGAGGGAGCACCGGACACACCAGGGACATGGCTGATACTTATATTGTTACTTCACCCAGCCACACTGTCATTAAGCCGTTAGGTGACCTTAGGCAAATCTCTCTGTAGCTCAGTTCCTTTGACTGTGAAACAAGGTAAAAAATAGCCTGAGCTCCTATTTTGTCACCAGATAAAAATATGGCCGTAGAGGGGAAAGCCTGCTGAAGAGAGAACAGAGGCACCATTCAAATCTCAGACTATTATTATCCCGAAACCTCATGAAAAGCAGCCACATCAGAATGGCTAATTTTTGCCACCTGGGAAGCAGAGTGGTCTCTGTTTCAGGGCTGTTGGGGACAGAGCGCTAAGAAGCCTGTGAAAGCAGCCTGCTCCCCCCAGCTGAACTCTGAGCCAGGTCACACTTTTGTGCTGATCCTCCTATGGTGGACAATAAGGCTTGGAGGACAGGAGGGCTGGCTCCGACCTATCTACTGCCTCCCCAGGCACTGTCTGCTGCCAGAGAGGCAAACCTCCCCTAGTGAAGTCCTAGCCTGGCCCAGCCTGTGGCTCTAACCCTTACAGGGGCCATAAGGGAAAGGGGAGGGCCATAGACATGTGCGATGAAACTTCCTTCCATCCTGCTTCTCCTCACTAGACTCACACACACACACACACACACACACACACACACACACACAGAGAGAGACATATACATACTCACAGAGACAGACACACACACACAAAGACATGCACACACAAACACAGAGACATACAGAGACACACATACCCAGAAACATACACACACAGACATACACATACACACATATACATAGACACTGAGACAGACAGACACACACACACAGACACACCTAGACAGACAAATACAAAGACATGCACAAATACACAGAAAGACATGCACACAGAGACACACAGAAAGACATACACACACAAAGACACACATACAAATACAGAGACATAGAGACACACAAACACACAGAGACATACACAGAGACACACACATACAAAGACATGCACACACAAACAGAGATATACACAGAGACACACACACAAAGACATACAGATACACATCATACACATGGAGACATATGCAGACACACATAGAAATACACACAAACACAAGTATGCACATGCACACACATACACACAGACATACATATACAGATACACACACAAATGCAGACATGTGCGCGCGCGCGCACGCGCGCGCGCACACACACACACACACACACACGCTTGTGCCCCCCCACACGCTTGTGCACACACACACACACACACACACACACACGCTTGTGCACACACACATACGCGCACACCTCTGCACTACCTCTTTAGGTGACACGTTTTTTTAAAGGCTGGCTCTCAGGCCTCCTTGCTTGTTCAGTCTCCGCAGACCTGTGATCTTTGCCTCCACCACCACCTACACACACACACACACACACACACACACACACCCCTTGGGCTTCTAGGGAGCAGGAGCAGGAGCAGGCTCCCACCCTCTGCCTCAACAGCAGGAGGCCGCTGCTCCGAGGACTACTCTCCCTTAGCCTCCCATCTTCCAGAGGTGACCTGGCTCAGACACCCACTCCCCAAGTCTATGTTCCCTGCCTGTCCAGAGAACTGTTCCTCTGTCTTTCCCAGCAGGCTCAGAGAGGTCCAGTCTGGGATAGAGCAGCTCAGAAGCCGCAGCTTGTCTAAGCTGGAGGACCCAATTCTGGTCAGAAGGTAGGTGTGTCCAGACAGAAGGACAAACTCTGTCTCATCGCCGGGACCAGTTTCACCCTGGAGTCTGTGATGATAGCAAAAAGCTGAGGCTGACAGGCATGGCCTCCACTGACACACTGACAAGGGCTTTAAGGACAAGAACGCTTCAGGGACTCCTGACTCACTGACGCTTGGGCCGGGCCGGGACTCAGGACTGCTCGGCTCTGCGCTCTTCCACTCCACCCTCCCTCCCTGCCCACGGGCAAGGGAACTGGTTTGCTCATCCCTGGCAGTTATTCTGTCCTGAGAGAGCTATGTCAGACTCTACTCTGGGAGATGCAGCTTGTCTTCCAGGCCACAGACACAGGACTGTGACAGTCAGTCACTCTGGTGGAGGCAAGACCTACTATCTTGTTTGTCACTAACGACCAGCTATCATACCCATCTTACAGATGGACAAATGAAGGCACAGAAAGAATATCGGTACACTTGGGCTCATTAGACCTGACGTGTAATGTCCTTGCGCTGTCTCCTTGCCAACGGCGTGGATCTCTCCTGGGAGCAGCTGGCATGACCTCAGAGTGAAGTGTCTCGCAGTGTGGAGGCCAGGGGGAGGGGTGTGTCAAGTCTGAGCCTGGCCGTTGCACCTGTGGGACAAGTACGGGGCTGTCCCTGCTGTCCCAGCTGCCTCCTGCCCCGCTGCTGTGAGCAGACCTCCCTCAGACACCTGCGCGTGAGTCGACGAGGGCTCATCCGGGAGGCAGGAGGTTTCAGCTCAGCTGCCAGGCTCCCGACACGGAGAGCAGAGAGGGTGAAGTCCTCTGTGGAGGGTCTAGGCCTGAATCTGTGTCCAGGCGGGGACTGAAGAGGCCGAGAAAAGAGGGCCTTGACCTCCACGGCCCCTGTGTGGGGTAGGGGTGGGGAAGGAGGAGGGACAGGATGCTCATTGCCAAGGCAAACTATTCATATTTCCTGGAAACCGGTTAGGCCTCCCAATCCTCTGCCTACGTCTCTTCCCTCGCCCCACTCGACGAGGGGCTCGGCGTAGGACACCCAACAGGACGGAGGGCAGAGGGCAGAGAGGGTGGAACTGGGCAGGAGGAGGTAGAGGGTGCTAGCTGCAGCTGGATTCTCATAGGTCCCTCCCCATATATATATATATATATGTGTGTGTGTGTGTGTGTGTGTGTGTGTGTGTGTGTGTATACATATATATATATACACACACACACACATATATATCCCCTCCCCCGACAACACCCGGGCGACTGTCAGCTTCCCTGGAGCCCAGCCCCGAGATGGTGGGTCTGCTTTTCTGCCCCCAGGGAGCAGCCTCCTCCACCGGCTTTCCCCGCCACACACCCAGGCTGTAGAACACACAGTATCCTTGTTAATTTATGGGAACAATACAACTCGGCAGGGACCACCTCTCTGGGCAGCGGCCCTGCCTACACCCAGCTGTTTATCTCAGAGGTGTGGAGAGAAAAGCAGAACTCCCCACCCTCTCCCAGGCAAGGCCCCACCCAGTGCTCACACACACACACACACACACACACACACACACACCCCGCAACGATGTGAGCTCGTTGGCTCCTGTGGAAACAAGCACGGGGCCTGGTGACCTCTGGATGGTACAGATGCACGTACGGACGTGCAGGGACGTGCACACGTGCACACGTGCAGACGTACAGCCGTGCAGAAGGCCCGCTACTGAACCAGGGTCCTGCACCTCCCAGCTCTCCTACCCATGGCAGGGCCTCAATGTCCCCCTTTCTTTGGCTGTGAACATCAAAGATCTCCACAGCTGACAGTCGTCACGAGGGACAGCTGCCTCGATACTGCCCACTCCAGGGCCTTGAGTCCGCTCTGTGGAGAGCCCTGCCCAGCTGAGGCTGGCCTCCGGACCTCTTGGTTGCACAGGCTCGGGCTTCCTCTAAGAAAGTTCCTGCTCCAGCCAGTCCCTCCTCATGGTTCCAGCTCCCGGGAGAGGCGGGACAGTTCCCGCTGGTTGTCAATGACCTTCAGCTGCTGGACGTACGCCCAGGTGCTGGCTGGACTCCGGGTGCTCAGGGACTGCTCGGAACCTGGAGGAAGGGAGAGCCATCAGTGAGAGGCGCCACGGCCACTTCGCCACGCCCACCTCCCTCCAGGGAGCAGCCTCAGCTCTCTGGGCTCTCTCAGCTCACGTCCTCTTGACGCCAGTCTCCAGACTACCATCCCTCCTACCAGAGTCAGGAGGGCAGTGGATTTAAAGTCTGAAGAAAGAAGACCCCTCCCCCAACCGAGACCTCAGCATAGTACCCCTTCTCCAGGTCAAAAGGAACTAAAACAGACTGGATATGGTGGTGCATGCTTATAATCCTGGAGCTTCAGAGGCTGAGGCAGGAGGATGGAGAGTTCCAGGCCCTGTTTCAAACAAACAAACAAACAAACAAACAAATAAAAAAATGGCCAAGCATGATGGTGCATGTCTTTACTCCCAGCACCCAGGAGGTGGAGGTACGGGGATCTTTATGAGTTTGAAGCTAGCCTGGGCTACATAATGAGTTCCAGGCTAGCAATGCTAAAAACAACAAACAAAAACAAACAAAAAACAAAAACAAACAAACAAAACAACAACAAGGAAAAGCTAGAGGCCACCCCAGGGTGTGCACTGCTTTGCTTACAGGTGTTGTGTTGGGCGCCTGTAATTTCCATGCTGACCAGGTGGAAATGGTCAGATCGCTGGGGCCAGTGTGACAGCCTAGGACACTTGGTAAGTTCCAGGCCAGTGAGAGCTTGGCTCACGGAGAAGAGAGAGTGTGTGCCCGAGGAAGAACACCAAGGCTGTTGGTGCCGCGCACTCGAGAACTCACATACATACGGCTGGCATCCACCTCACACATGTACAGGTGTAGACACACATCGATAAAAATAAAACTTGAAAAAGAAAGTTCCTTGTGGTACTCACGGTGCATGCAGGTGTGAGGTAAAGCTATTTTTTTTTTTGTTTTGTTTTTGTTTTTTTGTTTTTTGTTTTTCGAGACAGGGTTTCTCCATGTAGCCCTGGCTGTCCTGGAACTAGCTCTGTAGACCAGGCTGGCCTCGAACTCAGAGATCCGCCTGCCTCTGCCTCCCAAGTGCTGGGATTAAAGGCGTGCGCCACCACGCCCGGCAAGGTAAAGCTATTTTTAAAAAACGAAAAGCACAGGATATAGCTCAGGCTTGGAATCCCAGCCTGGGCCACAGGCAAGACCATCTCAAATCAAAAATCAACCAGGGCTGGAGAGATGGCTCAGCGGTTAAGAGCACTGACTGCTCTTCCAGAGGTCCTGAGTTCAAATCCCAGCAACCACATGGTGGCTCACAACCATCCGTAATGAGATCTGACGCCCCCTTCTGGAGTGTCTGAAGACAGATACAGTGTGTTCACATACTCAGAGTATTATCAGCATGAATGTATCTGTGAGCACATCTGGACCGCAGGCTGGGACTATTCCCTGACTGCACGAGCTCCCACCAGACAAGAGCTCCATCTCTAGCACTTCCTCTTTAGCCTGGGCTAGCGGCAGTATCTGTCCCATGCACTGTACGTAAGCGTACGTAGGTATGTACGTAAGCGTCTGGCTCTGTCGGGCTATGTCCCCACTGTCAGTACCCAGTCGTGTCACTTACACGTGGAGATCCTTGATCCCTGGCTGTCCTCGTGGATGTGGGAAACTCGGCTTCTGAGTGGCGATAGAGGCGCTGGGCAGAGAGAGAGGGAGCGTCAGGGAGATGGCCCCGCGGAGCCTCCCTGGGGGTGCCGAGGAGCTCCCGCCCAGGAGAGCACCTCTTACCCGTGCTGTGGCTTCGGCAGTGGTGGAGCATCCGCACGGCTCTGGCCATCATCCGCTGCGGACAACACAAAGTCATGAGACCCGTCAGCCCAGAGTGTCGCCTGCACATGGGGGTCTGGGAGTCAAGCTCCCTTAGAGCCATGCTGACAGGGACTAGGGGTCTATAAAAAACAGGGTGATGGCTGCTTCAACCCCACATCCACATGCTCGAAAGGAGCTGGGCAGCAGCTGGGAGGCAGAGATGGGGAAGGCTAAGAGATAAGAGCTGGGAGGGGCTCTTATCGAACAGTGTGATATATTTTTAAGACATTTATTTATCTATATGAACAAAACAAATATGGGAATTAATATAATACCTATATGGGAATTGGACTCAAGACCTTTGGAAGAGCAGTTAGTGCTCTTAAACACTGAGCCATCTCTGGAACGTGTGAAGCTATCATCTAGTATCCCTAAAGGCAGAGCCTCCCACATGCAGTAGAATGAGGCAGGAGCTTTTTAAAAAAACAAAAAACAAAAAACAAACAACAACAACAACAACAACAAACCCCAAAACCCGCTCAGGCTGTTCTTAAACACAGAATACTCCAGTCTTAGCCTCCTGCCTACTGGGTTTACACGCATGCACACCCGGGCTCAATCAGGTTCTGTCAGTGGACACCCGCCCCTGGCCCTCCAGGGCAACTGCCACACTGCCAGCCCAGGCTGGAGGTAGGAGCGCACTTCCCTGAACTCACCATCTTCTCAAAGTTGATGAGGTTCTCGACCAGTGTGTGGTTCCCCTCGTGGATGAAGGTCATGTCTGGGAAGGGAGGGTTTTCTTTGCTTATAGGTCCCCAGACGCCTTCCTCTCCTGCATCCCAGGAAAGGCGAGGGGCCAACCGTAGGAAGCCTAGGGCCTGTCCCAGCCACAAGCCCTCAGCCTGCAGCCCTCTGAGCCGGGGCCACTCCCCGGTATCTCCTGGAGCATCAGCCACAGCCTTCAGCGCGGCCGGCCCCGCCCTGTTCCCGCCCTAGCTCCTTTCAGTTTGTCCCTGGGTCAGCCCTTCAGCTGTCACTGCCACCGAGTGTTAAGGGGACATGAAAACGAGCCCAGGGCCCACCTTTGAGTAGCAGGGGCATGAAGGGGATCACGGGAGGGGAGAGCTTGGTGAGAGCCAGTCGGTACACGCGGTGGTTCCAGGAAGGGTCCTGCGAGGAGAGACGGCTGCCCTGAGGGAGGTGTTTTCATCCTGCATATGAGGGCCCACCACACACCCATCCTGACCTGGGTCTCAGGCCATATTGGAGAGACTCCAAGCTAGCCTCCCTCATACAGGAGGCTCGCTGAGGCAGGGTCTGTGATAGACCAGACAGCAAGGAGACCTGGCTTTCTAAGTTTGCAGGGACTCTAGGAAGTCTTCATGGTGACTAATCCCAGAGGCCTCAGGTTTCTGGGAAAACCCTCTCAGCCTCTCTATCTCTCTGGTGGGTATATATGTTCCCCTGAACCCTTTGGATCCCAGTTTTCTTCCTTCCTTCCTTCCTTCCTTCCTTCCTTCCTTCCTTCCTTCCTTCCCTCCTTCCTTCCTTCCTTTCTCCATCTCTCTCTTTCTCTCCCTCCCTCCCTCCCTTCTTTCTTTTCTGATCTATTTATTTATTATATGTGAGTACACTGTAGCTATCTTCAGACACTCCAGAAGAGGGCGTCAGATCTCATTACGGATGGTTGTGAGTCACCATGTGGTTGCTGGGATTTGAACTCAGAAGAACAGTTAGTGTTCTTAACCGCTGAGCCATCTCTCCAGCCCCCCAGTTTTCTTGGGAATGCCCAAGGCTGAAAACACCTCTGTGCTCTTCTCTCTGGAACACTACAAAACCCTCAAAAGTTCCAGGAAGCTACTCCTGTCTCATTCCTTACTTTTGTCTTACAAGTCCGGTCCACAAACCCTCCAAGGGTCCCGGAAGGTCCAATGACACCCTCTTACCTGATACACAGTGGGTCCTGACACACAGTAGGTCTTCTGCTCACTACCTCAAGGAACACCTCTTTGCTTATCAAGTTCAGCCCAAACCCTTGAGCAGAGCAGTAGAGCCTGGCATCCTCTGACTCCTCCTGAATCTCAGACCCAGGACATCCCTGGGCCTGCTGGGGTCTCATATCCAGGGCGGATGTCCTCTCCACGCACAACAGAGGGTGGAGTGTACCATAAGCCCCTGTCACTATATTGAATGCCCTCATCCAGAACCCACAACCACAGACCAGAGGGATCCAGGCCCTAGGTGGGCACCAAAGGCCACAAAAGGCCAAGAGCCAGGGTCCAGAGAAGGCGGAAGCAGGCCCAGCACTCACCAGCAGCCTTTCCAGGGCCGAGTACAGCTTCCGGACTTTATGGGGCAGGCGCTGTGAAGGTGAGACAGGTGAGAGGCCATGGCTGGGAAGAGAGAGCCACCCTAACATCCCCCGGGAGGGCCGAGGCCTGGCCTTACCTCCCAGGTGTGGGCCAGGCGGCTGATGGCCGAGTTGCTGAGGCCAAACATGACGGCGAAGAAAGAGTTGAGATTCTTCTGCTCCTTGAGGCTGTGAACACAAGACCCAGAGAGACACCCTCAGAGGAAACAGCCAAATCCCCAGTGACGCCTTTGTAGGGTGGGTGGGTTAAGTCAGAGGCAAAGGCTCTGGGGACCCGGGGACAACGGGAAGGCAGATTGGGCAATGCAGCGGGCAGGGAGGGGTTGGAAGGGTGGCCGAGGGACTGGCGACACACCACACCGTCTCCACACATCCCAGTATCCCTCCGTACCCCATCTTCTCCACACACCCTGCTGTCCCAACAGGCACTCACTGGGCTGCTAGCTTGATGAACTTGCGGAGTAGCTGAGCCCGGGGGCCGGGAATGGGGCAAAGACAGAGCTCAGTGGCCACCCAGTACTGCAGCTCATTAAAGCGGCGCATGAAGCGCTCCAGGTTTGCGGTGGTGACATCCCGCAGGTGCTGGGGGCCCAGGACATAATGGATCAGCTCCACCTGCACGGGCAAAGACCAGGTCAGCGTGCTGGGCCTCGGGTCCTGCCCGCACCCTCCTCCCCGGCTCTCCCTCCCGCACCTGGTGGATCCTGTTGAAGAGGTTCCAGTCATGGTCTGTCAGCTGGCCCGCCAGGTCCTTGGCACTCACTAGGTCCAGCATCTCAGAAGAACCCAGAGTGGGCCCCAGCTGTTCAGGGTGTGGGGTCTGCAGGAGAAGAATGCTCAGACACGGGGGGCGGGGGGACACCTGGGACGAAAAGTCTGCCTGTGGTGAGAAGGACAGCGGACAGACAGGCATTGCGAAGTAGAGAGGCTTCTCTGGTGTGTGGATGGTGAAAATTGGTCTTTCCTGGGGGCTCACTGTTCCGACAGCTCCCTCTTGCTGGGACTCTGGCTTGAGACCCTGGAGTTAGGGTCTAGAGCTAGCCCCCTCTTTCCCCTTGGCATCTCCAAATGCTGTGACCATCCCTCCCTTAACCCTGTGAAGACTCGGGAGCAGCCAGAGCGAACCCGCAGAGAACCCACCCGCCTCCTGGTCCCAGAGCTCCTCAGGCTCTGGCAGCCTGCCTGTCCCTACCAGCTCATGCACTTCCTGTGGGTCGACAACAAAGAGCCGCTCGTTGAGCCCCAGGGATGTGGCCACACCGCGGGCATCTGGCTGCAAGCCAACAACATCTGTGAAGACAGCAGAGGCTGTGCTGACGGGGAGGGGGTTGGGACGGAGGCCAAGGAGCAGCTGGAGGCCCTGCCTGTCTGAAAGTTTTCTTCTTCTGGCAATGGCTGGGTAGAGACTCTAAACGTGTGCACACACACACACACGCACGCACGCACGCACGCACGCACACACACACACACACACACACACACACACGCACACACACACGCACACGCGCGCACGCACGGGTGCTCATGCCCACACCTAGACGCTGTCTGTAGCGTCGGCTCAGGTCAATTACGGATGAGCCGTCAACTTTCCTGACCTTTGGCTCCCTCCCCCACAAACTGAAGCCTGTAGGACTCACCCCAACTACTTCCCAGGTCGTTTTTATAAGTGTGGCTGCTGCAGGTAAAAGATGTGTATACAAAGCCCTCTGGAAATTAGGAAACATCCTATCTATCCCTTAATGTTGATCTTCATCAGCTATGGACTGGACAATGCTTTGAGTCTTCCGGTCTCCGGGCCCTTGACCAGTGGCTTCCAACGCACGGCATACAAGACCACTCATGTGTCCAGAGGAAAAGTTAGCTCTTATAGTTAATCCACTTTCTCTATTTTTTCTTTTAATCCAGTTCTTCTATGTTGTGTATAGCTTTAAAATCCCATGCTGAGGAAGTGTTTTATATATGTAATTTAGATGCAAGTGTATTCTTAGGGAGATTTGTAATAGAACATTGGTTAGTGACTGTCAGTGGTCTGAAAAGGTCTGCCACATAGTAGGATCTCAATAAAGGAGGACATTGGCCAGCAGTACCTGCCAGGTAGCCACCAGAGGGCAGTGCTTCCCAGAGCCGAGCACACAGGTGAGCGCTAGTGTCACTCCTGCTGACTCCTGAAGGGGGAGGGCTTTTCCCTTGGCCACCCTTACCCCACTTCCCTGATGGCCCCAGTTCCTGACTGCGGGGCTCTGGCCATCAAGCCCAGGCCACACTACTCAAGGATCACAATGGCTTTTAACATGCCGGAATCTTCCAAAGCAGGTCCTTAGACAGGAGGCTAAGCAGAGACGTGCGAGACTCAAGGTTGCATGCCTTCTGGGTACCTGCCGTCTAACAGCTACAGCAGACTCATAATAGTGCAGTCCCTTAGCAGACACGGAAATGGCGTCTCAGAGAGGCCGTTATTGAGGAATTCTCTCCCAGCCCTGGGAGTCTATGTTTACCATCATCCAGCAGATGTGTCATAGTTGCTGTAGGAAGTCTAGCACCTAGCACATTCCTGCTACATAGCTGACTCTTCAGAATGCTTCCTATCAGGGCTGAAGAGGTGGCCCAGCAGTCAAGCACACTGTGACTCTTCCAGAGGACCTGGGTTCTAGTCCTAGCACCCACGTGGTGGCTCACAACCACCTATAATGGTGTCTGGGGCCCTCTTGTGTTGTGTCTGAAGAGAGGAATGGTGGTGTATTCATATGTATAAAATAAATAAATAAATCTTTAAACAAAAAATAAAAAAAGGAGGACTATCTAAAAGCAAAGGCTAGCCACATGCTCACTAACTCCATTAGCTTGGGGAGTAGGCTGAATTCCATGGTTGAAAAGAGGAGCTAAGACTTCCTCTTGTGGGCTGGAAAGATGGTTCAGTGGTTAAGAGCACTGACTGCTCTTCCAGAGGTCCTGAGTTCAATTCCCAGCAACCACATGGTGGCTCACAACCATCTGTAATGGGGAACCAATACCCTGTTCTGGTGTGTCTGAAGATAGCTATAGTGTACTTATGTAAGTAAAACAAATAAATCTTAAAAAAAGAGGTTTCCTCTTTCTAGCCGGTGACGGGAATGAAGGAGTGTGTAGGGATGGTGCGCGTCAGAAAACATTCTGAACACTTTCCTCACTTAATTCTCACAAACCCTCTACGAGGCCCCATCATTTTACTATCTCTGCTTTACAAATGAGAAGCTCAAAGAGCTCACACACCCCGTCCCGGGAGCCATAGCCAGTGGCGAACCAACCCAACCAGCTGGGTCTTGAGCGTGCTTCTGAAACAGTCAGAGGAGATGTGATAACCCTGCCGCAAATTCAGGGCGTGAGAGTAGCGGTCTGAATTCAAGGGAGTGGGTTTGGATCTGAGGGTGCTCTCCCAGGGCAGAGGGTTCCTCCAGAGACACAACTCACCACCTGCAGAATTGACCTTCATCAGCACCTGCCCCTTGGTCCAGTGGTCCTCGTGGGCCAAAGCTGCCATGACTTCTCTCACGGAGGCTGTCACCGGCAGGTGCAAGGTCAGCACCGAGTGGTCGGGCCTGCAGATATCGTAGGGGACTGGAGAGGAGGAGGAGGAGGGCATGAGCTGGAAGCAGGTGCCTGGTCTCCCCTCCCCGAGCTCAGCAGCAAGAAGACACCCATAGGCCAGAAAAGGGGATATGAGGAGAAGGAACGTAGTGGGTGCCAAGGCCCAGTGGGGAGTCCTGGACCTAGGGAAGGAGCACAGGTGGCTGGCCTGCTTGGCAGCCATGGTGAAGGCCCTGAGGAGGACCATGTCCTCCCCTAGCCCGGAACAACCACAGCCAGGCCAGGGAGACAAAGACAGCAGTGCTGATGCCGGCTAGGCCTGGCTTGCTCAGTCACCCCACCCACCCACCTTTGTCCCCAACTCGGATGGCACCAGCGCTGCTCGGGAGGGGTTCCTCCTGGTTAGGGAGCCAAACAGGTGCATTCCGGGCCTGAAAGGCAAAAAGAACAAGGCTCTAGAGTCCAGGGACAAGACACAAGGAAAAGTCTGGGAGGGCCTCTGTGGCCACCAGCAGGGACCCCCACCCGCAAAGCATCGTACTGCCAGGGGCTCTGCTGGCCACATGAACCCAAAGTCCAGGGAGGGCAGGGAGCCAGGCTCGAGGAGACCCAGAGGTGAGGTGGAGGCCAGTCATCTGATATGGGCGGGCGAGGGGGGGGGGCCCAGCCACCTCCATAAACAGGGCCAGGGCTGTTCTGGGATGGAAATGCCTGAGCCCAGTTTTTTTTTTTTTTGTTTTTTTCTTTCTTTCCTTCCCTCGGGTAGCATTTGCTACAAAGTGAGCATTGTTTCTGGCATCTAAATATGCACAGTAGTCCATGGAGAAAAATATTTTTAGTCCTCGTTTCATGGACGTGTTTTATGGAGAAGTGAAGTGACCAGCTAAAGGCCACACAGCCACTGCCACGCGGCTAGAAACGTCTTTCTGTGCCCTCAGGAGCTGCCCTGCCTCCCTGGGCCACAAATGTCCGATAGCCTCCCTGGGAGCTGTCCTAACACGGGCTCACCTGGCTTCCACTCTCTCTCTAAATCTGATACATTCTCTCTGTCTCTCTCTCTCTCTCTCCAAATCTGATACATTCTCTCTGTCTCTAAGTGAAGCTGCCCCGCCCCTTCCTATATCATTCCAATTTTAGTTTATGTGCTGCCCAAGTGAGCACATCCCTGCCCCTTCCTAAAATAGCTTCCTCAGAGTCCCCGCCATGAGCGTCACCTGAGCACTT
The DNA here is from genome assembly GCA_964023405.1 of Apodemus agrarius. NCBI lineage: Eukaryota > Metazoa > Chordata > Mammalia > Rodentia > Muridae > Apodemus > Apodemus agrarius. Next base: position 6,213,507 of record OZ030022.1, on the reverse strand, counting down.
GAACCTGTGCTGGGCTCGCCAGGGCCCGGGCCTTAAAGTCACATCGTGACCCATTGCTCCAGACTTCTCACAGCCAGGGGTCAGGGGTCACGGCACCCTGCCAGTCAGTGCTCCTTCCTTTCTGCAATCCCGAGACCATTCTCCTCCATTCTCCCCAGAACTTACTACTTTCTTCTGGGTTCTTCACTTAAATGTGTCCCCAGTCTGTCTCTCCTACCTCAAAAGTCACCCCATCCACCCCCCATCTCCCCACTCCCCCACCCCCACCCCCCGGTGCAGCCAGGGACTTCTAACCCACCTGAGTTATCCCACACTGCGCTGGGGATAGAAACCATCATTGTCTGTTCCCTTAAACCTCTCAGCAGTTCACAGGCGGGACCCTAGGCGGAGATGCCCTGGCCCCTGACCCCCTTCCTGGTCTCCTCTCAAGCCTCTAGTGCTGCCTGGGGCCCTGCTAGTCATCGGCAGCTCCTGGGACACCTCTCTAAGCCTCATGGTAGTCAGCGAGTCATCTTTTCCCCACCCACTTTCTCAGGCGCCTCTGACTGCACACATCAGGAGACTTATTTCACAGCTCTGTTCCTCTAGTGACTGTGAACCCGCAAGCCAGGGGCCCCTCCCGCCACACCACCCAGCATCCAGCAGGGTGTCTGACATTCCTGGGTGACTGGCACTGATGCCTCAGTGTCGGTCACACGCAGAAGCAAACAGAGGCCCCTCGTGTCCAGCCCCACATCCTAACGGGATGTGACAGATAGGAACCCTGGACACATCGCAAGTTCTGGGTGTGGGGAGGAGCCTAGGATCGGAAGAGCAGAGAGGGAGAATCTCAGAAAGCAGGGCAGGGGACCCCTGGGTGTGAGAAGCTTGAGGCAATAAGTTCCCTTAGCAAACGAAGACAAGCGTCTAGAGGCGAGAGTGCTTGGAAGAAACCAGAAAGGACACCTGGGGATGCTACAGATGGGAAATGGGAAGGCCTCTTGGGGACATGCATTCTGGCTCTGTGCAGAACAAGCAGGGTCTAAAAAGGTAAAGGGCAACAGAAGACAGGTCCGGGCAGAGGGCTAATGCAAAGGCCCTGGGGTGAGGCCAACTGTGTCTACAGCGGGAGGGAGCCTCCGGCTGGCGGGGCGGGGCTGGGGCGGGGCTGGCTGAAGCCAAGGCGCTCACACTTGAGTTCATTCCCTATGACCAACCCAGCGTCCCTTCTTCCCAGTTCTTTCTCCTACTACTCTTCAACCAAATCTCAGCTCCAGTCACAACTCCACATCTCCTCCCCAGCCCAGCTGGGCCCCGGGACAGGCCTTATCAGACCATCTAAGTGCCCACCTCCCCCCAACACCCTCCCTCCCCCCCCCCTGCCAGAAACCCTTGGCTCTCAGAGATGAGCCCAGTCACCTGTCTCATCTCCTAGCTACAACTGCAGGCATGAATCACCTCCCAAGGAACGAAAGCTCCTTAGGGTAAAGATGAAGATGTCCCCATCACCCCTAGTAGCTCTCACACAGGACCTTCTCTGACGCACCCAGCACAGGTCAAGGACACTCTGGGTGTCGGGGGCTGGAGGGGCAGAGGGAAGATGGCGGGCTGGGCAGAGGGGGGAAATGAGAGGCGGGTGGGACAGGCACCTTGGTCTGAGGAGATACATTCCCACAGCCATTCTCCAACCTGCAGAGAAGAGTGAGAGAGAGAGCCACTGAGGACCCTGGCAGGCAGGACGCTCTCAGGGCCAGTGGCCACTGTGGTCTGGGTCCCATTTTGCCCTCCCCAGAGGTTCAGAGGGATGTGGGAAGGAGCACACACAGGGCAGGGGGCAGGGGGCACGTAAGAGCGGGATCAGCTTCTGTGGTTTCCATTGGCCAGAAGGAAGGAGGAGCAAGACACGGTTCTGGGATCTGAATCAGCTCTTGCCCTTGAGTCCCAGCTGTCTCTACAGACGTCTGGGGAAGCAAGATAAACTCAGAGGAGTTGATCGATGGGCAGGGCCAGTGGACATCGGTACCAGAGTCCACAGTAATTGGCCAAAAGGGAGACGTAAGCATGCAAGTGCATTCAACATATAGAATAAGCGGGTGAATGACTGTAGCCTATGTGGGCACGGAACAGCGGCTGATGAGAAGCCCTCACGGGCTAAGGCAAGCATCCCGGAGGCCTGGGTGCACCAGGGCCAGCAGCTCAGCCTCTGCTGCACAAGGAGGATGGATGAGCTGCGGTCACCGGTCACCTGTGGTGTCGCCGTCTCTCCGGATACTGTTCCCTCAGCAAGTTACTAAGTCGGGCATCTCTGCTCACCAGGTCTGAGAGTTTCTGGGGAAAAGCCAAGAGTCAGCTGTGGGATGGCGGCAGGGGCACCTTCCCGGGCCAGCCAAGCCACCCCAGCGTTAGGCCCAGGTACCTGGAGGAAGCTGGTGGCCACGGGATCTGAGGCGAGCATGGTGCTGTACAGGGCCACCCACCGGCCGACGAGCCGCAGGATCTGCTGCCTCTTGTTGCAGATGTAGGTGCTACGTTCCTGCTCGCTGCCTCCAGCAGGCTCTGCAGGCTCCACGTGGAAGGTGGACTCCAGTCAAGGAAACCACCACAAGCCTTGAGGCCACCCGCCGCACAGGGCCCAACCGGGTCAGGCCTGCTCAGGGCGCCAGGGAAGGGTCGTGGCAGCCATTTTGGTAGGGATTCCTTCTCTCCCCTCCACACACCATCCCACCCCCTACCCGCATCACACCCAGTGGGCGGAAGGATATTGGTGCAGGAGGGCAGCGAAGAGCTGGGTGCTGGGCATGAAGACACTGTGGGTCAGCAGGAAGTCACTGAGGAACGTCTCTGTTGGGCAGGGTTAGGGTTGGGAAGGGATTTCAGCCCGAGTCATAGCACATCTATGTGTGCAGCCGGAATATACATCCCCCTAAGTCAGCACAAGCAAGGGAAGCAGAGCCCAGCCCCTGTGGCAGTCCTCTCCACCCAAGCGAAGAGCACTTCCTGCCAACTGCCAGTCAGGACCAATCTAGAGCCTGCTGAGGTCAGGCTACAGTGACCTCCCGATGACTCAGAGAAGAGGGAGAGTGTCTTCTGACGCTACCTGTTGGGTCATGAGCACTGGAATCCGGTCTCATAGCTTCCAACAGGAGTTCTAGGATTTTCTCTGGGGTGCCAGACATTACTGTATACCTAGGGGGAAGAGTCGATCAATGATAGCATGTGCCCTAAGGACATCACCCCTCTCCACACAGACATCAATAATCGATCACATGGTGCCTTCTGATTGGCCAGCCCTATTCCAACTTAGAGGCGGGGTCTTGATACATCCTCCCAGTCCCTAAGTCCCTCCTCAGTGCCTCCCACCCCTCGATGGCTGAAAGGCATGGTAACGGAGGAAGGCTTGGAAGTGGGAGAGAAAGCTGTGTAGGGCAGGGTGGAGCTCTGTGGGGAGAGACATGATAGGCTTGTTACCGGTTCCTGCCTGGGGTCGGGGGGCGGGAAGGGCCAGCACCCTGAGAGGTCCTCTCCAGAACCAACACCACTTTGCCGTGTTCTTCCAGTCTCATGGTTTTCGCTTCCACATCCTGGAGAAGGAGCCACACCCATGCTCAACACACTAGGCTGCTCGTCAGACTCCTGGACCACCTCCCTTCCAAACCTAGAGCCCCAGAGGCCCCTAAGGAGCCTCACCTCTTCTCCAGATCCACCTGTATCTGACCTCTCCGCCCCAGCGCCTCCACAGACCCAAATCCCACCCTCTACCCTCCCCTCTCGCCAGTCCCTGGTCTCTCACGCCAAACTGTGGGTGTCCACTCCCAGCCAGATCCCAAGTTTCCTTACAATTTCTCTCTGATGCCAGGACCTCAGCCCGGACACCCCACCATGCCCTCGCCACCACCACCACCCCTCACCCCCCAAGTTTGGTACCTTGATGATGCGGTTGAAGTCCTGCTTGTCCACTCGCAGAAAGTGACAGTTATTTTCTCGAAGGATGATGGTGGCTGCCCGAGGGGCGTCGTTCACCAGAGCCAGCTGTCCAAAGTCATCTCCCTCATGCAACGTGGTCACCAGTCCCTGAAGCCAGGACTCAATCAGAGCCTTCCCTACCCACCAGCCCTTGCTGGGAGGGGCATACTCAGACATATTCATGGGATCAGCAGCCGTGGGGCTATCCAAAGGAGTGTCCAAGCAGACATGAGGCAAAGAGTGTCGCCGTCTACCCCGGAGGGCGGGAGGGAGGGCTTACCTTGCCATGGGTCACCACATTGACAGATCCCTTCCAGATAATGTACCACGAGGTTCCCTTGTCCCCCTGGCTGAACACTGACAGAAACACGGATCAGATCTGCCCCCTCCTCTCACCCACCACTACCCCGTGGCTCCAGACACGTGGCCAACCCAACTTACACACAGTTCCTGCCTTGCTGTGTGGTTCAAAGAGCAGAACAGCAGCGAGTTCTCGCTTCACCTAGGGGTGGAGAAAAGAAGGTCAGTAGAGCTGGCCCTGGGGAAAGAGACAAGCTGAGAGAGTCAGGGTATATCCAAAGACAGCACTGGAGGACAGAGCTATGGTCAGGCCACTTGTCCCTGGGATGTGGCAGAGACAAGGTATGGGAACAGAACGGACAATATTTACACTGAGGGCAGGTGGTAAGAAACTAGGTGGAGAGATGGCTCAGTGGTTAAGAGCACCGGCTACTCTTCCAGAGGTCCGGGGTTCGATCCCCAGCACCCAGATGGCAGCTCACAACCATCTGTAATGTCATTTCCAGGGGATCCAGTGCCCTGTTCTAGATCCCATGGGCACCAGGGCATGCGTGTTGTGCATAGACATTCATACGGGCAAACGCATACATACACATAAGAGAGATGGCTCAGCAGTTAAGAGCACCACTGTTCTTCTAGAGGTCCTGAGTTCAATTCCCAGCAACCACATGGTGGCTCACAACCATCTGTAATGAGATCAGACACACCTCTTCTGGTATGTCTGAAGACAGCTATGGTGTGCTCACAATCTTTAAAAATAAATAGGGCTAGTGAGATGACTTAGTGGGTAAGAGCATTCATTGACTACTCTCCCGAAGGTCCTGTGTTCAAATCCCAGCAACCACACGGTAGTTCAAAATCACATATAATGAGATCTGACGCCTTCTTCTGGTGTATCTAGTCAGCTACAGTGTACTTACATATAATAATAAAACTTTGAAAAAAAAAAGAGATTTACTTATTTGTCAGGCAGTGGTGGCACATGCCTGTAATCCCAGCACTTGGGAGGCAGAGGCAGGTGGATTTCTGAGTTCGAGGCCAGCTTGGTCTACAGAGTGAGTTCCAGGACAGCCAGGGCTATACAGAGAAACCCCGTCTCAAAAAACCAATAAATAATAAATAAATATAAAAATAAAAATAAATAAAATAATAAAATAATTTTAAAACTGTGATTTAAAAAAGAAGACCTTAGGCGGAAAGCTTCAAGCCATAGACAAAGAGGAGGGAACTGCCCCGCCCCCGCCCATCTAGCCCTAGGAAGAGGTGTGGCTGATAAGCAAGCCTGTTATGAGTACTGACTGAGTTAGAAAGGTGGGCCACCGCCTTGATATGCAGCAGCTCCTCGAAGATGAGGTCCAGTTCCTCGTCTGTACGCTGACCCGGGCTGCAGGAGCAGAGGAAGCCCTGAGAAGCGTGGATCGGAGCCAGGGAGGCACCACCCCACCCGCCCGCATGCCCGCCCGCCAGGGCCTGGGGCCAGATGGCTACTCCACAACCGTCAGTCAAGCCAACGGTTATCAATAGCAGGCTTTGTGGGTGAGCCCGGGTACCAGGCACTGTGCTGAGCACCTTTCGTGGATTATTTCATTCCAGCCTCACAGGGACATGAGCACCACGATCCTCCCTTGACAGAAGAGGGAGGAAGCTGGCTGGAGAGGCCCAAGCCACCCAGGAGTGACTGGCTTGGCTAGAATTTGAACCCTGATCTCTCTGTCCAAAATCCATATCCTCTGTCAGTGGGGAGGGCCTGACACCCTCCGGAACGGAAGGAGGCTGAGCCTCTACGGTCCTTTCCCCCAGACACATCTGAGAGCCTGTGAGATCTGAACGGAAGGCCGTGTGGGAATGGGAACAGAGGGCAGGGCTCTCCACTCACGGCTTCCGGAGTGCCACGGTGAGTAAGGCGTCAGGCCCTCGCTGGGAGAGCAGGGCCATCGCCTCGACAAGCTCCTCCTCCACATCATGAGTCCCCGCAGGCTCGGGCTCTGGCCCAGGGAACCGGTAGAATTGGGCATCTCGGTCTTGGAAGGTCCAGTCATGTTTCACTGGGGAGCATGGCGGAGAAAAGAGAATCAGGCCAGGGATTGATTTGACTTAATTCTAACACGATCAGAATACCTTAATCCATCAGTTCTCAAACTGACCCTTTGGGGGTCGCAAGTCAGATATTTACATTAGGATTCGTAACAGTAGCAAAATTACAGCTATGAAGTACACATAATATACATAAAAACAAAATAATTTTATGGTGGGGGGGGTCACCACAGCACAAGGGACTGTATTAAGGGGTTGCGGCCTAAGGGAGGTGGCGGACTGCCTTAAACCTCTCCACAGCGCCGGGTGGTGGTGGCGCACACCTTTAATCCCAGCACTTGGGAGGCAGAGGCAGGTGGATTTCTGAGTTTGAGCCCAGCCTGGTCTACAGAGTGAGTTCCAGGACAGCCAGGGCTACACAGAGAAACCCTGTCTCGAACAAACAAACAAACAAACAAACAAACACCTCTCCACAGCTCCCAACCAACAGAGTCCGCCCCTCAGATCAGCCCTCCTTAACCCCACCCAGTCCTACTGCCCAATCAGAGCTCAGCTCACCGTGGCAAAGCGCACCCTCATCCAGCAACACCTGGCAGATACCCACAGCTTGGCTCCGCGAGTGGACCCCAAGCCCCAGAGCCAAGATCCCATCCACGAGCTCCCGGCCAGAGCAGCACTGCCTGTGGGGAACGGAAGGGGCCAGAGAATCAAAGTGGGCGGGAGCGGAACTCTATCCAAAGGCACCATCCAGGCCCAAGCCCAGCTCTTCTCCACCGATTCCCCCCATCCTCCCCACCCTTCCATCCCCTATCAGCCCCCACCCCACCTCCCCATCCTCCTGAAGGAGAGAAGGGAAGGGAAGACGGCAGGCAGGACCCAACTCGCCACTCACCGATAAAGTCGCAGATGGTACTTTCTGTCGCGGATGAGGGTAGGGTACGTGGCCAGGAGATGCCGGTGCAGGAGCCTCCCTGCCTTGTGCACATGCTCCGTGGTGGCCTGGGACGAAGCGGGGGAGGGCACCACAAACTGAGGCCCTGAACAGCGCCCCCTGCAGCCTGTAGCCCCCTCCCGGCTCTGCCTTCCCCAGCGCATACCTGCTCCAGGCTCACTCTGAAATCCAGGGAGCCCTCGCTGTTGGTAAGTGGCGTCTGAGGACAGTGGAGAGAGTTTGCAGATCAGTGGGAGGCCTTCAGACTCCCGGAGATGGACTCCTCCCTTCCCCTCTCGGAAGACACCTTTTCCCACACCAGTGTGCTGCAGTGAGAACCCCAAGATCCTTATTCTGCACACCCCAGGTTCAACGCGTGCAAACAGGGCCCGTGTGCGGCTGGTCAGGGTGGAGCGAGACGAAGTAGGAGAAGTAGGAAGATGTGATACAAGAGTCAGAGGCCAGGGCACGAACATCGTGGGAGGCCTGGGAACACCAGCTCCCAGCTGGGACTACAGGTGGACCTCAGGCTCAGGTCTGTGTCCAATCACAGGGCCCTCTCTCCGTAGGGCTGTGGCTCAGTTAACAGAAATATGAATTCTGGAGCCAGGCTCCATATTTACGGTGTTACCCTGAACGAAATCTCCATGTACAAAATTTCTAAAGCATAAATAAGAGCAACTTTCGAGCTTTCGGAGGGCCCCCACGAGTCGAAACAGATTGCACGTTTATCCATTGCCTGCTGTATGGTTGTGCATATGTTAGCTTTTACAATCTAGGGAGGCACGGGTGTGGCCATGGCTGACAGGCTTGTTTCTTTTTAGTAGATACTGCAAGCCACAGCCCTGTAAAAGTGGGTAAGGGCCGGGCAGTGGTGGCGCATGCCTTTAATCCCAGCATTTGGGAGGCAGAGGCAGAGGCCGGCGGATTTCTGAGTTCGAGGCCAGCCTGGTCTATAGAGTGAGTTCCAGTACAGCCAGGACTACACAGAGAAACTCTGTCTCGAAAAAACAAAAACAAAAACAAAAGTGGGTAAGGCCTTGGTAGCCCATAACTGGCTTACCATAGAAACATTGCTTAATGATGATCTTGGTAGCAATGTTGCCACCAAGGTAAATTGTGCCCTGCATATCAGCAGCGAAGGCCCCTCACAACCCTCCTGTCCAACTCTCTGAAAATGGAGAGTTTATGAACAGCGCTGGGCAGGCTGCTCTGTTCTCTACAAGCCCTCCCAGGCATCCTTTACAGCTCACGGAGCGTATCCACTGTCCTGACACAACCACATCCTAGGTGTGGGAGGCAGAGAGGATGTGTTGCCTTATGACTTTTCAGGGAAACAAGTCTCGATGTGAATTCAAGGGCCCTGCATAATTCAACCACGCACCGCAGGATTGTCAGTCAGCTGTGGGTAAACTGGAGTCCCCACCCGAGGCGGTCCCGTTTCCACCCATTCCACCCGCCCATCCCATCTCCCTACACTCAAGGATCTGGAGAAGTGTTGGCTGCGGCTCTGGGATCCAAGTCCTCTCTCCCTGAGACAGCCCTAAGCACAGGCATCTTTTTCACTATACCCCAGCAGAGACCTGAGGTCTGGCACGAGCGCCTAGCCCAGCATGGGGTAGAAGTCACTAGGTATCCCAAGGGTATCCCTGCCCAGGTCAAGAGCCCAGGGCAGTGCCAGACACACAGCCCTAGAGACTCAAGGACAGGAAATGAGGAGGAGGAGCCAGGAAGGGAGGAAGAGCAGGAATGTATCCAGCCAGGCCTGGCTTGGAACAAACAGTGCCCGAGTGCTAAGGACTTCTTGTTATTCTTGACAAAAATGCCCAAGTCACCCTAGCTCCTTTGGTGTCCACAGTCCAGGCTCTAGCTGGGCTCTGTTATTATTGTTGTTAGATTTGTGTGTGTGTGTGTGTGTGTGTGTGTGTGTGTGTGTGCTCGCGCGCGCCTGTGTGCTCATAAAAGATAGACAAGGGTCAGGCTCCCTGGAACTGGAGTTACAGGTAGCTGTGCCACTGTTGCTAGGCTGCTAGGGGCCATGCTCAGGCCCTTCTGCAAGATCAGCAAATGTTCTTATCCTCAGAGCCATCTCTTCAGTAACTCTTTTTTTTTTCCCCCTTTGGCGGCAAGGCCTCAAGTAGTCCAGGCTAAAGTCACTAAGTATCTGAGGATGACCTTGAACTTCTGGTCACTACCCAGGGCTCCATGCATATTAAATGAGCCCTCTACCCACTGAGCCTGAGCCCACCCTTCCTGGAATTATCCTGACCAGGGAGGCCACATCACCAAGCTGGTCACTTCCTGCCCTTCCCCAAGGGCTAGGCACAGGAGCCCTTGGGCATTTTACTTTGCTAAAGAAAGCCTAAACCAAGAGAGACAAATTCACTGCGGAGGGTTACACAGTTGCTCAGGAAGGCAAGATTCTAGGTGCTGCCTCCGCGTGAAGCAGGTGTTTGGATTCTATTTCTAAACCGGAGAGAAAGGTTACATAACCCACCCTAACAGGTGATAAACAGCACTCACACCGGAACTGCCTGACTCCTCAGCCAATGCCCCCAGCCCTACCGCCTCTCAGGAGTTCAACCCTGTTCTCACTTCTTCACTGCAGGCCACAGCCAAACAGCAGGGTCACTCTGCCCTCAGGAGCATTCTACAGGCAGAGCAAGGGCCCTCTGTGTCCCCCTGTCATGCTCCTGTGGACGGGAACCTTGGGAACAGGCAGGGAGAGGACCACTAATGAGCAGCAGTGGGCATGCGTGTGGCCTCCAGATGTCTGCGTTCAAAGGCTGGTTTCTGAATGGCAGCCGGGGTGTGCAACCTTATGCTGATTTAAACTCTCTGTGGACAAGCTTCTTGTCTATGAAGGGGATTGGTAAAAACGGTACCCACTCCCAAGAGTTGTTATCATATTATTTAAGCAGGTTAATAATCTGAAGCCCATGGAACGGTGCCTGCCCACAGTAACTGCTTGGCAAATGCTTATGCAGTAACTGTGCCCCCCCTTTTTTTGTTTTATTTTGTTTTGATTTTCAAGACCAGGTTCTTCGTGTAGTCCTGGCTGTCCTGGAACTCACTCTGTAGACCAGGCTGGCCTCGAACTCAGAAACCCGCCTGCCTCTGCCTCCCAAGTGCTGGGATTAAAGGCGTGCGCCACCACACCCACCACTTTCTTATTTCTTATGTGTACCTACTGCCTCGACATATGGGCGGCGGCTGGCCCTGGACTTGGACTCATGACCCTGAATATCATTTTGAGGTCCTCAGTTGGCTCAGCCTTCACCTACCAACTCTTCTTGGCCGGGGACAGGAAGGATCCCAGGTAAAAGACAACAATGCATTAGCCAGATGGCCAGCCCCACCCTGCTTCCCTGTCACGAGTGTCAGAGCTTGGCTGGAGGGGACAGCCCCAGGACCCACCAGACCAGTTCCTTTGGTCATGGCTAAGGTCCTAGGCCAGGTTGTGCATGGAGCAGGGACACGGAGGGTGTCAGAGGTATTCTGCAGGTACAAAACCCAGCTCGGCCAATCAGCAGCTGTGCAGCCCTGCACCAGCTGCTGGACCTCTCTGTGCCTCCCTTTCCACGTCTGTAAGATGAAACCATCAGGACTGATCCCACCAGGCTGTTGTGAGCACATTAAGTATGACAAACATGAAGCTGTCCTAGGGCACGGGACACAACTACTGTGGCTCTTACCCACTATCATTATTTGGATGGATTTGAGAGAGACTCACTTCCCCCAAAACTGTCTTGCTTGAGCCTGTGGTTACCCCCTGAGCTTTCTCTCGCTCTCACATATAGTACAAGACCTCATCTCTCCCACATCTTTTTCAAAGCTGGTTTTCACCCCATTGCTACACCACCTTAGTCAGAGAGAGTCCTTTCTACATCTGGCTGTGAGGGCCCGGGAGCTGCCCTGCTTTATTTTCTCTTATCCTAGTCTCTGATGAACTGACTCTTCTTTAAAAGGTGAACCCACTTTCCCCCGCTCTTTCTAGAGAGGGAGCTGTAGCCTGAGCGGCCCGGGCCTGCCTTCCTGGGCTCTGGCCTCACCCTCTTCACCCTGTGCATGCTCACACCTGGCTGCCACTTGTTCCCTCACAGGAACACTTCACCAATCAAAAGAGCCGTAAGAGAGCCGAGAGAGACGCAGCCTCCAAGGGGTGCAAGGGGTGTCGGAGAGCCTCTTCAGCCCAGGCACCAATGGCTGGCCCTACCTCACTCCACCCATAGGGGTGAGCTCAGTAGAGAGATGGGAAACAGTGGTCTCTAGCCCTACGTAGCAAAACGCGGTGTTCCTAGAACCCTAAGCACATGGCCCCCATACCTGGCAGAGGAGGGTCTTGCTTCCAGACCTCTGACCCCCTTTACAGCCCAGAGCCCCCACTTCTAAACTTCCAGCCTCCACACAATCGGGTGCTTCCTTTCTGAGGTCTTAGGGGAGAAAGAGACTGGAGAGGGCTTCTCCGTCCTCTCCAGCTTCGGATCCCGAGAGACTCCCCAGTGACCTCACTGTCCTGGTAACTGACCTTCCCCTACTCCCTACCTTGCTTCCCCACGCTGGGAAGGGGACAGGAAATGCACAAGTAATTATAGCCTGAAAGGGAGGGCGGTTCCAGCCGGCCAGATCCCAGCAGGAACTCCCGCAGTGACCCAGAGTCAGAGTAGGGAATGCGGGGTAGGACCAGCCTCCCCCGCCCCCGCCCCTATTAGAAAGACCCAGGGAGAGAGGGGCGAGCAGGGACTCAAATTCAGGGTCAAGGGTCTCCTCTAGACTCACCTGGGGCCTTTTCAACTCAGTCTCCTCTATTAGAAATGGGAATAGTGTTTGGACAAGATAGGAAAAGGAAGTAATCTGTGGGGATATTGTTTTTTACTCAAAAAGACTTACTGTTGAGATGGTCCTTTCCAAGATTGTCACTCATCCCTGTTTTCTCTCCACTCTCCACTCAGTACCCTCTGCCCCCTACACACACACACACACACACACACACACACACACACAGAGAGAGAGAGAGAGAGAGAGAGAGAGAGAGAATACAGCATACAGCATACAGACTGTCAGTTGAGCCCTGTAGCTGGGAAGAGAAGATCCCTGGAGCCCGGTTCCTACCTTTCCCCCCTCCCTGGGCCCTGCTCCTCTCACTGGCTTCCTTCAGCAGTCATTCTCCACCCTGAAACCTCTTGAGTCCCCCGTGGCCAGGTGCCAAGCTTTATCCACACAAATACCTCACCCCAGGAGCCAAAAAACAGATTCAGCCCAGTTCAATTGTTCACTAAAGGAGACCGTTGCCACGGAGATGTGTCAAGAACGGTAACCAAGCTAATTTCACCCCCACTTGACCTGGCCCCACATTGCCCACTGCCTCACAGAGAGATCTCAAATGTAAGCCCATGCCGGGCACACGGAGGGCATGAGTAAATGTTAGCGCCCTTTCCTGCCCACCCACCGGTGGCTGAATGGGGCAGCGCAGCACGCTGTGCACACGGGCCATACAGGCTCGTTGTGTGACCAGCCACACACACACTGCCACAAAACTTCCCTGCTTTTACCGACCCAGATGAATTCGCTCTGGAGAAAGCTGCCTGGCCCGCCAGCGCTACAATCCAGACTCTTCCTGCCCCGACCCAGCCCCGACCCAGCCTGGCAGATGGCCGGTACTCACCCAGCGAAGTCCCTGGATACAGCTGGGGCGCCGGTGCTCGAACACTAGCTGGTAAGAGCAGCAGCGGGGACGGTGCATTCTCTTCAGCACCATATTGAGCAGCGTGCCCTCCGGGACCACGTCCGGGAGACCTCCCACCTGCGGTGCCCCCACAGCCGGACTCTCCACCACAGCTGGGCCCACCTGCCAGTGGTTCTCACCTGGCCAGCTGACCTGTGATGCAGGGAGGAAAGAGGACAGCCGTCGGCCGGAGGAACTGCACCTCCTCACTACCACCCCAGGCTTAGCGTCCTCTGGACTTGGACTGGTCATGCGGAGGTGCGGCAACCCTGCCAAGGAGCCGGGGGAGGGACAGGAAGACCTGCCCCGGGTCCTGCTGGCTTGGCGCACCTAGGGGTCTCCAGCTTGGCTCACAAAGATGGGGCCCTTCTCAGTTCTGGCTGGAATTCGGCCCCACCTCACGGCCCATGTCCTGAAGGCATGTCCACCTTTGTACACACATTAGATCCCCAGAAGCGGCTTTTCCTCAAATTCTCCTCCCCGCCACTCGCTCCCACCCAAACTCCCCCACGTGCCGGCTTCCTCTCCCGCCCTTTCCAGCAGCTTTCCTTGGCCCTGACGCCGGCCCACCTTACCTTCATGTTTCTTCTCCAGTTCACACAGCGGTGCTCGCCCTAGCAAGAGGCTGCAGGATCCCGGACTGCTCCAGGGCAGCTCCACCCGGGAATCTTGGAGGAGTATGAATGTGAGTCCCTGGCCGCAACAAAGGGCCAGCTTCCAGAAGGACAGGTTACCCGGAGTAGGAGGATGCAGGGCTAGGCAGATGAGGTTAGTCCTGGGTTGAATAGAGGGCTGGGGGCGTGGGGGAGCCCCCACCCCTCCCCAAAGACTAAGAACTCCGAGCCTCCGCCTCCGTCCCAGATGTAAGAGCCAGCTGGCACAGGGCGTTCAAGCGAAGCTGCAGCTGGCACTGGTCCGGGCAGGAGCTGTCACACCCCCTGAGCTGCCCGCCCCTTCCCCTCCCCGGGACAGGCCGAGGGGGCGGGGAGCAGCCACTAGCTTTACGGTAGGGGTGGGCATAGGGGAAGGGGCAGGACCAGCCGCTGATGGAGTCCCTACCCGCGACTACGTCAGTGGGTTCAAGCTCCCGTCCCGAAGCCTCGGCGAGTAGGAAGTGCCTTAGGGTATCTGCCCCTGCCGCTGCGCGAGTGCCGAGTTAGGGGCGGTGATGGCTGCACTCGCCGCCACGTGGCCAAGAGGAGAAATGCAAACAAGGAAACTAGGGAAGGGGGAGGGAGTGAGTCATGGCGGCCCCACCCGGGAGGGAAATCCGGGCTGGGGCCGCTTCCTGGCCTGGGGCGTCCGGCCTCCCGTTTGGGTTCAGGGTTTCCAGCAGCCCGGGGCTGGAACTGGGCAGCCTTCCCGTGGGGGAATCCCGCTGCCTGGCTTCCCACCTTTGCCCTCCCAATCGCATACACTGGCGCTGGTGGGGAAATTGAGGCTGGCGGGGAGGGACTGCATTCCAGGTGCAGAGAGGGACACGTGGATGGATTTATTGTGCCGGGGCTTGGATTTGTAGCAGAGTTTCAAAGATAGGCTGGGCTTTGGGGCCATGCCCAGCCTCCCCAGCGCTCCCCAGTGCTGGGCTAGGTGACGGCAGAGCACACCGCCCTGGGCCCCTCTCCATCGACGCACAGATGGCCCGCACTTCGTCTCAGTCGCTCCTGCTTCCTAGTGGACAGACTGTGACCTGCGACGGTGATTTCCGTGGCGCCGGTAACTGCTCAGGGCATTGATGAGGGGTTAGGAGAAGGCACGGGTTCCACCCCAGCGTTCCGAGGCTCTCCAGCCTCTTCTCTTCTTTTCCACTGCCATTAAACCAGGAAGGGGGAGGTAGGGCTAAATCCAGCATAGCTAAACCCGTTCTCACCCAGAACTGAGAACTTTAATCATCCTTTAAAAACTGCATTTAAATGTGTATGTGTCTCAACAGTTTTTCTCTCCCCAAGGGCATGTTTGCAGGACTGGTTTAACTCCTCAAATTCCGAATTCATCCTATTGGCAAGAAATGGAAACTCTGGCTGGGCCGTGGTGGCGCACGCCTTTAGTCCCAGCACTTGGGAGGCAGAGGCAGGTGGATTTCTGAGTTCGAGGCCAGCCTGGTCTACAGAGTGAGTTCCAGGACAGCCAGGGCTATACAGAGAAACCCTGTCTCAAAAAAACCAAAAAAAAAAAAAAAAAAAAAAGGAAACTCTGAGCTTCGAACAAACATTCCAGGTCTCCTGTAGTGCCCGCCCTTTGAGATGCACTAGTGAAGGTTTCTTTGCCTCTCTGAGGAAAGAGGGGAACCTGGAAAGGAGTCTGCCTCACAACCCAGGTTCCTAGAACTTGGAAGAACCGCTTGGATACTTAGCCTAAAAGGAGAGGGAATGGGTATCTCACACGTGGGGGTGAAATGGTGGCCGCAGTCAGGAGGGTGCATCTGGCCTAGAAGGGATTGCAAAAGTTTCCTGAAACTAAGTGTGGATTAGGAAGGGGGTGTTTCCTGTTCCCGCTGCCCCACTTAGGACAGGTGAGGAAGATGTTGAGAGATGTAGCAGGACCTGCAACTAATTTTTTAAATGCCTTATTTTTTTAAGATTATTTATTTTGTGTATCTGAGTACACTGTAGCTGTACAGATGGTTGTGAGCCTTCATGCGGTTGCTGGGGATTGAACTCAGGACCTCTGCTCGCTCTGGTCATCCCCGCTCGCTTCGGTTAACCTTGCTCACTCAGGTACAAAGCTTTATTGATTATTATAAGTGAGTACACGGTCGCTGTCTTCAGACACACCAGAAGAGGGCGTCAGATCGCATTACAGATGGTTGTGAGCCCCCGTGTGGTTGCTGGGATTTGAACTCAGGACCTTCGGGAGAGCAGTCAGTGCTCTTACCCGCTGAGCTATGTCATCAGCCCCAATGCCTTATTTTTAATGGTGGCACTTTAAACACTTTAACCTGCCTTTAGCCCGTTACCTACTAGAGGTAGTGGAAAAGAAAGGATACGGGGTTGGGGGGCAGCGGGGAGTGGACCTGTTTAGAAAGGCCTGGAAACTGGCAATTCAGTTCACAGGTTAGCAGCAGCAGCTCGATCCATTTGCAAACACTTCACGGATACACCAGCAGTCCAGTGCGGTAGAATTGGGTTAGTAACAGTGGCGATGTGGCCTAGCAGAGAGAGCCAGGCCTCAGCCTTGGCTCGAGTCAGCAGGAGAGACCAAGAGGGACCCCAGGAGACCTTCTCAGCTGCGTCTCTCTCAGGGAAGCGAAGCTGAGTGAGAGCCACAGGGGCTGCACCGCCAGCTGCACCAGCCAGCCGAGCTCTGGCTCCGCCACTCCGCGGAGTCCTATTTTTACCCTCCGAACAGCCCGTGTCCTCCATGGGCCGTGCCTCAGCACGTGCATCCGATCGGCCTGACTCTGTGGAAGCAGCAAGATATTGTAGTACACTTCCAGATTTTTGGTGTTTCTCTCTAAGGAGTCCCAACAAATGCAGCTCAAATATGCAGTGTGAGGTGGGTGCTGTTACATGTGTGTTATTAGCAAAGAATCCTTCATCACACGACCTTTCGTGCACTCGATTTAGCAGGACATCCTCTCTCCTGTGTCTGCTTCAGAGAAATGTTCCTTCACAAGTCTGCCTTAGCCTTTCTTTCTGTTTTTGTTTGTTTGTTTGTGTTTTTTTTTCCCGAGACAGGGTTTCTCTGTGTAGCCCTGGCTGTCCTGGAACTCACTCTGTAGACCAGGCTGGCCTCGAACTCAGAAATCTGCCTGCCTCTGCCTCCCAAGAGCTGGGAATAAAGGCATGTGCCACTACTGCCCGGCCTGCCTTAGCCTTTCACGCCTGTGTCCACTTTAATGAAATGTCCCTTCACGTGTTTGCCCCAGCAAAACACCATCTAAACGACTTTCCAAAGAACCCTTAAGTTTCCATTTTAAGGACCTGCTTACCTGTTGATCTAACCATGGGCCTGGCCCTGTCTCCCAACCAGGTTGTGTAGCTTGACTTCATTCACCCCCAGGACACCCCATACAAGCTCTCTCCACACTACAGGCATCCTCTAGACTGCAATACCCAGAGAAGATACTAAGACACCGGAAGGGGCTGTGCGGGTGGCAGCCAGGGCCGGGCAGGGTATGACAATGACTATTCATTACTAATTTGACAAGATTTACAACCCCTAGGAGACCAACCTCTGGGCTCTCTGAGGGTGTTTTTAGAGATCAGACCCACCTTGAATGTGGTCTGCACCATCTCCACAGACCAGGGTGGCTCCCCGAAGGAAGAGAAGGGGTGCTGAGCGTGCCCTGACCATTCGCCTTTCTAGCTTCCCAGCTGCCAGGGCGAGGGGACCAGCTGTCCAATGCTCCTGTCCTTCTCCTCGGTAGACTGGCCCTTCAAACTGACTCAAAATAAACCCTGCCTCAAGGTGCTCTTGTTTGTCAGGGCAGTGAGAGGCAGTCAGCACACAGGAAGCACCTGAAGAAAGCTATTCAGATGGACTACAATGAGCGTCCCAAACCCTTTGGTCCCATCGTCTTGGCTTCATTGTCTCTGCCCTGGGAAGGTACAAAGCTGCGTTTTGTGCTCGCCTCATCACCGGTGGCCTGAGCCAGCAAAGGGATTAGCTGTCCCTTCTGTGGCAGCAGTGAGGGTCCCTGCTTCCTGACTGTGCAATGAGCCTCCTCGGGATTCACAGAGGAGACCTGGCTGGTGCAATTACTGCTCGTTGGCTGTTCCGTTGAGGCCGAGGCCTGGGTGCTGGTGCTGGTGGTCAGGGGACTGGGAAGGATGTCTGAAGAAGACATCGGGGCCAGATGGGGGATCTTGGAAGTGATCAAGTCATATCCTGTTGCAGCACCCACTGTCCCTAACTGTCATTACATGCCTGGTAGGGATCTTAGACAAATAATAATTACAGTTACCGTGCACTGAGTCCTGTTCTTCATACATCATATACACTAGCTTAATAGTCACAACAGCCCCGTGAAACGGCGTTATCGTTGTCCCATTTTTCAGATGGGGAAGCTGAGACTCCAAGACGTCAAACCATTTGCCCACCATCTTCCACTTCATGAGCAGAACACTGAGCGATTCTACCCAAAGGGCCATTGAATCTGTGCTTTACCATTCTGGAGCCCTATGGCAGAAAAATCTCAGTAGTTCCCACAAAGAGGAAAAGCTCACATCAGAAGTTCTAGCCCCAGCCCTGGGTATCCTGGCTCTGGCAGTCAGAGAGGATGATGGGAGAGTTACATTGAATCCACTTGGTGTAGGCTGTCCCTTCAGTGAGTTTCTGCCAGAGTCCAGGCCCCCAGAACCCTCCCTGTCTCTTGAGGTAATGGCAGCTCCCCTGGGGGCTGGGCATGGAGGTAGGACAGTTGAGACTTTCTGAGGGCAAGGACTGGACTCTGGACCGTGTTTCTTCCACTCCGGTCTCTTGGCTGACTCTGCACACACTGAGCCCGCAGCTTCCTGGATTTCTACTGGAACCTTAAAACTCCACGTGTCCAAGCCTCCCTTCCTGCTCCCCCCCCCGGGGGGGGGGTGTCCTCCTCCCGCTTTGCCTCTCTCTGCTCCTGGAGTCCTGCCACTGTCTAAGCAAGAAACCTGTAAGGTAGCTCGCTTCTCCTGCAGCCCACCAAGCGCCTAACACACACCGGAGAGCTCATCTCTCTTTCCCCCGCTGCAGCTCAGTGGAGGTCCTGTAGCAGTTACTACCTTTTTTTCTTTTTAAAGATTTATTTATTTTATTTATATGAGCACACTGTTGCTGTCTTCAGACACACCAGGAGAGGGCATCAGATCCCATTATGGATGGTTGTGAGCCGCCATGTGGTTACTGGGATTTGAACTCAGGACCTTCGGGAGAACAGTCAGTGCTTTTAACCGCTGAGCCATCTCACCAGCCCCCATGTTCCTGTCTAAAACTTCTTTAGCCACCTCTCCCATCCCTGATTGCTACCTCCGGCTCACCTCCCTTCATCCTCCTGGTGTACTCCCTCAGCGTCTTTTTTAAAAACTCTTGAATCCATTTGACATGTATTGCAGTTGCCAGGAACCGTGTTGTAAAACTAGCTATCGGATGCCATCCTCCAGCTCTGGGTACAGACTGGTCGGGTAGCTCAGTTGATAGAGAGCTTGCCAGGCACACACCAAGTTCCAGAACCCATCCCCATCACCGAATCTCAGCGCCACAACCAAGTTGTGGTGCACGCTTGTAATCCCAGCACTGGAGGGGAGGCAAGTTCAAGGCCAGCCTGGGCTACAAGACATCCTGCCTCAGGCATTGGGGTGGGGGTTGGGGAAGGGTCATAAAAAAACAAAACAAAACAAAACAACCAATCAGGACTTTGGGAACATAAAGTCCAGTGGGGTTATCTTTCCATCTCGCTCACAGGCTAATCTGATCTTCCTCCCTCGCCGGCATAGCTCTCTGGCGTAAATAGATGCTCCATGATTACAGATAGGGATGAAGTCAAGGGGAACCCTGGAAACCACTGAGGACCTGCATTCTGCAGATGCGGGGGCAGCGAGAAGGGGCTGGCTCTGTCTGTTTTCAGGGTGCTTCCTTCCTCAATACTTCCTTATTCTCTCCCCCTCACCCTGTGCCGCGCACGCAGACAGCACTCACAAGGGTTAGCCACATTGTGTGAGGGTGGAAGAAGTTGCTAACTTTTGGCCTTCCTTGGGACTGCAGAAAAGAGGCAGCTTGGAGACTGGCCCTAAATAACACACTAGGGGAGTTAAGGCTTGACGCCAGCCCTCTCCCGGGGTCCCTGGACGTCTACCTTGACTTTGGCTAAGCAACCATGGAGAACGATTAGGAGCAGCACCCACCCCACCCCCCAATCTGGACTCTGCCTCCTGGCTCTGGAAAGCCCTCTAACTCTTTTCCTGGGCTCCTTCTCCCAGACGTGGTTCCAGGTCAGTTACTCCTCTCCTCGCCTGCCCATTCCTGGGGTGGGGGCAGAGGCGGGGAGCTAGCATGTGATGGGCTCTGAGCCAAAACTTCCTGGGACTCACAGGTCAGAGGCAGCCACTCGTGGACCACTCTGCACGGGGATGTGCTCCAGAGAAGCTGGTTCCTGCCTTTCTAGGGTGGGGAAGCCAGCGAGCAGGGTTTACAGGCAGGCCTGGAGTTTCCTGGGACATTGGGGGGGGGGGAACATGCTTCTGGCTGGTACTGAAGATCCTGGTGGGTGACTCAAAAGACCTGAGGCTGTGACCAAAAGGTGGAGAGATGGTGGGAGGGGACAGGCACATAGACCACGAAAGGCTAAGTCTAGAGGCGTTAAGTCAGATACTCTGAAAACTTCATGCTACATCAGTACACAGAAGCTATCTGCGACTTCCTATTCCCTGTTTCTGCTTCCACGGAGGATGGGAGAGGCAGAAAGGAACACACAACACACACACACACACACACACACACACACACACACACAGGCAGGCACATAAGAGAGAGAGAGAGAGAGAGAGGCCGGGCGTGGTGGCGCACGCCTGTAATCCCAGCACTTGGGAGGCAGAGGCAGGCGGATTTCTGAGTTCAAGGCCAGCCTGGTCTACAGAGTGAGTTCCAGGACAGCCAGGACTACACAGAGAAACCCTGTCTCGAAAAACAAAAAACAAAAAAAAAAAAAAAAAAAAGAAAGAAAAAAGAAAGAAAGAGAGAGAGAGAGAGAGAGAGAGATTGAGTGAGAGGGGGTGTCCAAATATACTGGAGACACCGTATTTGACCTTGAGTGGTCAGTGCTCAGAAATGGCTACTCCCGTTGTGACCACCTTCCCCGAGACTGTTTCCCCCTCGTTCCAGTACCTTATGCCTTCCTCAGTTAACACTGCCCCCACTGCCCTCCCTGCCCCCCTGCCCCCACAGCTGGCCACCTGCAGACTTCTCCCACCAAGGGCTGCTGTTCCACCTTTCCCAGACTTTCTTAACCAGTGGCTCAGCATTTCTGTCCTCCCCTAGGCTGAGCCTTTGGCCTCTGTCCAGCCCTCCCTGTCCCCTGGTTTTGGAAGCTGGCAGTGTGGGTGGCTGTGGGAGCCCTGGAGAAGTCCTGTCAGGTAGGCCTCATGAGACATCCAGCCTGGCCGCTGGCTTGTTCCCCTTGTCTCCAGAGCATTGTCTGAGGTGGAGAAAGGAAGACCAGGGCAATGAGGACACGCTGGCATTCCGGCCAGGATTAGAATCTCTTTCCAGCCTTTGAGTGGGCCCAATCCTGCCCCCAAGTCCCCCTCAGGAAGTGCTGGGACCAGCGAGGAAGTTGCACAGTCCAAGGCTTCCTGGCACCAGACTACTGCCCGTTTCCTCCCTTCAGAGAGGCTCTGGTCAGAGACCAGGAGAGAGGGGAGGTCCATCATTCCAGAGAGAGACCTTCACAGATGAAGCTGCCTGGGCATGGCCGGCAGGCTCAGCTCTTCAGATTCCCACCTTGGGACTGCAGGAAGCGCTCCCCTCCTCCTCCTCCTCCTCCTCCTCCTCCTCCTCCTCCTCCTCCTCCTCCTCTTCCTCCCTCTCCTCCTCTTCAGGATTCTTTACCTGTCAGCCATATACTCCCTGTAGACACACTGCAGAAGTGTTGGAAATTCCAGCCAACTGCCCAGACTCTCTCAGCCTCCACGGAAGGGCCCATTATAATGGGCCTGGGAGCCACGGCAAACCACAGCCAGGGCCCAGCTGCTTTCCCTGCAAGTATCCTGCCTGCACCAGGGTGCCCCAGAGCCCCGTGTTCGGTCCCTGTCCCGTGCCTGGCACTCACCACACTGCACGCTATTCCGAGCGTCCCCTGGAGAGAACATCGGTAGTCATAGAGCAGGGACTGGCTTATGGGGTCCTGTAAGTCCTTACTCCCTGCAGTCTGTGGGGAGCGGGGCTGCCCTGAGATGGTGGCGGTCAGGGAGGTTCCCCTTTCCACCTCCCTTAGCCCCCCTCCGTGGGTATCTCTTTCTCTACCTTCCCACCCACTTTGTGGCATAGTTCTGCTTCTATTCCCCCACCCCCAGTCGCTGGTCCATCTTTTTCTCCCCTGGAAGGGGTCATCAAGTATGGACACTAGGACCCCCCTCGGGTGCTGTGCTTGGGACTTGCCCTGGAAGAAGCGAGAACGGACAGATGTCTAGTTCCTTACTCACCGTGGCCTTGTGAGCAGGGATCCGCCTGCTCTGCAGGAAGCCTCCAGGTGAGTTACTCACGTACCGAACCCATCCCAAATTCCAGTCTCAGTGCGAACCTCCGTCACGCCGTGTGCCAGGCGTTAGTGGCGGCCCCTCCACCTCACAGCTGCTGCCTGACTCTTCGTCCACCCGCTTCAGCTTGCTGGGACTCACCCAAGTGAATCAGCCCCGCAAGCCCCAGGCTGCAGGCCACACTGAGGTAAACGCAGGGTTTACCTGCCCTCTGCTTCCCAGACACCAACATTTTCCACACCCAAGGAGCTGCCGATGTCTTCCACAGAGGAAGGAGATTGGAACGGGTCCTGTGGCTGGAGCCTCACACTGCTACAGGGATAGCCACATCCTCCGCTTCCTTCCAATGCCCTTCAGCTTTTATCAGAAAGGCCTGTGACTTCTGCCTGGCATCCCTTCACTCAACATCCTGCCTGGGAAAGACCCCCTAGGTCGTGTTCCTCAACTTGTGGGCCACAGCCTCTTTCACGGGTGTCTCCCAAGACCATCAGAAACGCGGGTGTTTACATTAGAACTCGTAACAGTAGCAGAATTGCAGTTGCGGAGTAGCAAGGAAATTAATTCTATGGTTGAGGGTCAGCACAGCGTGAAGGACTGTATTAAACGGTCACAGCACTGGGAAGGTTGGAAACCACTGCTCGAGGCTCTCAGGCAAGCAGAGCAGTGGGGGCTCGGCGTGAGGGCAGGCTTCAAGTAATTCTACTTCAGCCTGTTCTAGAGGCAGAGGGTCTGGGGAACATCACCCTAGGGCCTTCCATATGGGTCCTTCCTGGAGCCTCAAAACAGGAGTGCTCAGAGACTGGGGCCCTCCGCACGGCCAGACACTGGCACCTCCTCTTCTAGGCCAGTCCTTTCTGAAGCTCTCTGCGGGAAGAGGCGGAAGATGGAGCTGCAGACAGGGTGAGAGAAAGCCGGGCTCCCCTCCCCTGCATCGGGCACAGAATCGGGCCGTCAGAACCAAGGGCTTCAGTTTTGAATTTCTCAGGATTAGGGGCGGACAGGCTGGTGAGGTAGGATCTGGGCAGAAGAACTCACAAGCTAAATTTAGGTCTGCGAAGCTTTAGTGAACCTGCAGGGCTGAGCGTGGGAACTGCAAGGCTGGGGAAGGTTGCCCCCTAGAGGCAGGACGGAGTACTTCTGTGTGGACAGCCCGCCTTTCTGTGCCTGAGGTATTGCTAAGTTCCTGCCTGGGCCCCTGGGAAAACAGCAGGACTAACCATTCCGGCTTGCTCTGGACCTGTGGTTCTCAAACTTCCTAATGCCTCGACTTAAACACAGTTCCTCACTCTGTGCTGACCCCCCAGCCATAAAACTATTTTTGTTGCTACTACATAACTCTAATTTTGCTACTGTTACGAATCATGATGTAAAAACACCCGTGTTTTCCGATGGCCTTAGGCGACCCCTGTGAAGAGGTCATTTGACCCCCGAAAGGGTCACGACAAACAGGTTGAGAACCACCGTTCTAGACCAAAGGGTTTCCTGGGATATGTGCTTTTACTTGTAGAGCGGGAAAAGTCAGCCACCAAGGTGGCTTATGGTTAAAGACGCTTGCTGCCAAGCCGGATGACCAAGGTCCAATCCCTGAGACCCACGCGGTGGAAAGAGAACACCAATCCTGTTCTCTGACCTCCACAGTAATGCCTTGGTTAGTGGCCACTGCATTCGGATGTGATGGTTGAACTGTATAGAGAGAACTCGAGAGAGTAGAAAGTGTCATGGGGTGTTCTGTTTTAAAGATCATAAATAGGCATTTGAGCTGAGACATGAATGTGTCAATCCCAAAGATGGGAGGAGAAAGACCACCAGGCCATCATGGCCAAATCAATTAAAGCAATTCATGAAGGCGAGCTTCTTTATTTGTGTCCATGGGCCGCTGCCGCCTCCTAAGGCAGGGTTGGTGAGGTCAGCATCAGATGTGGGGAAGACAAGGCTTTTATAGCTCTGGGGAGGAGGGTTCTGATGCTGGACTTGGCCGGCAAAATGGGCAGGGTCATAGGGGCAGAATCATAAGCAGAACAAGTTAGTCCCTCCTGAAACAGAGACATAACTACGTAGCCAGAACAACAAGTAGGCATAAAGGTAGTCACAGGTGGTCATATAACCTTTTGAAGAAAGGTAGGATTGTAAAATGGTTATAAACAACTTTTTAAAAATGATTTATTTATTTTTTATTTATATGAGTATGCTGTAGCTGTCTTCAGACACACCAGAAGAGGGCATCAAATCCCATTACAGATGCTTGTGAACCACCATGTGGTTGCTGGGAATTGAACTCAGGACCTCTGGAAGAGCAATCTGTGCTCCTAACCGCTGAGCCATTTCTCCAGCCCCTATAAAGAACTTTTTAAAGCAAAGACATGACTGCCATTCCTAGGACGGATAGTACAGAACCATTTGTGGTTAAGATTACATGCAGGGGCCAGGCAGTGGTGGCGCACACCTGTAATCCCAGCACTCTGGGAGGCAGAGACAGGAGGATTTCTGAGTTCAAGGCCAGCCTGGTCTACAGAGTGAGTTCCAGGACAGCCAGGGCTATACAGAGAAACTCTGTCTCAAAAAAACCAAATCCAAAAAAAAGAAAAAAAAAAAAAAGATTACATGCAGGTCATAGCCCAATCCTTGAGAGACAGAGGTTTACTCATAAACAGTAGTGAACCTAGTTTGTCTTTATTATAAAAGGGCCTTTAAGCCTAAAATGGAGGCGGGCTGGTTCTTCAGAATGACAGATCTATCTTAGGAACATTCAAAGAGCTTTCTGGACACATAGCGCAAAGGCTCCAGGCTAGAACGAATGTGCAATATTTAAGAAACCCACCAGCGAGGGAGGCTGTTAGGAGCCGGCAAAGTGATCATCAGTTTACTTATAAGCTTTGGGAAGCCATGCGAGGACTGAAGCCAAGAGTGCCATGTTGTGACGCCAGGCAGACACAGGGTTCAAAGGGAAATGAGCAAATCCAGGTCAGGAGGCTGTGACAGGGGTCATGATGGCGGGTGACACTGGGATGTAGACACGGGAGAGGGCAGACTCAACTAGGTCTGCTAAGGTCTTGCATGAGGGGAAGGGGAGACTCATGAGTAACACCTAAATTTAGTTGTGGGGCCTCAGTACGCAAGGATGCACCCCTGGGAATATCCTCTTTGAAGAACTAAGGAGTAGAGAGAAGGAAGCCCTCACAGGCCCAGGTAACTCAGGTTTCTGGAAGATAGCTCAGTGGATGTAGTCCTAGCACCGTGGAGGAGGAGAAATGTCTGGAATGTGTCTTTGGGGGAGAAGGAGGGGGAGGGAGGAATTTCTTAGGAGGCAGGATGTCTGCCAAAGGGAGTTACCAACATTGGTGGGAAAGCTGGAAAGTGACTTCAGGGACTGGTGGTCAAGACACGTGTTCTTCAGATAGCCTGAGGAGGACCGATGGGATGGCTGATGATAAACGCAACCCCCAAAGCCCACGGGATAACGCCATCAATATGCACGGCACCCTCACTGTTAGGATGCAGTGAAGGACCTGGGAAGACTGAGGGGTGACTGCCTCGGTCCCATTAATTTACTCCTGACCACACGGGGCCTTTCAACACGGCCTCTGGAGCCATCACATTCCTCTGGAGGGAATTCAGGACATGTAGGAGATTTTTACGAGTTTTACCTAGAAATGCCCTGTCTTCTTTCTACCTGTAAGTCACTGCTCAAGAATCCATGGCACGCCGGGCGTTGGTGGCGCACGCCTTTAATCCCAGCACTTGGGAGGCAGAGGCAGGCGGATTTCTGAGTTCGAGGCCAGCCTGGTCTTCAGAGTGAGCTCCAGGACAGCCAGGACTACACAGAGAAACCCTGTCTCGAAAAACCAAAAAAAAAAAAAAAAAAAAAAAAAAGAAGGAAGAATCCATGGCACAGGTTTATCTCAGATACATCTAGAGGGTTGAGGTAGAAAGGCCTTGCTGGGCCTGGAAATATGCTACAGTGCTTACTTTTTAAATTCTCTCTTCTCCTCCTTCTTTTCTCCTTCTTCTTCTTCTTCTTCTTCTTCTTCTTCTTCTTCTTCTTCTTCTTCTCCTCCTCCTCCTCCTCCTCCTCCTCCTCCTCCTTCTCCTTCTCCTCCTCCTTCTCCTCCTTCTCCATCTCCTCCTCCTTCTTCTCTTTCTCTCTCATACACACACACATACACACATGCACACACATACACACACACAGAGAGAGAGAAACTAAGAGAGACTCTGTGTTAGTTAGAATTCTATTGCTGTGAACAGATACCATGACCATGTCAACTCTTCTGAAGGACAGAATTTAATTGGAGCTGGCTTACAGGTTCAGAGGTTCAGTCCATTATCATCATAGCAGGACACATGGGAACATGATGATGTAAGCAGGCATGGTGCTGGAGAAAGAGCTGAGAGATCTACATCTTGATCTGCAGGGAGTAGGAAACTAAGGGCCATACTGGGCATAGATAGGTTAAGCATATAAAATCTCAAAGCCCGCCTCCACAGTGACACACTTCCTCCAACACGGCCACACCCACTCCAACAAGGCCACACCCACTCCAACAAGGCCACACCCACTCCAACAAGGCCACACCCACTCCAACAAGGCCACACCCACTCTAACAAGGTTACACCTCCTGACAGCGACATCGATGCTCCCCTTGGGCCAAGCATTCACACACGAGTCTATGAGGCCCATTCCTAGTCAGACTACCTCAGTCGCCCTGGCTGTCTTGGAACCTGTTATGTAGAGCAGGGTGTTATGGAACTCAGAGACCTGCCTGCCTCTGCCTCCTGAGTTCTGGGATTAAACAGTAGGTGGCATATAGCCACACACCACTAGAAACAGCCTTGCGGGTGTTTCTCCCCCTAAAAGATTTTTGTAATCTAGACGTGATAGTCTAACTTGTCTCCTCAAGGCATAGTTCCTGTCACGTGACCCTTTCAGAGTATCGATAACAGTCTCTGCCTTAATGTGCTACAATGAACTGCTTTCATCCGAGTGTTTCTGACAGGCTCAGGAAGCGTCGTTGTTTTTTCTAGGAGTGCGGAGCAGAAGGAGTCCTGAGTGCTGTGCCGTCTGATATGGCTGCCACTTAGCCATATACAGCTTTAATTAAAATTAGACCTCGCCGGGCGGTGGTGGCGCACGCCTGTAATCCCAGCACTCTGGGAGGCAAAGGCAGGTAGATTTCTGAGTTCGAGGCCAGCCTGGTCTACAGAGTGAGTTCCAGGACAGCCAGGGTTATACAGAGAAACCCTGTCTCAAAAAACAAAAAAAACAAAACAAAACAAAACAAAAAAATTAAACCTAAGTAAAAACTCAGCTGGGCAGCCAAGCTGGCCACAAATCAACCACTCAAAGGCCACCTGTGACCGGGTTTTGGGGGCGGGGGGGGGGACTGCATAGCCCAGATGTATACTGTTTTCTTTGTGGTTGAAAGATATTTTGGGTAGCTTTGAGTTATTAGGAGACACGGCTTGTAAACCGTG
The DNA here is from genome assembly GCA_964023405.1 of Apodemus agrarius. Classification (NCBI taxonomy): domain Eukaryota; kingdom Metazoa; phylum Chordata; class Mammalia; order Rodentia; family Muridae; genus Apodemus; species Apodemus agrarius. Next base: position 6,185,933 of record OZ030022.1, on the reverse strand, counting down.
AAGCCAGACCTCTGACTGTGCTACAGTGTCCAGGCCTTCAAAGCTCCCCGCTTCACCACCTCTTCCCACAGGCACGCACATTTCGGCCTGCCTTGTCCCTTTATCCCCTGTCCCCAGGCTGCTGTTACATAACCACCGCTTGTTATTCTCTTGCACAACCCCCATCTCCATACAAACTGCTCAGCGCGCTCCGAGGGACGCTCAAAGTACCCTGCCCCCTCCCTGCGTCCACCGTGGGAATGACTGAACACCTGACTTACACATTTCCAGACTCGGTTTCTTTCCTTTCTGCCTCTGCCCGAGCCAGCTCTTGCCAGGGCAGCGTTTGGCTGCTACTAATTGCGCTTTCTGGCTTTTACTGAGAAGTCTGGTGTGCCAGGAAGTCGGCCAAGCACCAACTGCTCCTCAGAACTCTTTGAAGTGGGCACAGCGGCTGTCTGTCTCCACTTTATAGCCACAGTAACCATTGTACTGAAGAGGGAAGGTCGGGTCCCACTGCTCTCCCTGCTTCTCGTCTTCCCAGGCCGTCCCTTCTCACAGTAGTATCAGGGAGTATTTCTAGAACACAGTTACTCAAGGCTGTGAGGAGGGAGGTATGTGCTGCAAGGCCCGGTACACACACACACACACACACACACACACACACACACACCGGTAAAGGGCATTGGATATTGGATCCCATTACAGACTGTTGTGAGCCACCATGTGGTTGCTCACGACCTCTCTGGAACCCCTGACCCATCTCTCCAGCCCCACAGGCTGGAAGCTCTTAGAAGCCAGCCTTGGCTACACAGTGAGACCTTGTCTCAGGATTCCAAACAACCCAAACCAATCAATCACAGCAAACATTCAAATCTGAAAAAAAGTCAAAGAGGCACTGGAATTAATTTGGATATTTTTAAAGATGCCCCCCACCCCCCAGATTATTTTTGAAGCAAGATAGATGTGATTTACGTCGCAATTGTGTTTGGCAATTAACTGAGCATGCCTCCCCAGACTGCTCATGTCTAAATCCCCTTCCTCGGTGCCTAATGCACACTTCAGCCAATCACAGTCATCTGCCCAACAGATGTGCATTGAGGGGGTTTGGATGCCTGACACTCACTCTGCTGGGTGTTGGTGTCCCTGAAACGGGAACCCCTGCTGCTCATGAAGTCGGTCTTCTGGAAGGGAGAATCAGGCAGAGCCTTGGAGATATCCACATCCGAGTGTCTACAAGCCGTGAGTGCCTTACTTGATAAGTTTGGCTGTGTGAGGCAGTTAAGGGTCTTGAGATGGGAGGTTATCCTGGATTACTACAGTCCTTGTAGAAGGAAAAGGGAGGAGGGCGAGGGAGGAGTCTCTCTCCGCCAGTCTGGAAGCAGAGTAGCCTGCAAACAGCTGTTCCCCACAGCTTCCCTGGGGAGGCAGCCCGGGAGTCCTCTTGCTTTCAGTGCAGTGACATTTCTATTTGGACCCTTGACCTGCGGACCATAATGCATTGGTGTTGCTTCAGATCATTAGATCTGTGGTACTTGTTGCTGTAGAGAAAGGACGCTAGTGAGGTCTAAGGGTGCGCCGGGTGGCCCCGCCAGAGCAATCCGGGTCCCGGAGAGCAGAATCCCGCTTTTGCTTTGGCCTTCCCTGTCAGCGCTCTGTACTTACGAAGCTGAGCTGGTGACGCAGTGTAGTTCTGCTGTGGAGGCGCTGCAGAGGCTGGGGCAAGCTTGCGAGGTATTGGGCATGAGAGTTGTGGAAAGGGAAGGGAGAAGGTGTTGGCGGCTAGTGCTCCTGGCCAGGCAGGAGGCCACACAGCGGCTTTGCAAAGGCCGGCGACCCCTGGTGGAAGGGTAGGGTGCTGGCTCATTCCCAGAACCCTGTCTTCCGAGCCGGTCCTTGGCAGACCTGGAAATGCGGCTTTACCCGAGCCAGCTACAATGATCACGTTTTAATTTAACAAACATGTAGCAAACATGTAAAGCAATCTTTAAAAAAAAAAAGATTTGCCGGGCTGTGGTGGCACACGCCTGTAATCGCAGCACTTGGGAGGCAGAGGCAGGCGGATTTCTGAGTTCGAGGCCAGCCTGGACTACCCAGTGAGTTCCAGGACAGCCAGAGCTACACAGAGAAATCCTGTCTCAAAAAACCAAAAAAAAAAAAAAAAAAAGATGATGATGATGATGATAACGATAATGATAATAATAATAAATAAATCTGTGGGCCGGAGTGAGCAGGGACTGAGCGAGCAAGCAAGGTTAGCCGGAGCGAGCAGGGCCGACCAGAGTGAGCAGAGGTTCTAAATTTCTAAATTCGGTTCCCAACAACGACGTGAGGACTCACAACAGCCTTCATGTACAGAGACAGTGTACTCATATACATAAAACAAACAAATCCAGGGGGCAGAGACAGGCGGGTCTCTGAGTTCCAATCACTCTGGTCTACATAGGGAATACCAAGACAGCCAAGGCTACGTGGAGTGAGAACGCATCTCAAAAAATTCAAAAGTAATTTAAAAATTAAAAAGTGGTCATTAGGGCTGGAGAGATGACTCAGCGGTTAAGAGCACTGACTGCTCTTCTGGAGGTCCTGAGTTCACTTCCCAGTAATCACATGGCGGCTCACAACAATCTGTAATGGGATCAGATGGTTTCTTTTTGGTGTGTCTGAAGATTATATATATATATATATATATATATATATATATATTATATATATATGATCATTGTAGCTGGCTCGGGTATTTGCTGGCTCTGGTATTTCCAGGCCAGCCAAGGACACGGTAGACAGGTGGGGGTCTGGGGATGAGCCCAGGACCCTGCCCTTCCACCAGGGGTCGCCGGCCTTTGCAGAGCCACGGTGTCGGGAGCGGCCTCCGGCCGGGGAGGGCGCTGTGCCGTCGGCACCGGGGGCGGGCTGGGGGCGGAGCGCCCGGCGGCAGCAGCTCTGGCTCTGGCTCGGGCTGGGGCTGGGGCTGGGGCTGGGGCTCCAGCTCGGGCCCTGCACCTGTGACTCGGTGGTGGCGGCGCTGCTCCTCCGTGCCCCATGGCCCCGTCCCGGCTACAGCTCGGCCTCCGCGCCGCCTACTCCGGCTTCAGCTCGGTGGCCGGCTTCTCCATCTTCTTCGTCTGGACGGTGGTCTACCGACAACCGGGGACTGCGGCGATGGGGGGTCTCGCAGGTATCCCCGGGGGCGCGGGGCGATCGGGGCGGGCTGTGCGCGGCGGCTGGGATGGCGCTGCCCGGGGGCGGGAGTGTTGTTTACTCCAGAGAGACCAGAGACAGCGCAGGCCCGGGTTCCTGGGCAGTGCCCGGGCCTCTGGGACCTGGTGCCTTCTGAACGTGGCGGGACCTAGGGTGCCCACAGCCCGTGCCTGTGAACGCACAGCCCGGCGGCTCCGAGGCTGTCGTGTCCCCGCACCCTGTGAATCTACCCTCCACCCCGTGGCCACTAGAGCGTCCTCTGCGTGCCCACCCCCTGGCCACCCTCGCTCCCGCAACACACACAGTTTGTAGGGGATTACCGCAACTCTTATAATAAGTGGGGTTCGCGGGGGAACTCATCAGCCAGCTCTCTTCCAGCCCCAGAGGCCCTCGGCCGAGGCCAGGATCATTCTGTGGACCCTGTGTCACTGGACATTCCCTTTACACCTGTGTCCATCTGCTCTGGTCGCAACCAGTCAGTGGGAAACTGCTAATCCCTGAGGGACGAGGAGGTGGCAAAGGCCCAGCAGTGCTCTCTGTGTAATTTTGGTCACGTCATTTAACCTCTGTGTGAAGGCCAGATATATTATTTGCACTTATTAGCATAATTTAATACTTTTTTGCTGTGCTAAACAATTGACTTCATCCAATCCTTAAAGTAATCCTCTGCAGTAGCATTTTTGTGCCCATTTTACAGTTAGAAAAGTCGATCGAGGCTTACAGTAAATAAATAATTCGTCTAGGGTTTCAACAGCCACTCGATGAGCCCCCAAGATGGCTTGGCCTTGAAAGCCTGGCTGACCCGATTTCCATCCCTAGAACTCAGATTCAGAGTTAGCATACTAAAGGCATTGAAAGCCCTGCTGAGAAAACTAACCCAACAGTACGACAGCCACATGAAGAAGTTTGTATGGCCAAAGTATGTGTAAGGAAAACCTTTTTAGATACAATAATCTTATTCCCTGTCTAAAATCCTTGGCCAAAGATCTAAAGGTGGAATAGCTCGAAATAATTAATTTATGCTGGACAGCGGCGGCGCGCGCCTTTAATCCCAGCACTCGGGAGGCAGAGGCAGGTGGATTTCTGAGTTCGAAGCCAGCCTGGTCTACAGAGTGAGTTACTGGACAGCTGGGGCTATACAGAGAAACCCTGCCTCGGGAAAAAAAAATCCAAACAAAAACAAACAAACAAAAAACCAAACACACACGCACAAAACAAACAAAACCCCAAAATAACAACAAAACAAATTCACTCATTGCCTCTGAATGGAGAGGGAGCCAGAGGCGGGTTTCTGCCTTATCAGAGGGCAAGTGTGGCTTAAACCTAGGGTGCGCCAAGCAAGGGGCTGGTGTCACCATGAAAGTTGGGTTTGATGCTCTGGCTGGGAGTTCTCCAGCTGGGGCGACCACCTGTGGACTCCTGACCCTCCTGGGATAGCCGCATCCCAGCTTGCTCGTGCGCGGAACCTTTCCCCTCTGCTGCCCTCCTCCACGCTTCCTATTGGAAGGCACTGCCTTAGCCTGTGGCTGGATGCTGAGGCTTGAGATAAGCTCTTCGGGTTGCAGGAGGGAGGAACGGCTTTGCGGGGATCAGCTGACTGTGTTCAGAGTCAGGTGGGTGGAGGGAGCTGTGCCTGAGGCACGGCCTTGCCTGCTGGCTGGAGGAGATGCGGGTGACTGAGATGCCCCTGACTCCCTGCTGGGCGTGCGCGCGCAGTGCTGTGTGCCACTGTCCAAAATCTGAAGCTCCGCGTCTGGCTGCTTATTGCCAGGAGGGGGTGGTCCACGAGGGAAGCTGAGGTAGGTGGAGCTCTGAGTTCCAGGACAGCCAGGGCTACACAGACAAACCCAACAAACAACAACAAAGAGCGGAGGAAGGGTTCCAGCCCACACTCCCGGCAGCCCCAGGGCCTCCCTCTGACCCATTCTCTGCTTGTTCATTCCATGACGCCCTTGCCTGACCTGACGCTGCGAAGCTGCCCTCAGAGACAGGCACGTGGTCGCAGTTAGCTGGGACAGGGACACCCGTCTCCCAGGTAGTCTGGACATTGGCAACCCGAGGTGGTTGTGAGGAGCTGAAGCCGTTTGGTGGAGGGGGCTGGTGGGTGCTTTTTCCTGACCCAGCATGGGTTGCGACAGGGGGTGGGGGTTGGGGGGGTCCTAGGGCAGTCGCCCTCGTTCCTCTTTTGGGGCGGAAGGGTATCAGGGTTTCTGACTTGCAAGCACCCCACTTCTGACTCAGCATTTTGCGGCCCAGAAGTTGCTGAGTCACAGGGTCCATCCTCACGGGTTTGCCCATGTTGGTCAACTGTGGCTGCTGGGCATGCTGGCTTCTGGAACAGGGTTTGTTTGAGTGTTTGGGGCTGGCCGGGGGCGGGGGTAACACTCATCCTAGCAGGAATATGGGAGGAAGTGACTTTGCAAAAGGGCAGTGGCCTCAAAAAGTATGGGTTCACTGTAGAGACCTCATCAGACTCCCCCACCCCGCCCTGGCTCGGCACTGGGAGCCCTGGGTCACATGCCTGTCTGTGTCTAGAAACCATGGAAAGCCCTTGTCCCCACATCCAAACATCTCCATAGTCTTCACAATTGAGCTCTGATGGACAGACAGGCACTCTGGCACCCTGGGTCTCTCCTTTGTCCTCAGGGCGTTTCCCAGACTCATATACCAAATGCCCACATTTCTCCATAAGCTCCCTTGGGTGCCTCTCAGCTTCTTATCCAGCAACTGGAAGTGCTTTCCCTTTTGAATCATCATCTTTTCTTTTTTAAGATTTATTTATTTATTTATTATATGTGAGTACACTGTAATTGTCTTCAGACACACCGGAAGAGGGCATCAGATCCCATTACAGATGGTTGTGAGCCACCATGTGGTTGCTGGGATTTGAACTCAGGACCTCTGGAAGAGCAGTCAGTGCTCTTAACTGCTGAGCCATCTCTCCAACCCAACCCAGAAGTGCTTACCAGGCCTATGAACCCAGAGCCTAGGCAGGTCTAGCCTTGGAAGAGGTAGAGGGGAGCCTAGATAGGCAGGTCTAGCCTTGGAAAAGGTAGAGGGGAGCCTAGGAGGGCAGGTCTAGCCTCGGAAGAGGTAGAGGGGAGCCGGGATGAGCTCTAACTTGCTCCTGCAGCCAGTTGGGGCTGGGGCTTTGTCCATACTGCTTGCTCTGTGTTGTATAGACCAGGCATCCTAAAGCCCTTGAGTATCCCAGGAAAGAGGACAGAGGAAGGTGGGAGTAGTTGCTTCCCATAAGAGGGGACCAGGGAGGGACACTTCCTCGGCGACCACTTGTGGAGGGCGCATCTTTCCAAGGAGGGCCAGGGTGGGGTGAGACCTCCAGCATGTCACCTGGGAGGCCTGAGTCCAGGGCTGCAGGTGGGTTCAGGGCCATCTGAGCCACCCTCTACCTTCTCTTCCCGTTCTCAGTATTTCAGAGCATCTGTGGAGGTGAGGGTTTGGGGGACCCCTGGGTCGTGCTGGTGGTCTGAGATGACTTCCTAGTGGTGGTTTGTATACACTTCCTAGTTTAGCGTTTTCTAACCCTGAAACTGCTTAGCCACAGAGGAAGCGCTCCGACCTCCTTTTCCCTCCGAAGCTGGACTCCAGAATCTTAAAGTGGGAAAGAACTTAGACCTCAGCTATTGCACCCGCTGCGTGAGGAGAGAGGACGAGTACGGAAGGGTAGAGACGGAAGGGACCGGACTGTCCCTGCAATGCAATGCTCAAGGACAAAAGCCCATGTGCTCAGGGGTGGAGCTTGCGGGTAAAGTGAGCCCTGTGCCCAGAGCCCTGGGTTCGATCCTCAGCACTCCCTAAGGAGAGAAACCAACCAAGTCCCTGCCAGCGAAAACTGGAGGAGGGACAGGAAGACTTCTCTGGAGGTTGCTGGAGTAAAATCCAGATCATGGAGGGTAGAGCAGGGATTAGGGTTCTGGCTTCCTCTGGGCTGCTGTGGCTTCCTGCCAAGACAGATGGAGACGTTTGTTGTCCTCCACCCAGAGCTCCGGCGTAATGGGAACCCATCCCAAGGAGGAAGGCTGAGGGCTGGTTGGGGCTGAACTGAAAGGGTGATGGGGGCTGTTGGACTAGCAGGTGGGGAGGCAGCGGGCAGAGGTGAGTCGGTGGGCTCCTGGCCACGCAGGAAGGAGCCCAGGTTCCCTGCCTATCCAGACTGGCAGGACCTCAGGGCTCGCTCTTTTTACAATTGGCAGCACCCAGGGCAAAGCAGCGCCTGCCCTAAGTTTTCCTGGCTTCTATTATCCCTGCTCTGTTTTTGCCCCATTTTGACCATTGAGCTGGTCCCTTGCCGCCCGCACCCCGTGCCTCCCAAGAGAGGTTTAAAACATTCTTAGGCAAAAAAAAAAAAAAAAAAAAAAAAAAAAAAAAAAAAAGGCCGGGCGGTGGTGGCGCACGCCTGTAATCCCAGCACTTGGGAGGCAGAAGCAGGCGGATTTCTGAGTTCAAGGCCAGCCTGGTCTACAGAGTGAGTTCCAGGACAGCCAGGGCTGCACAGAGAAACCCTGTCTAGAAAAACAAAAACAAAAAAAAACAAAAAAAAAAAATCTTAGGCGTGTCAAGAGCAGAAACGATTTCACAGACGTCTGTGTGCATTCCCCAGCCTGAGAAATAAGATGCTGGGTGGCCGTCAGAGGGTCCCTTTGCTCCCCTCTGTCCCCGGCTACACCCTCCTTCGCAGCCAGATAGATGTCTGCCCCTCTGTCTGAGAGGTCACAGCTCTTGTGCTGTATGTATGCCTCTGATGATTTGAAAAGCCCCCACCCCACCCCCTCCAGGATGCAGGAGGCTGAGGGGCCTGCCCACAACCCACGGCTCTACTGAGAGCCTACAGCTGGCCGGCTCTCCTCCCTCCGTCTTCCTCAGCTTGGCCCCACAGCCTTGCTCCAAGGCCTTGCCAATGGCGCTGGCATCTGCTCCTCTGTTTCTTTGAACTGCACCAGCAGGCACTGCCTGGCACGGAGGGTTGCACTGGAATCTATTGTTACGGACTGAGAGCAGCTGGCATCCTAGAAGTGGCCACCGGGCCCAGAGGCATGCCCAGAAGGGTCTGGGATGTCAGGCTACCCTTTGCCACACAGTGGAAGATTGGTAGGAGGCCTCCCCCAAAGCAAGTAGGCCACTTGAGTGGTGGGTGGCCCTGGGGGCCTCAGGGCTTCCCTCCCTTTTTTTAGACCAGTGCAGAGTTAAGAAGAGCCCTGGTGCCCAAGAGTTCAGCTGCGGTCCCTGGAGAGTAGGCAGAGGAAGATGGGAGAAGGCCTTCGCCACTCCTATGGCTTCGGATAGGCATCTGGAAGTCTATATGTAAAGCTCTGAGTGAAACTCCAAACAAGTCCTGTTTAGGGAGAATTCTATCTATGGATATATGCATATTATAAACTTAAACTGACACTCTTTTAAGCATTTAGGAGAAATATTTAGCATAGTTTTGTTTGGTTTGGTTTTGGTTTTTGGAGATAGGGTTTCTCTGCATAGCCCTGGCTGTCCTAGAACTTGCTCTGTAGACCAGGCTAGCCTTGAATTTGGAGATCCAACCTCCTCTGACTCCCCAGCGTTGGGATTAAAGGTGTGTGCCACTGCTGCCCTGGCTACCAGAATTTTCAAGATGGGTGCAGTGGTGCACGCCGTTAACCCCAGCATTCAGGAGTCAGAGGCAGGTGGATCTCCAATTTTGAGGCAAGCCTCCTTTACACAGAGAAATTAGAAAAACAAAACAAACAAGCAAAGACCCTGTTTCTCTCAAAAGTAGAAGGGGGGAGCTAGGGGAAGAAGGAGGAGGTAATGAACCTAGAAAAGACAGAAGTCAGCTGGTTTTGTTTAATGCTCAACGTTCTGGAAGGCAGCTAGAGTCTTATGCCCCCACTTTCAAGTGGTAAGGTCACATCCACAGCCGGTCATGAGAGCCGGTCCTGGTGTAGATCTGGCTTAGCAGACCTCAAGGGCTCTAGATGGGCGCCACTGGGCTAGATGCCAGGTGACATGGCAGGCAGGCAGGTGCCTGGGTCCTACTGACCGAGTCTGTCCCCGCAGGTGTCCTGGCCCTGTGGGTCTTGGTGACTCACGTGATGTACATGCAGGATTACTGGAGGACCTGGTTGAGAGGGCTGCGCGGCTTCTTCTTCGTGGGCGCCCTCTTCTCCGCAGTCTCCGTTTCCGCCTTCTGCACCTTCCTGACGCTGGCCATCACCCAGCACCAGAGTGAGGACCGTGGGGGATTGGGGGAGAAGGGCGGGGCCTGGGGGTACCCTGGTTCTGCTAGGGACTGGATGGCTTGCTTGACCTCTCCCCACTGCCGGGGCTCCTTATTGTTGAAACGGGGAGAATGAGAGCCCCAGTCTCCTCAGGGGTAGGAGGGTCCGAGTCTGGTATGAGTTGCTGGGGTCTTTTCATCTCTGCCTAGCTTCAGGTGGGCAGCGCCCCCTGGTGGTGGTGGTAAGAATCATCAGAGGCTGTCCCTGTGTGACGAAGGTTGGGAGGGGCCGGGTGTGTGCCACCAGAGCGCAGTGGATGGTGCAGACCTGCTGGCAACTCTGACCTCCTTTCAAGACCCCGGCTTTGTGACCAAACATGCAGTGTTACTCTAAACCCGCAGCGCCCTCCTGCCTCTATTGATTGATTGATAGCATTGATTCAGAGATCAGGAAGGATTTGGAGTGGGAAGAAGGGGGTCCTGGCTGTGATGCCGTGGGCAGATCTCTCAAGTTACCATCTGACTTTCCCTGCAGGTCTCAAAGACCCGAACAGCTACTACCTCTCCTGTGTCTGGAGTTTCATTTCCTTCAAGTGGGCCTTCCTCCTCAGCCTCTACGCCCACCGCTACCGGGCTGACTTCGCCGACATCAGCATCCTCAGCGACTTCTAACCCGGGGAGTGAGGTCACCACAGCCGTGGGAGGGCGGGCCCTCGGGATCTGGACTCCGCTTCTGAGTCATCAAGGGAGCTCGCCCCAACCCCTGGGGACTCCAGAACCATGGCCAGTTCAGTTTCCCAGAAATCTGTCTGGTCCCCTTTTGGGGAACACATGGAGCTGTTCAAGGGGTACTGCCAATATGCCCGCTAGCCCGATTAGAGGGCAGGTTAGACCTTTCCAAATGGATCTATTTTCTTAGCACGCAGAGGGATCTTTGTAAGTAGGGCCATGACAATGAATTCAGTGGGTAGGATTGGAACTCTGGCTAGTGGCAGGGGCCGGGGCAGGCTTCCTGGTGACCCCAGACTTCATTGAAGCTGTGGAGGGGGGCATCAAAAGTCTGGGCACGTAAGGAATCTTTAGTACAGATCTCCATCCCAGAGCGCCCACCCTGCTGTCCTCAAGGGCAGGGGAGCTAAATTCACCGGTCCTTAGGGAAGTGACAATTGGCTCTGTCTCTGAGCGGCATAGTTGGACAGAACCCAGCGTCCATCTCTCCTACCTTCCCATCCAGAGTTTGTTTCCCATGAGGGTGCTAGTGCCAGCCCACCATTCCCGTGTGTCACACATGACCACATACACCAGAGCAGGACTCCTCGGATGAGGCTAGACTTGAGGACCACAGGAAACATACCCCTGCACCTAGAAGGGCTTTGGGATCAGGGGCAAGTGGGAGCTTCCTGTCTGCACTGGATCTCCAGCCTTGCACTTCACCTGACCCTCACTGCACAAGACCACCCTAACCATGAGGACCTTCTCCCTGCACCGGACCCCAACTCTGACCTTTCACCTTCTCTCTCTCCTGAAGGAGCTCTCCCGGATGGACATGGGCCCAAGGCCTTACCTAAGCGGAGAGGGAGGGCGGGGGCTGCTACATGTATCCTCCTCTGGTAGGTTGCCATTTTGCATGTCTACTTTTTCACCTGGGCGCTGCCCCCAGCTCTCTGCCTTGCCTGTGTCATGGGCACTTAAGCAGAAATACAGCGGCTATTTTAACCAGCCTCAGGGTGTTTCTTTGGGGGTGGGGTCTTCAGAGGGGACAAGAGTGGGCAAGATGGGGGCTCTAGCTATCTGGTCATCTCCCTAAGTTTGGGGCTACTGGGCAGCCCCCCCATCCCTGGTCCCTCTCGGAATGGGGAGACTACTGGCTCAGATCTCCTTTGGTCTCCCAGCTCTGCCCCGGCCAGGGTTAGGATGCCCTTAGACTCCACAACCCCGCCGATTCCATCTCCACGCCCTAAGCCAAGGTAGATGAGATGGGGAGCTTTCTTTTTCTACCCCAGCCAGATTGCTTGGGGCTCCAAGGTGCCTGGTGACCAGGATGTGCAAACTCAGAACCAGAAAGGCGGGAACTAGCGCCTCCCTCTCACGCTGGGTACACTTGTCCTGGCCTGTGTTTGCCTCACCTGTCCTTACTGTGTGCTCAGAACATCATGGTGCTTTAGCGTGGGGAGGGACAAGGAGCGATGACTACTTCTAGAGCCTTCTGGTAGACGCCCCTACTGAGATAGGAGGCAGGTCCGAATCCCACAGGGCCTAATGTGTAGGGTTCAGCCCCGGGCCATCTCCTTATTCACCTGGGTTGGCGAGCACGTATTTGGAGTGGTTTCTTCATGCAGTAGCCACGGAAGGACAAGGGACTGGAGGGTCTGAGTTAGGCCTGGACTTGTCCCTTCTCCCCAGCCCATCACAGGATGCTGGGTGCACACCCACCCCACTGGCGATCCCCCACTGACACCCAGGGACTTTAAAGCAAATAAAAACATATATTGTTCAGAAGGGTTTTTTTTTTTCCATTTTTTTTCTTTTTTACAAAAACATGAGTACATACACAAGGTATGGTGGGGTTGGGGGAAGACACACACACACATACACACACACACACTCTTGCACACACTCACTCACACACATACATACAAATACTCTTTCTTGGTCCCAGGCCTAGACCTCAAAAGCCTCGAAGATGTCTGGGGCCCCCTCCCCCACGTCCAACTATTCTCCCACTTTGTCCCCCTCAGCCAAGCTAGTCCTATGTGGGGCAGAGCTGAGGGGTGGGGGAACCCCAGTAACAGAAGGCTCATACTGGAGGCAGTGACCAGGCACCCCTGGGATTGTGTTGTGCTTTCGAAGGGAGATGAAAGGTTTGGCACCGTTGGGTTAGGAGACACAGGACTCAGAGAGCACCTGTCTGCTGCACCAGGGCACTGAGATGGCCCACATAGGGTGGCCTCTGGTGGGACAGTGACTTGCAGGTGACTACTCACAGGGAGAGCAGCTCAGAACGGCTCTCAGAGCCCAGTGCTACCCGAAAGGCATCTGAGGAAGTGGGCGAGAGGAAGCTCTCCTGTACTCAGGGAGACCCTTGGCCCCTCCACTCCCGGCCCTGGCAACCCAGGAAAGGCCACCCTGGCTGAGGCCAAGTTAAGAATAGTGGTTATGGATGTGCCACTTGAGCTAGTCCCCTCTCTGTGCAGTCCTGAGGATGGAGGCCTAATCTGTTCTGGAAGAGCCCAGCTGGGCCCCAGTGCCCAGCCTGCCTCCTCCCAGAGTCCTCCCTGGCCCCCATCCCAGACCCAGTGGTCTTCTCAAGCTCCTTGGGATAGCTGTCAGGGTAGGCTGTGCTCTGGACCTGACTACCTGCCCAGAGGATCTCTCAAGACCCAGGATCAGGGCTGACAACAGAGGTGAGGAAAGCCACGTCTGAAGGGTGGTCTGTTCTGAAACCCTAGAGAGTCATGGGCTCTTCTTCCTCCACCAGCTGCTCCGGGGGCCTGGGAACAGGACAAGGGTGAGGTGTAGGGGGGGGCCACAGGGCCTTGGGTTACCCTCATAGTTCCACTTTAAGGGCCCGAGAGATTAGCCACATGAGAGTCTGAGGTCTTCGAGATGGGAGAACCCAAGGGGATTAGATGGCCCTGGGCTCAGGGCTGGGGACCTGGCGTTACCTGTCTTCAGCCAGGATGCCCACAGAAAGGGATGCCAGTGCCGTCACGGCTTCTACCTCTGCATCAGCTCCCGGCACTCTGGGTAGCCAGGAGTCTGGACAGGAAGCCAAGCGCTGCATACAGCCCCAGTATTTCCCTAGGACGAGAAGCTGGGTCAGCTGGGAAAGGCAAGCTGAGTTATACCCTAGACCAATGCCAAAGCTGGGGACTCAGGCCCAGAGCCCAAGGATCACATCATCAGCTTGGGCATCAGCACCCCTCCTGCCCTCACCTCTCAGCAAACACCCTCCCAAATCACCCCTTCCCTACAGCCCTGGGCGACAGCAGATTCAGCATGGCTATGAAGCCACCTCCACAGATAACTAGGCCCCTTCCCATCCTCCCTGGCTAGCCTTCCACTCTAGAGGCCTGGAGAGATACATGAGCAGTTAAGAGCCCTGGTTGCTCTTCCACAGGACCTGGGTTTGACTCTCAGCATCTACTTAGTAGCTCACGACCATGTCAAACTTTGGTTCCATGTATCTGACGCCCTCTTCTGGCTGATAGGGGTATGGCACACACATGGTGTATGGACATATGTGCAAATACCCATGTGCATTAAAAAAATTAAAAAATACAGTATAGTGGCACACATGTTTAATCCCTTCAACTTGGGAGGTTGAAGGAGTTGGATCACTGAGTTTAAGACCATGGTCTACAGAGTGGGTTCCAGGACAGCCAGGGCTACAGAGAAAGTCCCTGGTCTCCAAAGATCCTCAAATTAAATAATAAAAGACCGCTCCATAGGTGTGTGGATCCCAAAAGCACCAGGAGGGCTTGTCCCTACGTCTTGGCTTATATCAAGGTTTGCTCCGATGGCAGTGCCTTAGCTTCCTAGAGCATGGGGTCCCCCACATGTGGCCGCACACTGCCCAGCCTAGCCCTAGGAGCCTGCAGTCCCAGCAGGCAGAAGCTGAGGGAAGATCACAGGGTGGAAGGCAGCCTGGGCTACATAGTGAGACCCAGTATCAAAGAAAACCAACTAAAGAGCTGGGGCTGTAGCCCACAGTAGAGTAAGCGTCTTGCAAGACCCCGTTCATCCCCAGAACTGAAGATGGGGGAGGGGTAATGGGTAAGAAAACCAGGTCACGCCAGGCGGTGGTGGCGCACGCCTGTAATCCCAGCACTTGGGAGGCAGAGGCAGGCGGGTTTCTGAGTTTGAGGCCAGCTTGGTCTACAGAGTGAGTTCCAGGACAGCCAGGGCTACACAGAGAAACCCTGTCTCAGAAAAAAAAAAAAGAAAGAAAGAAAGAAAGAAAAGAAAAAAGAAAAGAAAACAAGGTCACAGGGAAGGGGCGAGCCTCCCCACTGCCGCTCTGCACAGCCACCTCTGGTCCGCGGGACATTCATCATCCTGTTATTTTGACACAGTGAGAGCCATGGGCCCACGCAGTGCAGAACATGGCCCACAGGAGGTTCTAAAGTCAGCTCTATCTGTGGCTTTCTGTCTGGTTCCCCAACCAAGCCCTGAATATGAGGAATCTGCTTTGCCACTGTATCCCAGCAGAGACTCTGGGTCTTCCCAGGAAGTGTTTAACACAGAACAGTCTTTCACTGGCTTTAACCTGGTGGAAGCTGAGCCTTGAACGTGGTTTCCAAATGTGGACTCTGAAGTGGTTCTATTCTGAGACCCAGGTCAGCCCTTCACACGGCTTTCCAGGCCCTGTTACCAGCGCTGAAGAGGTTAAACCAAGCCTTTTTGGCAAACAAGGCCTGAGTATTGTCATCAGCCCCCTGACCCACGACTGTAGCCAGGGATGTCATAGGAAGCCTCTGTTTTGTCCATGGTGGGTCCAGCTGGAGGGCTGAGATACTCAATCATGGGTATGTGCCCGCGTTGCTCCGAGGTGGTGGTACCTGAGCATCCTGTTGGAGACTATCAGTGTGCATCTGACCTAGCTGGCACTGGAATCTCTGAGACCCTTGTCCCCAGGATGGTGGACCCTTGCCGTTCTCCTGAGTTTGGACCCAGCAAGTGCCCCAGGGAAAAAAACTCACTGTGCACCCTGACCACGGCTTCCAGAGAGCGGATGGCACTGAGGTTGGGTTTCTGTTTCCAGCTTTCTTCTGAAAGAGGATCCACCTACAGAGACATTCCATCAGGCACCCCAGACTCAGCTTCCGAAAACAGGCACGAGCTGTCGGCTCGCTCTGTGACATCAGAAGACGCTGGCCCCAGGCCTGACCCGGGAGGTTCCCACTGTGCCCCCTGCCAAACACTGCCAAGAGAGACCCGTCCCACCCCTACCCCTGCCCACGTTGTCTTCCCTGGGGTCTCCCACAACTGTGGGAGCCAGGCTCACCTGCACCGTTGAAATGTAGCTAGCTGCGGGCCGGGGGCTTACCTTGTTGCCCAGGAGAGCGGCCACACAGGCCTCAGAGGCATCACAGATGGCCGTGAGGTCATGTCCGCCCTCTAAGACCAGCACCACGGCACCTCCTGCCAAGTTCATCAGCTGCTGTGTCATGTACCCAAAACCTAGGTGGTCGAGGTGAGAGAGCAGGGGCTGGAGGAGAGGCAGACCCATTTCCTGCCCCTCCCATCTCCCTGCCTGCATCTTCCTTTAGAGACTGTTTTAAAGACTAGAACCACGTGCAAAAACATTCATATGCTTCATTCTGAGCTTTGAGAAGCTAAGGGTCTTGTGTGCAAGGTCCCACAGCTGGGAGGTGGCAGGGCCGAGACCTGGATCCCCACATCACCACCAGCACAAGTCTCTCTCACCCGGCCACAACTACCTCCTTGTCCCCAGGCCCTGGTGCACAGAGGACTACACCGGCAGACCCGTTCTGAGAATGCCGACCTTCTAACTTCCTCCAAAGTGCTGTCTGGAAACCTGGCTTCTACAACCAGGCTTCCATCTGGCCACCCCAGGGTCTGATCTATGAGATCGGGCCCGATCTTGAGAAGCAGGTCTGTGCTGCGAGGCTGTGGTAGCCTGCAGGCCTACTCCAGACCTTACAGGTAGCCCTGGACCGTGGCCACTGCCTCCTGCCCCTTTCGTTTTGGCAGGGCGTTCCTGTCCCCACAGTCTGGCTCTTAGACCCCACAACTCCCCCCACAGCTGAGGCCCCCCTTACATTTGGCAGAAACGTGGTAGCCACCCAATGGGGCTGGGTGACCCTCTGCAGCATCGAACCCAGCGGACACCAGGACCAGGTCAGGAGCAAACTCTCGGGCAATGGGCATCACCACTATCCTGAAGTTGCAAGGAGAGGCATCATCAACCCGGCCCATGCCAGCCCCTCCCGCCAACTTCGCTGAGGACACCAGCTCGTAGGACACCAAGAAGCACAGTGTCCTAATGGGATTAGTGGTCTGATCTCCTTCACCCTTGGCTCTGCTAGCCCAGCCTTGGACTCAGCCATACAGAGAATTTAATGACCACGAGGCAGGATGGAGGCGGAGATACTAAGGACAGGACAAAGACATGTGGGCCGCCAGCACGGGGTGTGCTCCACACAGCCGGCTCTGCGGGACTTGTTCGAGTCACTAAGCCCTGGGGACTGAATCACCCAGCACTTCGGCTGAAACTGAGCACACTCTACGTAGAGCTGACCTAGACGACTTGCTGCCTGAGAGCAAACAAGGGTGACTAGACCCTGGTCCCGGGCCGCCAACTCCATCATCTTTCCTCTTCCTCCGCTTCCCTGCCCCAATGCTGGCGTCCATTCAGGCATTTGAGCCCAGTACAGAACCAGCAAGTCCCACTCAGGGCTCCCGCAGAGTCTGTTCATGGAGAGAACCTCCAGAAAAGGACTTACAGATCTAACTCTAGGGTTCCATTTTCCTAAACGGATGTGGGGAACCTAGGTGAAGGAGACAAGGACTCCTTACAAGAGCCCAAAGCTCCCTCCAGGGCAGTTTCCTAGAGTAAACCCGTCCCTCCGTGTGGACGGCATTTAAGGACGCCAAGTTTCTACTCTCACCAGAGATCCACCTCCTCCAGGCAGCCCTCTTTGACTAAATGTGGCAGTTTTGATCTCCATAAATGTCCTCAAGATGTAGGACTCTGACTTTCTCATTATTATGTCCCTACAAATACAAGCCATTTTGTTTTGTTTTCGTTTTTGAAGATATGGTTTCCATGTGTCACCCTGGCAATCTGGAAACCCATCTTGTAGACTTGCTGGCTGAAAGCTCAGAGATCTGCCTGCCTCTGCCTCCCTTGGATAAAGGCACATGTCCCCCTTTTTGTTGTTTTTTGGTTTTTTTCGAGACAGGGTTTCTCTGTGTAGCCCTGGCTGTCCTGGAACTTACTCTGTAGACCAGGTTGGCCTCAAACTCAGAAATCTGCCTGCCTCTGCCTCCCGAGTGCTGGCATTAAAGGTGTGCACCACCACTGCCCCCCCTTTTTAAATTGGATCTTGCCTACAATGTCTAGCGACCAAATGGGAGCAGGCTGACATGACATCCCAACTGATCACTTCCAACCTAGGGCCATGGGAACGAGAGGAGAGGTCGTCTTGCCAGACTGGCTTCCTTTAGACCCCAGAGGACTCACCTGAAAGCAGCCAGGTACTCAGGATCCCCCATGGGCGGATCCAAGCCCCCAGCCCAAGCCACGTTGACGTTGAAACCCTCGCCACTGCCAGTTCCCACCTGGAAAACAGGATGCAAGGCAGCTGTGAGAACAGAGACCCGAGCTCATCCGACTCCTTCACTTCCTGATCGGGAAGCTGAGGCTCAGGAAGACCAAGCCACTTGCTCAGGGTCACACAGGACAGGGGCAGAGTCCGGGGGTGGGGGTGGGGGGCGGAGCCAGTGACTGGAAGGTTGTGCTGCCGACCCAGCGTGCACCCACCTCATCCACAGCCCCACTGCCTGGGAAGAAGTTGCCATCGTCATGGCGATGAAGGGAGATGTAAAGCACACTGGGGTCCTGGTAGAAAGTCTGCTGCGTGCCATTGCCATGGTGAACATCCTGTACAACACAGCGGTCAGTGGGAAAGGGAACGTCCAGAAAGGTAAAGGTAAGGAAGGGCACGGAGGAAGATTTCAAGGTCAGTGAGCACGCTGAGCACTGGGACTCTAGTCGGGTGGGGTCAGGAAACTACGGTTCCTGGGATCACATGACGTGAGTTGCCCCAAGTGATCTACTGTCAGGCAATGATTCCCCATCTCCACATGGAAAGATTCCTCCTGTCTGTGGCAGGGTCTCGCTATGTAGGCTTGACTGGCCTGGGATTCATTATGTCCACCAGAGTAGCCAGAGATTTACCATGTAGACCAGAGTGGCCTGGAACTTATTATCTAGACCAGTGTAGCCTGGGACTCATTACATAGACCAGGCTGGCCTTGCATTCACAGAGACCCACCTGCCTCTGACTCCCAAGTACTGGGATTAAAGGCTTGTGCTACCATACCTAGCAAAGACATTCTCTCTACATAGGTGTAGGTGTGTGTGTGTGTGTGTGTGTGTGTGTGTGTGTGTGTGATTATCTCTCTGTGGACATAGTCTCCTCACTGTCTTTCAGTCATGAGGCAGTATACATGGTCAGTGATCAAGCTCAAAGGGACCCAGACCCAGTCCTCTAGGGAGTACTGGGCGCTGTCTGCCCTCAACTCACAAGACCGCACATAGGTTCAGAGGTGGAAAACTCCCCCTGTGTCCTCAGTATCTCCTTAGAAATATCCTTGTCCCATCTGTCCCTGCACAGGAGACCCAGCTTGGTGGTCAGAGGCACAGTCCAGAGCTAACTAACTGACCAGGGCTCCAATATTGGTCTCCCATCTCATGAGGTGACTGATCACGGTAGTCATCTCAGTAGGTGCTTTCCTCATCTGTGAAATGGGCTATATCAGGACTATCGATGGGCTACTGTCAGGGTCTGAATGTGGCTCATGATCTACTGATCTTAGATATTACTGTCATGGCTACTATGTGGAGGGGAAATGGCTTGCTCTGCCAAAAAAGAAGCCGACAGGGTTGTGACGGTAAATGAACTGCCATCCCCCACGGAGGTGTACACTGTGCACGTCGGCAGCCTCACACACACACCAGCACTTTTTGGGCCTCTTGGCAGTTGTATGATATGGGCGTGGCATTCACCCAAATGTTGATAAGGTAGAGGCTAATGCCAAACTCAGACACGCAGCCACACCTTCAGCGGCAGGCTCAGGGTTCTTTCTGCAAGCAGGCCCGGCTGACGACGCCGGGAACCAGGACCTACCCAGTCAACAATGAGGATCTTGCCGGCTTTGCCGTGCTGCTGCAGCTGTCGGCAGGCGATGGCCACGGAGTTGAAGAAGCAAAAGCCCCTGGAGGGAGGAGAGAGGGTCCTGCCGGCCCATCCTCGTACTTCCCCGCCTGCGGGAGGGCTCCGGAGGCCTGTCCCCACCTCACACCACCTAGGCCCACCTCCCGAATGCCTTACATGGCTGTAGAGTGATCTGCATGGTGTCCTGGGGGTCGCACCACAGCAAAGCCGTTCTGAAAGGGGAGAAGCATTTATCAGCTCAGTAGCCGTCTCTCAGTCCACACTCGCCCCAGCCTGCTTCTCATCCCAGCCGCTTTCTCTAAGGATTAAAGGGCAGGAACGGGGTGGGGGTGGGGAGGGCTGGAGAGATGGCTCAGCGGTTAGGAGCACTGACTGATCTTCCAGAGGTCCTGAGTTCAAATCTCAGCAACCACATGGTGGCTCACAACCACCTGTAATGGGATCCGATGCCATCTTCTCGTGTGTCTAAAGTCAGCGATGTACTCAATAAATAAATAAATAAATAAATAAATAAATCTTTTTTAAAAAAGGGCAGGAGTGGCAGTTTGTCCTGTCGAGACGTACAGACCTCTACCTCCACGCTGTTGCCATGGTGACAGCCTGCACTCAAACACAGTACCCCTCCCTAATAGGTCCTGGCTGTAATCACAGGGACACCTATTGCCTGCTAGACAAAACCCGAGCCCAGTCCTGCGCTGGGTACTTCATAGACACTGCATCTGCTCCTCACCGCATCCCTAGGCACAAAACATCGTCATCCCCTGTCAGCCTGGTCTACAGAGTAAGTTCCAGGACAGCCAGGGCAACACAGAGAAACCCTGTCTCAAAAAATCAAAACAAAACAAAACAAACAAACAAACAAACAAACAAAAAACCCACAAAACAGGTCTTAAATGATCTCCAGTGGCCAGGACTGTCCACCACCCTCAGGTCCAGTGGCTTGATTAGTAAATGACATGAGCATGTGGGTCAAGCCTCACCTGGTTCCAGCCCTGATTTCCCTTTCAAACCCTTGTGGCAATGTCCATAAGGAGTGGGACGTGTAGAGCTTGGGACCCGGACTCACTTCCATGGCCCCCGCACCGACTCTTTAGCCTTCCGGCCTTTAACATAAAGTTCCTACCTTTAGCTCGCGGGAAGCTACTTTGAAGGCAAGGTCGGTGACGCTGCCTGCCGCCCAGCGGGCTGCATTGGAGGAGTGCAGCTCGTTCCAGATGGTGTCAGTATCTACCTGTGGGGGCCAGGGTCAGGACTGCATCATCCCGTGCTTCCCACAGGAGCCAGGGCCCAGCGAGGCGGTGCCCACCCCACGGCCAGGACCCCAGGGGCAGGGAGCTGGGCAGACAGAGCTGCCTCCCCAGTGCCCCACCGCCCAAAGGCAAGGCCTCCTGTGTCCCCAGTCCCAGGAGGACTTCTTCCCAGCGTCAGTCCCAGCACCAGCTGGTGTGTGGCCAGCACTCTGCCTCCCCAGTCAGGGGAGGGGGCATGGCGTTACCTGGGCGGGATTGGGGTTTGGGCCGGGAGGGGTTTTAAGCCCCAGCTGACTCTGCTCAGGCCCCGCGGGACGGTCGGAGCTGGAGGGGCCGTCTGCACCACTGTCTTCCACTCGGGGCCCCTAGCCCAGGCTGGGAGGCCCCCCAAACCCAGTCCCTGGGCCTCAAGGCTAGGGAGGGGCCGGGGGGGCATGATGGGGAGATGGGAAGGGCGAGGCGGACCGAGAGAGGCGAGCGAACGAGCGAGGAGGGCAGAAAGAGTCGCAAGAGGCTGGAGAGAGAGAGAGAGAGAAAGGACAGAAAGGGAGAGGAGGGAGGAGAAAACAGAAGCAACAACAGTTGGAAAAACCAGAAAGTGGCAAGAAATGGGGAGTCGTGAACAGCCCCCCCGGACAGCTCCCGCGCGCCCTCCCGGACTCAGCCTCCAGCGGGTTGGGGGGGAGGCGAGCAGGGCTGGAAGCTGTGCCCCGGATAGGGAAGTCCTAAAGCTCTGAGTGCATGGGAGGGACCCCGGAGCCCCACACGCGGTCTGGAGGACAAGTGGGGCACACCTCGAATTCCGAGAGGAGAGAGGCCGCGCCTCTCCTAGCTGCCAACTCCTGGGAGACAGTGTGGGATAGCCGGTGCTTGGCCACCGGGATCTGAAAAAAGGGGCATCTCAAGCCCCCGTGTGACCCTACCTCGAGCCTCACCGGACACCTACCAAATACCTTCTAACCGCAAGGCACTGGGCTCTGCACTCGCGGGCCATGGGACAGTCACGGGGCTGGGGTACACTTGTCACAAGAAGCTTCCGTTTAGATGAGTGCAATGGGGAAGGCCCTGCCCTATCCAGTCTGGCAGAACCACAAGTCACAGGTGGCAGAGGGGTGGAAGCGGGCCGAGAGAACGGAACGAAGGCTGAAAGGCCTTGGCAATGCCTACTTGAGAGCTCTAGGCATACTTACCCCAACCCCGCCACAGGGTAGCACCACAAACGTCCGCTGTGCCAGGAGTCCTGTGGGGAAAGGTCCAGGTCATGTGAGTAAGGGACACGGATGGCCTAAGAGAAGTAGGCACGGGGGCGGGGGGAGGCAATACAGGGAGAATGGAGGTGGGGGCGGGCAACGCGGGGGTGGGGTGGGGGCAGGGGGCAACTACGGATGCATGGATGGTGGGGGAGAGGGAGGGGGGACCCGACACCAGAGCAGCAAACTAGCATGGGAATGGGGTGAGATGGGCAGGTTTGGGGTGATTCGGGGCCAGATGCGATCTGTCTCCGCCCCTACCTGAAAGCTTCCCGTTATCCAGTTTGAGGCGGCTGAGTGGGTTCGTGCCGTAGAGGAGCACGTGCCTTTCGGAGTGGACTGACTGCAGCTCCTCTAGGGAAGCCTTCCGGCCTCGGAGACACTGAGGAAGCGCCCACAGAGCTCCTAAGCCCTGCTCAGCCACGCCTCTGCCACCCCCAGACCACCCACTGTCCCATCCCTTGCGGGTCTCAAGGCCGCCCACCCCTCCTTTGGCATAGCCCCTCCTCCTCACCGCACACTGGCTGCGGAGACCCCGTTCCTGCAGCCGGGACCAGATGCTCTGGATGCGGCCTGCGTGCTCGGGATGCTTGCTGTTGTCCCCACAGGAACACTGGTGTTTCAGCATCACCGAGTCATAGACCAGCCCTGCAGGAAGCAAACGCCGGGGCTGGACCGCCAGGGAGACCTCCACCGTGGCTACAGACGGAGACCCGCCCGCAGCCAGGCGGCCAGGCGGCCAGACATGCACAGCCCTTGCTGCCCTTTCCCGGCGTATGCGCGTCTGCCTTCCATTTCCAACCCTTCAGTGGAGAGCTATGTTTCCCCATGTACACGCCTAAATGCTCCTGACAACCTGATATCCACTCGAGGACAGTGGCCGCCGCACTCCTGCGCAAGGCCTTCTGGGTACTCTTCCTCCTAACAAGGCCAATACACCTCCTATGCCTTTGAGAGACCATGCCCTAAACCCAGAGACACTTAACACAGGACATCTCTCTAGTGGATTGGCTTAATGCCGCTTGTATTCTAATGATAATTTGGGTTCCCCAAAACTGTTTGACTTGTGAGTCCACGTGTAAGAGACTGCGGGACCCCGCCCCCAGTTAATTCTCATTGGTAAATAATAGCTTGGGAGAAGAGACATAAGTGGGGTTGAGTTTTCATGGGTTTGGAGTGAGGAGATCACTAGGAAAGAGGGAGAAAGGAGCCTCCACAGAAGGGGAAGGAAGGGGAGGAGGAGGGAGAGTTGGAGGGGGAGGAGGAGGAAGAGGAGGAAGGAGATGAAGAGGGCCAAGGGCTAAGAGCCAAGAGACGGTGTCCCAGAGGGCTGCCCAACTGGGTTAAGAGCAACCAAGATGGAACATAGAAATTAGTTAAGTAGTATCGGTAGGAAAATGGATTCTAACAACCTGGAGGATAGGCGGTTGCACAGCTATTGTGCTGACTAAGACATATTAAAATATAAAGGCTGTCTTTCATCTGGGAACATAAATAGTCAAATGTGGGTAGAAACCACCACCCTCACCCCACTGGGATTTAAAAATATTTATTACTACATATCTCCCTCTGGGTGTCACAAAGTCAGGGCCTACCAACACAGAGAGGAAAAACAATTCCAGGTAAGAAAACCTAGAAGAAGGAGGAGGAGGCGGAGGCGAAGGAGGAGGAGGAGGAGGAGGAGGAGGAGGAGGAGGAGGAGGAGACTGGGAGAGGGAATCCCCCCACAGTCATTGGCCGCATGGTCAGTCTCTCAACTGCACATGGAAAACAGCCAGAAAACTATTTTACCTTGTAAACAATATGCAAATAGCATGAAAACTATTTACAGAGCAACCACATTGTATTAGGTATTAAGAGCAAAACAGACGTGATGTAAATATGTGGAAAGCCATGCATACGTTAAAGCAAGCACTGTGCTATTTTACATGAAGAACTTTGAGCATCTGTGGTTTTGGTAGGTTTACAAGATGGTGTTGAGGTCCCAGAATCAACCCCTTGGGGTACTCAGGAACTGTGTTTCAGTCTGCACCGAGGGAAGTCTCCAGAAGCCAACCTCATACACACACATTGCTGCTGGAAGGCTCTGTGTCTATGTATCTCAGGATATCAGGGACTTTCAAAATGCTTACTGTTTTTCCCAGGAATGCTACTCTTTAAGAGTGACCTTGTGACCTAAGGACCAAGTGTGGTGGTGCACACCTTTGATCCCAGTACTTGGGAGGCAGAGGCTGGTGGATCACACAGGCCGGTGACTTTCAGGCCAGCCAGGACTTCATAATGAGAGCCTATCTCAAAAACAAATGAAGAAAATAAGCTAAAGCCTGCGGATGCCTGCCTTGGATCCAGCACCCCGGACGCAGAGGCAGGCACAGCTCTCGAGGTTAAAGCCAAGCCGGGTCTACAGAGGGAGTTCCAGGACAGCCAGGACTACATAGGAAAGGTCTGTCTTGTTAAACCAAAACAAAACATAAAAACTCAACAACAACAAAAACAAGAGAAAGAAAATTAAAACTAAAAATGTTTAAACACCCAACTACTATGAATTGGTTAACACTGATCTGGACATGGTGATTTATACCTGTAATCCTACCACTTGGGAATCTAAAAGAAAAACAGCTACAAGTTCAAAGCTAGCCTGGGAGGGACAGCCTAGCTCAAAAGGGTAACTGGGGAAAAAAATGAGAATCTCAGTTTTAAGGATTCAAGGGTTTTTATAATAGCATGCTGTCTGATCTGATAAGCCAGAGTGCAGCACTGGTAGTACCAGCCTGCCTGGCATAAGCAGGATTCTAAGTCCAATTCTTAGCACTATTAAATTTTTTAAATCAATTAAAAAAATCAATCAAGCAGGGTGCAAAATCTAGTTTCATGCTTGTGGCATTAGGCAGGTAGGATGGCTCACTGAAACCCAGAATGAGGGACAGTAGAATCTAGGGCACTAAGACACTTGGTGATTTTCTTTTCTTTTTTTTTTGGGGGGGGAGTGTTTTGAGACAGGGTTTCTCTGTGTAGCCCTGGCTGTCCTAGAACTCACTTTGTAGACCAGGCTGGCCTCGAACTCAGAAATCTGCCTGCCTCTGCCTCCCAAGTGCTGGGATTAAAAGCGTGCACCACCACGATTTTCTTATTCTTATATTTTCCTGTATTTCTCCAATGTTTGAAATACTTTTGAGCTCTTTTTACAAGCACAGCAATACTAAGTAACATTCTTGGCCTTTGTTTCCAAGTTTGCTTTTGTTTTAAAAGGGCTGGTCACAGTAGGAGACTCAAATTCCTGTCCTGGCTCCAACTGCCTGCTTTTTTTCCTTAACCAAAAGCTAGTCACTGTCAACTCAGGATTCCTACTCCTTCCTGGCGAGTCTGCAGGCTGCATGGGCACCAAGGAGCTCAAACAAGATGGAGGAAGCACTCTGTGACCCTGCGGCCTCTGGAACTGTCCTAAAAGGTCTTACCTGTGGCAGGAGTCTCTGAGCTGTTGAGGACTTGGGTCTGACAGGTGGGCTCTGGGCTCAGCAGGGAGACAGGTGCCGCTGGGGAAGACTGGGTTCTGGACAGGGGTCGGTGTCCAACCTGGGCCAGAGGTATCAGCACAGAGTCCCCGGGGCTTCCCTGAGAGAGCCGCCCGGCTAGATGCTGCTGCTCCCAGAGTGGCACCTGTGGGAAACATGGCCACGGGCTCCAGTTTCTCAGACTTGACCACCTGCTCTTACCCAAGATGGAGGGACCCTCCAGATAGAGCCCTTTTCTGGAGAAATTCCAGATGAGCGCTCTTTGACCTTTTAAGCCTTGTACCCAGATGGATGTTTCCATATCACAAGAACTCCTTGGGCCCTGGGTCTACTGTCTAAGATCACCTCTCATCGGACGAAGCTACTAACTCCAAGCGACTGCCTGAGACACTGAGTGCATGCTGTCGGGCACTGCCAAGCACCATTGCTGGTGGAATCCCGGTTCCCAATTCAAAGTCCTAAGGCTCTGACTTTGGAGACAGGGCCTTTGCGGAGGGGAATCAAGTCACACTGACGTGACTAGGTAAGTCTTCACAAAAAAGGTTTGCTATCCTTGTAACAGGGACTAATGAACTGCCTTGCTAATGAGCTGCCTTGACCCCCATCTATTACTCTCAAGCCAGGGACCTGCTGCTCTCCTCATCTAGCCCCGGCTACCTTCCGAATCAAGAGAGCCCGCTGCAGAGAGCAGTGTGAGATGGGATATGTGTGGTTCTGTGAAGGGCCAAGAAGCTGGTACAGGGTCTACTTGAGAAAGGAGGCCGCTGGAATATATGCACATACACGCATGCGCGCACATGCGCATCAGCACCTTGGCAAGGGTCTCGATTGCCCATCTCCTTCCCTTCCCCATCCTGTGACAAGCCCCAAGCCTTCTGACTGAACTTACTTCAGGGTCCTTAGGCACAGCCATACCTGTTGGTGGTGCTGCAGAGAAACGGGGCTTCTGCCCTCAGGAGGCCCGCGGCCCGACTCCCTCGGTCCCAGGCCATCATCCGCCATAGGTGCCACTCCCCCGCCATCTGTCTCTAGGTCCTCAGCAGAGGGTATCTGGCGCAGTCGGGGCTTCTCACTGGGCTTAGCAGGCCTCTGGGGAGGGGAGATGGCTGGCTGAGAAGTGGGACAGAGAGGAGGGTGGGTAGCAGGCAGCGGGGTGGATGAGGCTAAGTTCATCTTGCTAGTCTCCTTCCGGCAGCCACTTCTCTAGCCTTCCAGGCCTTTCTTCCGCCTAAGTACCCTTCTTTCAGTCCGCGGGGGCTCAGTTAGGCAAGCCCTTAGCACCTCCCCTGGCCGGTTCCCCTCACCTTGATCAGCTGGACATGAGGTTTGAGCCGATCCTGGCGGGGCTGCAGGGGGCCCAGCAGAGGGGAGGCAGTGGCGCTGGGGGGCAGGGGCTCGGAGCGGGTCCGGTTAAGCGGCCGGTGGAGGCCT
Organism: Apodemus agrarius; assembly: GCA_964023405.1. Taxonomy (NCBI): domain Eukaryota; kingdom Metazoa; phylum Chordata; class Mammalia; order Rodentia; family Muridae; genus Apodemus; species Apodemus agrarius. The sequence goes on along the minus strand of OZ030022.1, from coordinate 6,159,176 downwards.
GACCCAGAGAGCCGCTCGGGGGTCAGTAAGGGCTGGGCAAAGTGGAAGGGCAAGGGCCCGAGCCCGGGCACTGCAAAGAATGAGATGGATGTAAGGAAGGAGCCCGGGCAGCCCCGGAAGGAGACGGGGCATCGAGTGGAGTCAAGGCTTGGCAAGGAGAGACAGCGAGGGGTGGGAAGGTGGGGGTCTTCCCAGAGCTCGGCCCCTTGTGAGGGCGCACAAATCCTGCCCATTCTGGGAGAAGCAGCAAGACTCACCAGTCCACAGCGGGGCATGAGAGACTGAGGGATCCAGCAGGAGAATGGGCTGCAGGCGAGAGGGTAAGGTGCCCCCAGCCTCTGGCTCCAGACCGTGGTGTAGGAAGAGGGGGGTATGGGGGTTCCCCAGGACAGGACCCCGAGGGCCCAAAGTTGAATGGGTCCTGCGGTCACCATCAGCCTGAAAGAAAGGTAAAGTCAGAGTTGGAGAGGATTCTGGGAGAAAAAGAAGAAGGTAAGGGAACAGGACACAGGCAGGAGAGAGGCTGGAGAGGCGCGGAGTGGGGGCAGGGTGCCCCAGCCACTCACCCTGGCAGGGGCAGGCAGCCCCAGTGTGATTGCGGGCAGCAAGGACACTGTCGGCAAAGCGAACGGGGCCAGAGAAGTCTCCTGCAGCCGCAGCCGCTGGCCCAAAAGCGCCTGCCGTGGGGAGCAGGGTGACGGGTCACCAGTCCTGGAACTCTACCCCTGGTACGCCGTCCCCAGAACACCCAAGAAGCCCTGCCAGGGACTCCCCAGACCCTGAAGCCTCAGGCCAGGCCAGGCCACTTGCTGGAAAAAGGCCGAGGCTCAGAACTGCTCCCAGGAGACCCAGTGCCCAACAAGGCCTTACCTCTGAGCCTAGGGCAGGGTTAGGGCCATGCTCGCTGTCATTGGGGGAGCTGCACCCTGACGCAGGTGTGCTGCTACTGCTGGGGGAGGAATCTGAGGGCAGGGGAGAAAGGAAGGCGTGGTCAGGGGTCACATTCCCTTCCGGGAGTATCTCTGCTTTCTTGCTGGAGGACTAGAAAGCTGCCGACACTCCCGGCCCGCAGCACCTCTGAGCCGCTCTCATTCCCCCAGCAAATGTCAGCTCAGGAGATTCTGCAAGGTCAGGTTTTAGCCTCCGCTCGCCCTCCCGCTGGCAGGTGTGTGAGATGCACCGGGTACAAAGTCGGCAGTCCCGCGTGGGAGGAACCACGTGGCCCAAAGAAGGGACCACAGCGTGGATGACCACTGGGGGGTGGAGGGGGCCCTCGCTAGACTCTTACCTCCAAGCGTCTCAGCAGGCCTCCTCCGAAGGCTGGGCGGGGCGCTCTCCTTCCTGAGCAGGGGATTCTTGCGCCTCTCCAGGGATTTCTTCGGTTTGTAGCGCAGCTTCAGGTTGGGCTCAGATACTGCCGAGGAACTAGTGTCACAAAAGGCCAGCCACCCTTCTCTACTTTTTTCCCTCTGTCTCTGTCTCTCTTTCTCTCTTGACAGGTCTCACAGTGTAGACCAGGCTGGCCTCAAACTCACGGAGCTCCCCTGCCTCTGCCTGCTGAGTGCTGTACTATCATGCCAGGCCTCTGCTGGGCCCCTTAGCATCCCTCCTCTGTGGGTCAAAGAGAAAAGGGGAGCCAGAGTGTGTGTGTGTGTGTGTGTGTGTGTGTGTGTGTGTGTGTTGGTGGGGGGCGATAATCAGTGTACTAACTGTCCCAACCCTCCTCAGCCCCATGCCCCCGACCCGAATCTGAGCCCCTCTGAGGTCTCGCCTGCCCAGCTCACCTGTTTTACGCAGGGGGAAGTGCTCCGGGGGCTCGGGGGGCAGACTGGGAACCGGAGGCAGGAAGCTGCTAAGCATGGAGCGGGCAGCACCCTCTGTGTCCAAGGGCTCAAGAGTTCTGCGGGGTGAGTGTCAAGGGTACCTCAGAAGCCCAGGATGCCCCAAGGCCCCGCAATCTCACTCTGCACAGGCATTTTCTGTCCTAAGCATGCCTGCCAGGAAAGCAGCCACCAACACAGCTGGGCACTGTGGAGCCAGCCTGACAGGAGTCATCTCCAGGTGGCAGTAGTGGGTCACCCACACTAATGCGGATGCTCTGCTCGGCTTCAGGTATAAATCCCAAGCCTTGGACCTCAGGGCTCCCTGGAGACTCAGCGTCTCCTGCGCTAGGAGCCCTTTCTAGGAACCAGCGTTTGTGTGTTTGTGAAGGGCCTCAGGTGAGATGTTGGGAGAAAACTGAAGGGGGGAGGAGGGCAGATATGTTGATGGGGGCTGGAGAGAGTGTATTTAGGCAGAGTAAGAAACAGGTGATGGGGGGAGGGGAGGGACCATGTGTATACCCACAGGTGTATACCCACAGGTGCACTCTCACAGGTGCACACCCACAGGTGCACAGTCACAGGTGCATACCCACAGGTGCACACTCACAGGTGCATACCCACAGGTGCAGTCACAGGTGCACACTCACAGGTACTCACCCACAGGTGCACACTCACAGGTGCATACCCGCAGGTAAGTATGTAGAGCAGAGGGAGCACAGAAAGGACCCAGGGGACAGCGAGCTACCTGTAGGGGATACTGGGGCTGCTGGGATGGACTGTTCTCTCAAGGGCTGCCTGCTGTTTCTTCAGGATCACTTCAGCCAGTTTCTGCTTGACCACACTGCTGGCTACGGCACCTGTAGAGGCAGAGACATGGGGAGGCTGGCGACGGGTGGATAGGAAGAAGCCTCTTGGGTACGTTCTCTGCAAACTGCAAAGGCCACATTTTCAGGGACTCCTCAGGCAAGAGAGCTAGCTAAGCCCGAGGCCCCTCCCCTCCTGTGAGGCCTCTAGCTGCTCCCACACCTACCTCTGTTCAGAGGCAGAGCCAGCGGAGGGCATCCAAGTAAGCGGTGCCCTTCCCACCCCTCCCTCCCAGACGCCCAGGCACAGGAGGGGGCGGAGGCCGGCCCTTACTTCGCTTGCTCTTGTCCTTATTGAGAAGCTGCCGCAGCTCCTGGTCCTGCTGTCCCCCCTGCAGCTCCGGCATGGGTGGGTCCATGGAGAGCTGTGGACAGAGCCCACAGCTCAGGAGGGTCAGGGACAAAGGACAGAGCTAAGGTCTAGGGAAGCTGGGGACTCCCGTCTTTACCCTCATGGGCTCAGCTGGGCGCTGTTGCTGCTGCAAGCCTGTCAGGAAGAGATGTCGGTGCAGGCGCTGCGGGTGCTGCAGGGTCAGCAGCGCAGGCTCTGGTGGGGGCTCCACTGTGGGCCGCTGGCCCACTCGCAGGTCCATGGGCTGAGGCTGAGAGCCTGGTGTGTCTGGCCGGAGGGCAGGGTAGCCTGGGGACACACAGCAGAGTCAGGTGGAAGACTAGTCTGGAGGAACTCTGTCACAGGCTACTGAATCCTCTGGGGCTGATTCAACATCAGTCAAAATACCCTCAGGGGCCTCTTCCTCACTTAGGCCAGTTGGCGAGGTACAGGTAGGAACCAAACTCCATTCTGCCTGTGGGAAAGGAGGTCTACAGACTACAGACATGCTCCCTTCCGCTTGCTGACGGCTAGAACTGAGGCGTCTGACTGGAAGCATGGTGTCTCCTTCTGGAGTGCCTGTCCACACGGCCTTGGGGCTAAGGGCACAAGATTTGATGAAATGGCGATGCAGTTCTAGGCTCTCTTCCCCCCTTGCCCTCGTCCTTCTAGGAATGCGGCCACCCTGGCTTAGGCCGGCCTGGTTTAGAGCGGAAGCGATCGGGCAGGTGAACAGGCCCATTCTGCTCAGCCCCCAAGTTCACGGGTCTCACACACCCTCGGTTATCACCCTCTCGCTCTCATTCTCTGAGCCATTCTGGTCCCGGGATCCAGACATAGTGCCCAGAGCGTACCATCAGCCCTGGCTGGCCCCTTAGGGCCTACTGAACCCTGTTCTCAGGGTGGCCTCCCCAGCTCACCAGGCCCCTGAGCTTGTACTGCCTACTCCGGCCAGCTGTGGGCCTGGTCTGGCAAGGACAGCAGGCTCAGCTGCCTCTTCTCCAGCGTCCTCTGCACCCACACCAGGAGCACCTTGCCAAGGCCGTGGGTGCGGGAGCTATTTATAGCTCACCAGCAGACCAGGGGCCGTGCCAGCATAACCAGCTGGCCAGGCTGAGCTGCCAGGGATGCTGAGATGCTGGGAGGTTGGGCTGCTTCAGGGTAGGGGGCGGTCCTACCGAAGGGAAAGGATGGAGAATACAAGAGAAGGGGAAACTCTCCACAGAGACCTTCTTCAGGCACCCCACACACAGAGCACCACAGCTATCCGAGGGGTCTGGCACTGACAGGGATTGGTAAGATCCCCAGCAAACCACCGATGAAAAAATCCGGAAATGTAGCCTGCAGCCTGATGCGACCATAGAAGTTACAACCTTAACAGTTGGGATGTGTGCCTGCAGCAAAACCCCTCAGCTCCTAGTCCTCCTGCTTTGGATGCTAATGATTGCATCTGTTATCCCAGAGGAGGCAAATGAAGGCCAGGCTGAGGGCCTGGAGCCACCCGGCCAGGGGCAGAGAGGATGGTGTGCAGACCTGTCCAGCCCAGTGCTCTATTTTCCCACCAACACTCAGGAGATCACCTCCTTTGGAAGGGACTCCCACTGGGCAAGGAAAGAGCTTGTGGGGAGTTGTCACGAAGAGGTGTCACACCAACAGTGACTGTGAGATGGGCATGAGAGAAGTGTCCAGCACGGCCTACTGTGGCCCTCCAGTTACTACGCACTTTGAGAGGCATCCAGATGCCACCCACAGCAGACAATGCCTGGATTTGCGGCCCTCAGCCCGGTTCATGTGGCTACCCAAGAAATCATTCTGGTTGAGTATTGGCCTCCACCAGCAACATATTCTTGGCCCACGGGAGGCCTTAGCCTCCTCCCCCCACTCACCCCCCCCCCCCCGTTCTGATGTTCTGGCTCCCTGAGGTCACTCCCTTGATGACACAGGGCTTAGGAGAACCCAAGGTGGTTTTCCCATACAAAGCCACCAACTGGCAGTGCCTTTTATCCCCTAACAAAGCCAGCACCTTTTATCCCCCTGGCCTCTGGCTCAACAGTGTCTCCTGCCCCCGCCGCCGCCTGCACCCCAGCACTCCATCTGCTGCTCAGAGCCTGGTGGACGCAGGCCAGCGTGCAACACCCTCTCCTCCTGGACTCCACGTTGGCTGCTCACAGCATCGCAAGAGTCCAACGGCAGCACCGGGCCTGGTACAAGCTCCAAAGACCACTGCTCATCACCCCAGGACTTAGACTACACCCCGGCTTAAGTCAGAGAGTGAGCAGAACCACGGGGACATCTTGTTAATTCTCCTCAGCGGCCCAGGCTGGAGCTTCACTGGGCTGAGGGTCATTGACGATTCCCGGCAGTAGGTAGGATAAACTCAGGTTTCTTTCATTCAGCAGAGGTCGAGCATGGCTACCATTCCCCTCACCCCCACCACGCGCGCGCGCGCTCTTCTGTGTGTCCTGTCTTCCCAAGCCTTGGGACAGCTGAATTAAGGCTAGGATCCTCTGGCCTTCCGAGTCTCTATGCTCTGTGGAATCACCACTCTGTACTCAGTAGATCCTCAGTGGGGATCATCCACTGGGACTTAAGGAAAAGGGACGCCTCCGACCTCCATTCTAGACCCAGCTCCATGGCTACATTCTAAATCTGGGTGGCAATGGGACTGCAGTCCAGTCTCTCGGGAAGAGTAAGTGGCGGCAGAGAAGGCCCAGGCCAGCAGGGAGGACCCGGGACAAAGTCTTCAATAAGAGACATCTTTCCTCCCTGCAGGGCCCATATGAGGTTGACTTGAAAACAGAAACGGGGATGGGGGGGGGGTGGGGGGACTGGAGAGATGGCTCAGCAGTTAAGAGCACGGTCCCAAGGTCCTTTCTAGTTCAAATCCCAGCAACCGCATGGTGGCTCACAACCATCTGTGATGAGATCTGACGGCCTCTTCTGGTGTCTGAAGACAGCTACGTTGTACTTACATAGAATAAATAAATGAACCTTAAAAAAAGAAAAAGAAAAGAAACTAGGAACAGGGCTTACCAGCTGCCTGACTGGGACGTGTGGGGGGTGGGGAACGGGAGGCAGGGTGCTGACTGGGGTGGGGCCTGGCTGGGGTGGGGGTCTAACTGGGGCGGGGCCTGACTTGGGCGGGACCTAACTGGGGGGGGGTGTCTGAGCACAAACATTAGATGGTGGCTGGCTTTCCCCTTCCCATTGTGCTTCCTAGCCTGGACCCAAAGATGCCTCTCCCCGTTTTTACCCTTTTGAGACCCAACTTTGTATCTTCCCTGGAACCTTCATTTTCCAACTCTCTGGCCCAGCTAAATCCCCGCTTGTCAAACCCTCTGGCTCATCTTTCCTAGCCTGTTTGCCTCCCCATCCTCCCCCTCCCCCTCATCAACCACTGTCTCCCAGCTCTGACTTATACCTGTGCTAGGGAGACTGGGGCAGCAGGCGGGCGCCCAGGCTTACCTGGGTCCCATCTGTAGAAAGAGAGGTAAAAGCGTGTCTGTGGGACGAGGGAGGAGGGCTACTGCCCCGGGAGGGAGGCAGGCTCCCTGCCACTCCGGGCTCCTTTTTTGCAGCCAGCTACTGAGTGACTCAGCTGCGCAGGCACAGTGCACAAGGACAACTTCAGGAGGCCTGAGCTCACCCAGCAGTGCCCTCAGCCCTCCCTGATGCGGAAGATACCATCTTCCCTGGGCAGCCAAAGCATGCTCCCAGCAGCCCGAGGGGAAAAGGCAGGCTGGGGAGTGCAGGGGGGGCCAGGAGCGGGAGCATGCGGCTGGAGGGGTCAGGAGAGAGCTGGGGCGAGCAGGCCTGGAGAAACAGGTGAACAGGAATGGCCCTCGCCGCGGGAAGGGACTGGGCTGTGGCTGCAGGTCAGGAGAGACCTGCCAGGAGCTATAACATGCTGGAGATGCACACCTGGGGCTCCCAGCGCACGGCCCTCTCCCCTAGCAGCCCATTCTGTCTGCCTTGGTTGTCCAAGAAAAGAGACCCACTAAATCTCAGACCTCGTCCCGAGATAACCTGTGCTAGAGATACTTTCTTTGGAAATGAAAGAATTTCTTTCTTCTCCCAGGTGCCTAAGCCCACTCAGAATCCACAAAACTACAACAGAACCTTAGGCTGGTTGGCAACAGAAAGACCAAGGCAGGCTAGGAGAGGCGGTAGATGTGAGTTCTCATACCACAATGAACACACCCTCCCACCATCCCAGCTCAGGGCCAAAGGACTGAAGGCCCTCTCAGAAAGATCGAGGAACTGGGCGGTGGTGGTGCATGCCTTTAATTCCAGCACTTGGGAGGCAGAGGCAGGCAGATTTCTGAGTTTGAGGCCAGCCTGGTCTACAGAGTGAGTTCCAGGACAGCCAGGGCTACACAGAGAAACTCTGTCTCAGAAAGAAAAAAAGAAAGAAAGAAAGAGAGAGGGAGGGAGGGAGGGAGGGAGGGAGGAAGGAAGGAAGAGGAGTCTGGGAGCTTTCCTTAGGCAGCATTTAAGTGGCTGCCCAGACCAGAGCACGTGCAGAAGGCTACTTTCTGAAGGGAGATGATGCTGCTTCCTGGACCTGCACTCAGTGGACAGCTCCAGGCAGCCGAGACATAAGCCAGCGGCCCAGCCTAAGTCCGCCCCGTGCCTCGGTGCACAGTTCTGGGCAGACGTGCTGCCCTACCCATTCACCTCTGGACGTCTGCCCAGGCCGTATCAGTATGGGGCTCATCTTGACCCGATCTCTTCACACCTCACTTACTCACAGCAGCCCACACCTCGGCGTATATCGATGGTAGCGTAGTTTATCAGCCATTATCATCTGCAGTAGCACCTCCTAAGGCCCTTTTGGGAACTAATGAATCACACACAATGATCCTCTCACGACTTTCTGCCTAAGACACAAATGTTTCTCAAGGTTTGTGATCCCCAGGGAACACCTATGCCACCCCAGGAATAATCGACATTTTGGGCATCGTAGGACCCCCTTTCTTCTGTGGGCCCTGGTCTGGAGAGGTTTCTACATTTTTTTTTTTTTTTAAGACAGGATTTATGTAACTCTGGCTGTCCTAGAACTAAGCCAGGCTGGCCTTGAACTCACAGAGATCCATCTCTTTCTGCTTCCCGAGCACTGGGATTAAAGGCATGTGCCATAGTCCAGCTCCTGTATAATAACATTTAATCTTGGTTGTCATCTTGACATACCTGGGAAGAAGAAGGGACCTCGATCAAAGATTTACCTATATCAGACTGGCATGGACATCTCTGTGAGGCATTTGTTTGCTTGTTTGGTTTGTTTTTGTTTTTGTTTTTGTTTTTTTAAATTGCTAATTGATGGCGAACAGCGCCACCCCTAGGTTCTGGGTTGTAAAAGCAGGCTGGGAAAGCAGGAGAGAGCAAGCGGGTAAGCAGCACTCCTCCGTGGTCTCTCTTTAGTTCCTGTCTCCCGGTTCCTGCTTGAACCAGTTTCCCTCAATGACAGATGCACCGTGACATGGAACCCTAGCCAAACAAACCTTCCCTCCCCCGAGCTGCTTTTATTTTTGATCATGGCGTTTATCACAGCAACAGAAAACAAACTTGAATACTCTGCCAGGCCCAGAGTCCCCTACATCCTGGGACTTGCACTTCCTCTTCACGGTAAGACCTGCCGTGCCTCACACCTCTGCTAACCACAGATCTGGGTGCTGTGCACAATGTGGATGGGAGAGAAATTAATAACCTCAGGGCTTGTGGTTTGTTATGACGACTGGAAGGGATAGTTTGTGGCGGTGACCTATGACAAAAACTCCGTCCAGAAGAGCCACGTGGATGGGTGTGCACACATACTGGCAAAGAGGCTGGATCCAAAAGCACTTTCTAGAAAGAGCCACTTTGCCCCCTAGCTCTCTGCTAAGTGCCGTGGAGTTCAAACACTGGGACTACTCTGTGTGAAGAGGAAAGGCATCTTCTGGTCCCTGAGGAGGCTGAGCTGAAGAGGAAAGGGGGTTCTTCTGCCCCTCAGTACCATCCTGAACTCTCCCTTCTCAATGACCTCAATGCCTTTCTCAGGGGCTAGTTATCATTCATCTAAGGTCAAATCACATGAAGGAGGAGGAGAGAACTGACCTGCGGAGCCACCGTCCAGGGCCTGACCCTTTACACAGCGCTTGGCTGGGCTTGGGGCTCTCCTTG